>CAJQZJ010000929.1:865249-941035 GCA_907164525.1 Lophiomys imhausi
GTGGCTGGATTAAACCTTGCCAGAGCAGGCATGTGGCTGGATTAAACCTTGCCAGAGCAGGCGTTTGGCTGAATTAAAATTCCTCTACATTATGTAACTCAGGTTGGCTACTTTAGCGTGTTGCATTCCTGAAGTCCTCCTGAATCTACATCCCAAGTGCTTTAATTATAGTGCCTACTATGTGTCTAGATCTGTTTTTATTTTTTTCAAACAAAGCCATTCTGACTGGAGAGAAATAGAATCTCAGCATATTTATTTTGATTTTTGTTCTCCTGGTAGCTATGCATGTTTAACAGTCTGGCATGTGTTTACTGGCTATTTTTTACTGTTTTTGAAACAAGGTTGGTTAAGACATTGGCCTATTTGTTTACTGGAATTTTTGATATTAGAGGTGTTTTCAGTTCTTGATCTTTGTATATTCTGTAGGTAGTGGAAAATAGTTTCCTTTCAACTCTGTGTTTGCTTTCTTTGCTGAGATGAAAACACAGTAGACTTTATATTTAATAAAATCTAAAACTCTGCCCAATAGTGAACTTTAGAACATTTGCTGAGCTTTCCACCTGCACAAATGAACTGTTCTCTGATGGTCTGAATTCTGAGCTTTACCAGGTGGACAGTGCTGATTACTTGTACTCCTCCTTCTAGGCTCCTGCTTACACCTCAGTTCTGCATATTTTACTTTTAATAGTTTAAATTGTTACAAAACAATTATATTGATTATGCTCCTGTTAGCAAAATATAGGATTATCTATTTTCTCCCTATGTAACTATAGTATTCTCTAACTTGGACTTGTAACATTTCAACAAATTAAAGTATTATTTATAGCTAAATCGTTTAAGCACACATTTTTTCTGTTGTGAGTAGACATGAACAATTTCAAAAGGAGTCCCATCAAAAGTCCCATCACTTCCCTTTCATCCAGTAATTCTCTTTATGAATTATTTACTTTGTTACTGTATTTTTAAATAGTTCCATATTTTGTAATTTATGATGATATTTAATATATTAAAAACATTACTTTGAGACCTGAGATTTCAGTTCAGTAATAGCGATAATCTGGTGTTCACAAGGCCACTGATAAAATACCCAAATTATGTATTCCTATATGTTTTTTAAGGTATATACTTTAACACAACATACTAACATATGATCAAATGTAGATATGGCAGTTTCTTCAGAGAGTTTCTTCAACTTATCTTTAGATATTATGAGAGCTTGCCTTCAAGGAAGTAGCCTTAAGTTCAATATCAACTTGATTCTTCCAAGTCCTGTTTAAAGTTGCTCATAGCTGTTCATCCATTGAATATATCCCTCGAGTTTGCAACTATCCATTTTGACCCTTACATGTATCCAATTTAAATGATTCCATTCTCAAAGGCTACATTTTTTCTTAAAAGCTAAGTCAGATATGAAATCTAACATATTTTCACCCCAGGGGGTGAATGCATTAATGCTACAGACATAAGTTCTGTAATCAAGTGTTTAAATCATTGCCATGCGTGTATATTACATTTTTTTAACATTTTGCAACTTTCACTGGTTAATTTCCTCCTTCTGCTTAAGGGCTTTTGCAACTTGATTCTTTCAGATATCTATAAGAGCATGCATACACACACACACACACACACACACACACACACACACACACGCACACACACACTTGCATGCATGCACACATATAAATAAATTCTTTAAAAAGAAAATTAGAAAATGATCTGACTATAGATATCTCACAAAATAATAAAAGCAATTGATCACAAATACATGAAAACTGAAGATGTGATTAGCCACCAGTGGAATTTAAATAAATGCCATAACAAGGTACCATGTCACTCCAAGTAATGTGACTATTATCAAGCAGATTAAAAAATAAATGTTGGAAAGGATGTGGATGAAAGGAACTTTCCGTTTTGGTACTGGGAATTGAACTTAGAACCTTAAGCATGCTAGGCAAACACTCTAGCACTGTGTGGAGTGCTAGAAAGGAAACTCTTATACATACCTGGTAAGAGAGTAAATTAGCAACTACATTATACATTCAGGTGGATTTCTTTTATAACATATATGAGATAGAAGCACAGAGAAGACAATTTTAATGTAAAATAGTAATTTCTGATGTCTAGGAAAATCACATGGTAAAGGGAATAGAGGGAAGTTGGATAGAAGAGCCCATTCAAATATACTGGAAAAACATAATCCAACAAAAAGTGTAAGTTATGATTCTCTATAGCACAAGAAAGGGATTATAGTTCACAACAACAAATTTGTGAACCATATGTATTATCAAGGATTAGAAGGCTGACAAATCCAACCCTAAAGAAAAAAATGATAGAATTGCCAATTACCCAGATTGGCTTATGGTACACTGTGTATATGTGATACTACAATAATCCTATAAATCCATACATTAGTACATATTATTCAAAAACAATGAAATTTAAGCAAAAAAATAGCAGAGAAAAGTTTAGTGATTCTAGAGGAAAAATAATATTCATTTCTTATCTATGTAACCAGGACATATATAACTGAACTTTTTTAAATTATTAAATATTTATTTATTGATAACTATATTCACTTATAAAAAATATAAACACTTTCCTACAACCCCTATGACCTAACCACTAAACCTATTGATAACTATTATAACTATTTCCATAACCATTTAGATGGATACAGTCTCTGGGGCAGGTCTCAGTCATCAGGAACACAGTCTCTGTGGTAGACCCTTTAATGTAGAGAGCTGCGACGTGCCGCGCCCTAAAGATGGCGCCGGTTTCCACCTTCCACCAGCCCGACGGTGAGCGCTCTCGGTGGCAAACAAGTCCATATTTGGTTAAGGCCGCTGATCTGGCTTGCTTCCGCATACATGGGCCTTTAAGATAGCACCACGTGGCTTTACTTGATTGGCTGTTCATATAGTATTTAGCCTGTGGGTTGGGTCTGCCCGGGCATTCGGAAGACTGTTTTCAAGGGACCTGAATAAACTGCTTGAGAAGAGCTTTTGCGAGTTGCGTCGTCCTTGCTGGTCAAGGGGGACTCGACAAGTGGTGGCCCGTAGGGGGACCCAGAAAAGACTCAGAACTCCTGCAGTCAGGGGCAGTGCACTGGTAAGTTCCTGGGATAAATTGGGACAATAAAGTTTCACGGAAATAGCGAACAAAAGGTAAAGTTTCGCCCGAAGTTGCAAACAAAAGGTAAAGTTTCGCGGGGAAACTGCGAACCGAAAGTAAATTTTTAATCATGGGATTGTCTGAGTCACATCCAATTTTTCTGGCTCTTCAGGAGCTACTTTTAGCTAGGAATTTGAAAATTAAGAAGTCTACCCTAGAGAGATTTTTGAATGAATGTGATTCCGTGGCTCCGTGGTTTGCGGTGTCTGGGAATCTTACGGTATCCTGCTGGGACAAATTAGGCAGGGACTTGGATTTTGCTTGGGAGCAAGGGACTCTGAAGCATGGAGTAAGACCAATTTGGAAGATGGTGAGGAGTTGTTTAGAAGATCAGAGATGCTGTAACACAATCAAGGAGGGAGAATCAGCCTTGGAACTGCTGCAAGGGGAAAGATCTGAGCAGGTAGACAGTGAAAAGGAAAGTAACAAAGGCAAAAGATTTGAGCAGGCAGACAGTGAAAAGGGAAGCAAAAAGAAGGTTCTTCTCTATCCCGATCTTAGAGATTTTAGAGATTTGAGAGATTTTGAGGACTCAGAGGGCATGGATTCTGAAGGGGAGCTACATGCTCTAATAGAACAGTTGGAGAGGACTGCTATTAGAAAAAAGGAAAAGAAAAGGGTAAAAGAGAAAGACATGTTGGCGGCAGTCGGTGTAAGTGAAACCATTGCCGCAGCGCCTTCAGCCACGTTGGCGGTGGTCGGTGTAAGTAAAGCCGTTGCCGCGGCGCCTTCAACTCCCCCTCCATACCCAGAAGCCATTCAGATAGATCAGCCTGTTCAGTCCTTGAAAGTAGGGAGATCTTTCTGCCCGGGGATGTGGACACAAGTAAGAACAGAATTACAGTTTGCCTATCAGGTATACCAAGACCCACAAGGGAACAGGTACGAGGAACCGCTTGATTTTAAGGTAGTTAAATCCTTTGCAGAGTCGGTTCGTATCTATGGTATTACCGCTTCTTTTACAATGGCTCAAGTGGAAGCATTAAGCAGACATTGTATGACTCCGAGTGATTGGAGTGGCCTGGTCCGCGCCTGCTTAAGTCCAGGGCAATACTTAGACTGGAAAGCTTTCTTGATTGAGTATGCCACTGAGAAGCAGCCATTAATCAGAGAGATGGAAATCCAGCCTGGGATAGAGATATCTTGCTTGGGCAGGGGAGATTTGCCAACCAGCAGATAGGATATCCTATTCAGGTTTATGAGCAAATAAACAAGATAGCTATCAAGGCTTGGAGATCTCTTCCTAATAAAGGGGAGGTGAGTGGGAACTTAACTAAGATTCTACAGGGCCCCATGGAGCCCTTTTCAGACTTTGTGGCACGAATGGTGGAAGCAGCAGGGAAGATTTTTGGTGACCCGGATGCTGCCTTGCCACTAATAAAACAGTTGGTCTATGAGCAATGTACCAAAGAGTGTAGAGCCGCTATCACCCCTTACAAGTACAAAGGGCTAGAAGCTTGGATGAAAGTGTGTAGAGAACTTGGAGGGCCGTTAACTAATGCTGGTCTTGCTGCCGCAGTAGTACAGTTGACCAGAAAAGGTGGAGGAAGTTCAGGAGTTTGTTTTAAGTGTGGCAAGATGGGACACTTTAAAAGACAGTGCCCCAGGAGAAGGAGTACAGAAAGTATAGGAAGTGTACAATGCCCCAGGCGGCCAGGGTTATGCCCAAAATGTAAAAAAGGGAACCATTGGGCTAATGAATGCCATTCAGTGATAGACATCCATGGCCAGCCTTTAACTCAAGGTTATGGTGGCGCTCGTCCAAAAAACGGACAGCGGGGCCCACGACCTCAGGGCCCACAAATGTATGGGGCAGTAGAGAATCAGGACAAAGAACAAAATCAAGAGAGATGGCCAACCCTCCGCCATCCGAGAGACCGCGGAGAGCCACTGCAGGCTCAGCAGGATTGGACCTCTGCTCCACCACCAGACTTGTATTAACGCCCCAAATGGGGGTCCAGTTAATTGAAACAGATTTTAAAGGACCCCTTCAACCTGGTACAGTTGGTTTGCTGTTAGGGAGGTCATCATCAGCCTTGAGAGGACTTATTGTCTATCCTGGAGTTATAGATCCAGATTATACAGAAGTGGTTAAGATCATGGTAGCCTCCCCCCGTGGTATAACAGCTATCTCTCCTGGAGATAGAATTGCTCAGTTGATCATGTTGCCGAGCTTACATGATCGCTATGCGGCAAAGGATTGAGAGAGAGGAAAAGATGGTTTTGGGTCCACGGGCACAGATCTGACTTTTCTCTCCTTGGATTTGGACCAACTGTATGTGGGGGAAGCCATTGCTCCCTTGAGAAAGAATTTTCCAGATTTGAGATGTGTTCATTATATGGATGATATCTTACTGGCAGCTAAGAGTGAACAAATGTTAGATCGGGCCTATGAAGAATTAGTTCAATTATTAAAAAAGAAAAGGTTGTTTATTGCTCCTGATAAGGTTCAAAAGGAAAATGTGGTTGATTATTTAGGAGTGAAGGTTGGACCTGAAAAGATAATACCTCAAAAGATTGAGATAAGAAAAGATAATTTAAAGACTCTAAATGATTTTCAAAGGTTGTTAGGAGATATCAATTGGGTAAGAGGCTATTTGAAGCTACCAAATTATGAAATAAGACCCCTATATGATATTTTGAAAGGTGATTCAGCACTTAATTCTCCTAGGCAATTTACAGAAGAAGCAAGAAAAACTTTATGTAAAGTGGAAGAAAGGTTACAGAGTGCCTTCCTAAAGAGATGGCAGGAAGGACAGCCCATTGCATTGTGCATATTTGCCACTTATGGTCAACCTACAGGATTGCTATGGCAAGATGGACCATTATTATGGACGTATTCAAAGATTTCTCCAAAAAAATCCATAGAACATTATCCCACTGCAGTTGCTGCTTTGGCCTTAAATGGTATCCAACAATGTTTGCAGTCTTTTGGAGTTGCTCCTGCCAGTATAATAGTGCCCTATTCCAGTCATCAAATTAAGATTTTGTGTGGCACTGTAGATGACTGGGCAATATTGCAATGTAGCTTTGAAGGAGTGATTGATAACCATTATCCTAAGCATCCATTGCTATCATTTTTTAAGGAGCACCCAGTGATATTCCCTAAGGTTACTTCAGCAGTACCACTTCAAGGGTCACCAAATGTGTTTACTGATGGCTCAAAGACAGGCTGTGGAGCCTATTTGATAGAAAGACAAGAGCCCGTGTTATGTCACTTTCAACCGGGCTCCCCTCAAATAGTAGAGTTGAAAATAGTAATTGAGGTGTTTAAAAGATGTCAATTTGCATTCAATTTAATCTCAGATTCAGTTTATGTGGTCAGCGCAGTGAAATAATTAGAATTAGCAGGTCCTATTAAGAATAGTAGTACTGTATGTGCCTTATTACAAGAGTTACAAGTTTTAATCTGGCAGAGAAAAAGGTGTTTTTATATTCAATATATCAGAGCACATACAGGATTACCTGGACCATTAAGTGAGGGTAATGATAAAGTTGATCAATGGACTAGGATGACATGCATTTTTTGGAGCTCATTACTGGATCAAGCCAGACAGTTTCACCAATTATTTCATGTAAATGCAAAAACTCTACAGCAAAAATTCCATTTGTCTAGAGCAGATGCTAGACAAGTGGTTTTGGACTGTTCTCAGTGTGTGATTCATCATCATCCTCCCAGTGTGGGAGTGAACCCTAGAGGGTTGATGCCACTCAAAATCTGGCAAATGGACGTTACCCACATTTCAGAGTTTGGAACCTTAAAATATATTCATGTATCTGTGGATACCTGCTCAGGTATCATACATGTTACACATATGAGTGGAGAAAAGGCTCGCAATGTCATAGGGCATTGCTTAGAAGCCTGGGCTGCATGGGGAAAACCACAGCAGCTGAAAATGGACAATGGACCAGCCTATACGGCACAGTCCTTTGTCTCCTTCTGCAACCAGATGGAGGTACAGCTTAATCACGGATTACCATACAATCCTCAAGGACAAGGAATTGTGGAGCGTGCTCATCGCACCTTGAAAGAATGCTTGCAAAAACAGAAAGGGGGAATAGGCCAAGGCCGTACCCCCAAGGAGAGAATGTCTTTAGCCTTATTTACTTTAAACTTTTTCAATTTGGACGCTCAAGGCCACTCTGCAGCGGACAGACATCAGGATTCCCATGGTCAACCTAAAAGCATGGTGAAGTGGAAGGATATTTTGACAGGCTCTTGGTGGGGGCCTGACCCCGTGCTAACATGGGTGAGAGGGTCCGTTTGTGTTTTTCCTCAGGATCAACAAGATCCAGTGTGGGTGCCTGAATGCCTTGTGAGGAAGATTCGTCATGAAGACCTTCCTAAGGATCCTGGTGATAGTAGCAGTGAGTATGTCAGGAATGACCGAGCTGAGATGGGGGATCCTGTCGATATTCCCAAAGCCTATGCCGGTCAGACATGATGCAACTGTGTTTCCACGCTTATTTAGCAGTAATAGAAGCTTAGGCTTACCCTACCTTCCCTTTGATGATCAGAAAAGCCCTATAGAGGGTAATAGAAATGTCAGCTTGAAGGGTAGTCTGTGCTTTTTAATGAGCTTCAATAGGTCAGATGATACCAAATGCATTAAATTGTCTCAGCAGTCAGCAGATTTTTTTACCACAACTGAGGTTTGGGGGTAGAAGTGGTGGTTTGTTTTCAGGCAATGGTTGTCGCCTTGAAGGATGGTGGCCCACATGAGTCTCTGACCGGGACACCCCCAGACAGCCACGCTGGGCACCTTTTTGTAGAGGATCCACAGGAGAGGAAGGACCTTTTCCCTGGACTGGATGTCAGGAGCGCAGAGCAGTTTGGGTTCAACAAGATTATTTTTCCTTTAGCCCCATGATTAGTAATATAGTGAATAAGTCTTGTACAGGAATGCTTGATATATCTACTAGGGATCCTCAACAGACTGCCACCAATCCTTTTGATTTGTGGCTTTTGTGTGGGGTAAATGGAAGTTGCATGGACTTGGGACCTGTCATTATGCTTGGGGGAGGAATTTATCAAAGAGGTAATTTTTCCCTAGGGTCCGCTACCAGATTGGATTTTTCTAGCGGTAGTGGCTCTGGTACTTGGAATTCTTTGTTTCATTCTTACCGCAATAAGACCTTTTCAGCTTCGCCAGTATGTCTCTGGCCTCCTTTTCTGTGGATTATAAGTAATGGGAGTGCATCCTTGGGTGAAGAAAAGTTAGTATGCACTCCGGGCACATGTTTTTATGCCCTATGCTGGAATGCCACAGCCTTTCCTGTGGCTGTGGTGACTAGAATGCCTCGATATGTACCAGTTCCTGTAGAGGCCCCTAATACCATGGTGCTATTCAGGTTTAAAAGAGATTTTGGCATCACTGCAGCTATTGTTACTGCCATCACTATTGCTGCTGTGGGAGCTACTGCCTCAGCTATTGCCTTGTCTAGTTCTATACAGACTGCCAATGCCCTGAATAACATCTCAGCCACTGTAGCACAGGCATTGGATACTCAGACCACTATGAATTCTCATCTCAAAGGAGGCCTTATGATAGTTAATCAACGCATAGATTTAATACAAGAACAGATTGATTCTCTTTGGCAACTAGCACAATTGGGGTGTGAGTGGAAAATGCAAGGTTTGTGTGTTACTTCTGTGCAGTATCAAAATTTTACAAAGGCTGCTAATATGTCTAGACAATTGTCAAAGTTCCTCTTACAAGATTGGTCGGCTGAATTTGAAAATTTGATGAGAGAGCTGAGAGCGACAATCGTCCACATCAATTCCACTCGGGTGGATCTGAGCCTGGCCACTGGTTTGACTTCCTGGATACAGACGGCTATGGATCATCTTAAGGAGTGGGCGGGCGTAGGCTCTTTGGCGATACTGATGATACTAGCCTCTCTGGTTTGCCTATGGTGCATCTATAAGATGAGAGCCACACAGAAGCGTAATGCAGCCATGATTATACAGGCCCTTGTCGCCATTGAGGCGGGCCAGTCCCCTGAGGCATGGCTTGCTGCCATGAAGCCTTAAATCTTCATTGAGCATAGTCCCTGCCCACTGAGGTATTCGTTCCACAGATATTAAGGTCTGGCAAGTCAATGATGGAGTAGACGGGTAAGTCTCGGCCACCTAAGACAGGGCAGTCCCGAGTGGGGAGGCTGACCCAGAGACTGGGTAAGAGTTTGAGCACCGCCCTCCTACAGGCTCAGGCCCACCGTGAGATCCCCAGATAGGGGGATTACGAAACCTTTCCAGGGACTTCTACCAACTTTATAAAAAATAAAAAAGGGGGAACTGTAGAGAGCTGTGACGTGCCGAGCCCTAAAGATGGCGCCGGTTTCCGCCTTCCACCAGCCCGACGGTGAGCGCTCTCGGTGGTAAACAAGTCCATATTTGGTTAAGGCCGCTGATCTGGCTTGCTTCCGCATACGTGGGCCTCTAAGATAGCACCACGTGGCCTTACTTGATTGGCTGTTCATATAGTATTTAGCCTGTGGGTTTGGTCTGCCCGGGCATTCGGAAGACTGTTTTCAAGGGACCTGAATAAACTGCTTGAGAAGAGCTTTTGTGAGTTGCGTTGTCCTTGCTGGTCGAGGGGGACGCGACACTTTAACACACTTAGCAGTCTTTTTTCTGGAATATCTCAGATGCAGGTTTGTCAGGGTAAATTGGCTATGGCAGTCTCACCTTAAATAAGGCTTGAGGCTTTCTTCTGTCTGGGAGATCCCATCTGTCTGTAGGCCAACTTATTTTCTTCGCATCAGCAACTCTGCCACTCTGCTTCAGTCTTTAAAGCCAGCCACAGTTTCATTTAGGCCACTGTTCGGACAGGTCAAATCCCTCTAGGCAGAAGTTGAGCCACAGGGTTTAGTCCTTGGCCTTTTGCTGTTTTGCTGAGCCTTTCTCTGCTCACCAGCTTCTTTCTGCCTCAGGGAGATCCGGCCATCAATTCACCAGCACTTTCGCCATCAGGATTCTAGCATCAGAGCTCTCTACCATGGTGGGGTTGGGGAGCCCTTGGTTCCATCCCCTTGTCCTTAAATAGGATTGCTCCTTATTCCACCTGTTTCAGCTTAATTTGGGCTCCACCCATTTAGCAGCTGAGAACAATGCCAGGCCAAATTCTTAGTTAATTCTTTCCTGTTTTTCTGACTTCAACCTTATTTTTTAGTCCATTAAGTCTTTCCTGTTTCCTCTTTTTAGTCCACAAGCTGATAAGCTAATTGGTCACAGCCAAGTTGATCTTCATGCCCCAAATTAAGAGACTGTATCAGAAACCCCTAGATATTTACTAAATCATCTAATTTATATTAATCTAACTCCCTACAGACATATTTTCCCAAGGTGTGGCAGTTTTTAGTTTTAGGGGAATAGCAGCAGGCACATACATCTGGATACTCTCTGGGCTATTCACATCATACCAACTACCCTCCTGCTTTACATAGCTTAGGCATCTGCTCACACTAGGCTTGTCTGAAATTTGCAATTTGCATATAATCACAAAGAATTTTATTATAGTAAATGTATCTTCTGAAATGCCTAACACACTTGACTACATGTGATTCACATTCCTATTTTTATTTTTTATTTTTTTCCTTGCCTATGTTCACAATATGGTTTCTGGAAAGTAGTAGAGCATCTTTTTTTTTTTTTCTCTGCTGTGGTGAAGAATATTTTGAGTTACTTTCACTTGTTAAAGGTCAGGTTTTGTTTCACAACTCATTCATAATTACCAGAATCCCAATTCAATCTTTCCTTGGGATTAATTTATGGCTATAAACAGTTGAGAGTAAATAGTAGAAATATATGTGGAATCCTTTTGTTGAATATGAGCCATGATTATGGTTGTAAATGTTCAATAATAAGGAAGAAAAATAGCATGCTTCCAAATTGCTTCAGAATTGAAAATAATTATTTCATCTACTTTATGTCTCCAAGGAATATGTTAGTAGATCTTTAATGCTGCTAATTATTTGCATTTCCTTTCAGTGTGTTTATTATTTCATTGTGAAATCTTCAATTTCTGGCCTATTCATTATCTAACATGAAAATAATTAGGCATTTATATATGATCAGTACTCAGAGGAAGAAAAAAAAACACTTGAACTATTTGTTTTCACATCATTTATTCTTTCCAGAATACGCATTTAGTAAAACACATTTGCTGATGGATTTCTTGTACAAAAGGAGCTAGTAAATGTTGTAATAGAAAAAAGTACCTTACTAATTTTTACCAAAATTCATATTATACCTTCTAAGTTGACTGTCATGATCAGCCTTGAAGTCTTGTCATAGGACTGAGTTTCATATCTGTAGCTTTCAGACCTGACCTGGAGTATACAAATAAAACAAAAGTTGGCTATGTTGTGTTCACTTTTATATTCACTTTATATTGTGAGTAGTTAGAATGAAAAATTTTCAACCAACTTGTAAACTATGAACTGGAAATGGCAGACTGGTTCAACTCAGCCTGGGATCATGTGTAACACGTACCGGAGTCATGTTACTAACATACTGATGAAAGCCTGAGGAAGATGCATTCATCTGATATATATGAGGCCCATTTGATATGCCATTTCAGTTACCCACAGCAAAGAGAGTGGTGGTTGACACTGGGTGGTCCGAGGTACCTTCAGTATAGTAGAGTAAAGCTGAGGGAAGATAATAAAGGGAGAGAGGGCTTATTTCTCTTGGAAAAGCAAAGGGCTACTGCCACAGTGAGAACTTACTAAAAAGAAGCAGAGGCAGGAAAACTTACTAAAACTACTTCCACAGTGAAAACTTACTAAAAAGAAACTGACAATTTTCCTTACAAGTTTGAAGAAATGAGATCAGAAAGTTACTGTGGAGCTGTATTACAGAGTCACGTAAAGCTTTTGCAATGCATTCTGATGACATAGAGATTAATAACTGAACTCAGGCGGGTGGATTACCCATGAGAACTTTAGTGTTTTGTTATACCCATTTGATATCATTTTCCTTCTGGACACTGCTTTCACTGCCTCCCATCAATCTTCATAGGTCTTTTCTTTCATTGTCAAAACAATTTAAAATGTGGCTTTTGAGACTTCCTCTTTGGTGTATGTGATACATGTGAGTTTCATGACTGATTGCTAAATATTTGAGGACTCCAGATGACTTTTTGGGCCTCATTTTAGTTTAATACATTGTCATCTGAGAGTATTTTCTGTTTGATTTCTATTATTTGATACTTGTTAAGATAAGAACATTGTGGTGCTTGGACTATGTTTCCTGCATACTTGATACATACATTCATGACACTAACATCTGGAGTTCAAGATTATAAATAGTAGATAATATTTTGGATGTGTTCTTGAATTTGATTTGCAGGTATTTTATTGGGGTTTTTTGCATCTTTGTTCATAAGGAATATGGGCCAATAATTTTCTTTTATGTTGGGTTTTGCATGGTTTTGGGTATCAGGGTGTTAATGGCTTTACAAAAATAATTTTTAAAAATGTTCCTTCAGTTTCTATTTTGTTGAATAATTTGATGAAGACTGATATTAGTTCTCTGAAGGTCTACTAGAATTCTCCACTGAATGCATATGGACTTGAGCTTTTCAGGTTAGAAGATTTTTAGTTATGGTTTCTAATTTACTAAAGGTTATTGATCTCTTTCTTCTTTAAACAATTATTCTTCTCTCATACAATACATCCTGACCACAGCTTCCCCTCCCTCCACGCCTCCCTCCTCTCCCCTTACCCAGCGTTTGCCCCAGATGTACTGCTCCTCCATTTCCCTTCAGAAAAGAGCAGCCCTCCTAGTATTATCAATCAAACATGCCATATCAAGATGCAATAAGATTAGGTGTGAACCCTCATGTGAAGGCTGGACAAGGCAACCCAGTAGGGAGATGTCTATTTCATCTAGATTTGATAGGTTTTGAACATCAAGAAATTCATCCGTATTTTATATTTTCCAGTTTGGTGGAATTCAGGTTTTTAAGTATGAACTTATGATTTTTCAAATTACCTTAGTGTCTGTTGTAATGTTTCCTCTTTCATATCTATATTTATTTGGATTTTAATTCTCCATCCTTTGGTTAATTTTGTTGATTTTATCAAAGAGTCAACTTTGTTTTATTGACTCTATTTTTTTTCTTTGTTATATTCTATTTATTGATTTCAATCCTAAGTTATTATTTCTTCTTCTCTACCCTTTTGGGTATTATTTCATCTTATTTTTCTGGGGTTATCAACTGTGCCTTACTAGTAGAAAATTTCCCAAGTTCTTTTAATGTAGCAGGCACTTAGTGCTGTGACCTTCCTTATTAGAACTTCCTTCCTCTTCAATACGTTCCGTACTGTGTTTTCATTTTCATTAAATTCTAAAACATTTTTTTTTTCGGTTTTTCGAGACAGGGTTTCTCTGTGTATCCTTGGCTGTCCTGGACTCACTTTGTAGACCAGGCTGGCCTCGAACTCACAAAGATCCGCCTGCCTCTGCCTCCCAAGTGCTGGGATTAAAGGCGTGTGCCACCACTGCCCGGCGAATTCTAAAACATTTTAAACTTCCCTCATGTTTCTGGAATCTATACAGAAGAGGTGGTAAATGCATTGTTAGAGCCAGAGGTGGTAAAAAGCTCTAAGGAAAATGTATTGTCCAGACATAAAAGGCTGACACATATGTGAACTCAGCCTTAGTGACACCCTGACCAAGTTCCAGAAGTGCATAAGAAAAAGATTTGAGGTCACAATAGATTGTATATTGTGAACAGTGGAAAGGTGAGCATGTAGGGAATAAACAAAGCAGGTAAGCTCCATATGGTAAGAACTCTGCTTGTTAGTCAAAAATGATTGGATGAGAAAGTAATTGAGCTTGTCACAGGACAGCTTTTGATCTAATTAGTTTCAGTATGCTCCAGAGGGGGTTGGGGAACTTGAGACAGGCTTGGGGATAGTTTACATATGCCACTGTTTGACTTCATTTGTAGAATCTGATTTTATAATTAAAATTTATGCTGCTTTGTAGTGTTTTAGTTTGGAATCATTGGTAAGTATTTTCAAAATGTGGAATCAATAAGAGCTCCAAAGGCCATTACAACAGATGGGGGGAGGAGTCTGGTATTATAAGAAAGCTAAGGGAAAATGGATTAGTCCTACCCATTTTATTTTTATTTTTTTTTATTAAATACTTTATTTTTTTTCTTCAAGTTACATCTCAGTCACAAACCCTTCCCTATTCCCCCTTTCTGTCCCACCCTTCCACCCTCTTCCCGCCAACAGCTTCCCCTTTCAGTCCAACAAATGGTTCCTTCTCTTATAACAGTAAATACTATACAAAACAACAGAAATAAATATGCCACATTTATGAGAGTTAAATGGCCCAGTATACCTTCCCATAGTCCAGTTCATACATATTTGGCCCCTGACTTTAGCATTCTACTATCTAACCATCTCCATGAGTTTAAAGTTCTATAACTGACTCAGCTTTCATACTAACTTGCATCACTATTATAACAATCTTCTTAGATCTAGAACGCCCTCTTAATTCCTAAACAACTCAAAATATAACTATGAGACTCTAGCTGTCTATTCTTCAACCACCTCAGAGACCTGAGAGGGATAAATATATCTGCTTATATAGGAAGGGCAGGGCATGCAGCTTCCAAAACTAAGAAAGGACATACCAGTGACTGCCTGGACAGTTCCCATTTTCTCTCCATACATTCCAGCATCAGTCTTCAGCCTTTAGGTCCTGTTTCTCTGACAGACATTTGTTGTAGAGCAGGGATTATGAAGGACTTACATACCCTGTCTTGGCAGAGCCAGGCTGTCGACTTCCCTGCTACCAAGTTTTGTCCTTTTTGGACAGCAGTCTGTCTGCAGTTGAAGCAAGGAGTTTTTTCATGCCAAGAGATAGGCTTGCCACTAATCCAACCAACTCACACTGGAGATTCTTCGATGCTTATCTTCTACTTGGAGTAGAATAGGGGGTGCTGTCAGGAGCTGATATGTCTCGATATCAAAAAAAATCTTAATTTAAGATAATATCTTTGAATGCCATATTCTGCAGATCTCTAGGGGTTTTTGAAGATGCCCTATCCATCTCTTGTATTTAGATAAGCAAATGTTGCTTGTCTCTTAACAACTTGATTACTGAGTAGCTTAGAGAATATCTGTGATAGACTGACATAGTAGCTAACAAAGTGACATGCTTGCATGACTAGGAGTTTGTTTTTCTTAACTATCCTAAACAGTTTAAGATGGTTGGTATCAAGAGGCCAGAGCTTCACGTTTCATTTTTAAGTATCTCTAGATACGATACCATTAGGAAGCATTACCTTTAATTTTGTATCAATATACAAAGATCTATACAAATGTGGCTAAATATACTCTTAATTTTGTAACAATATACAAAAATCAATGCCTATGTAGCCCAATACAATCTTAATATTACGTCCATATACAAGGGTCAATAACATTGTGGCCAACTATAATCTTAATTTTGTATCAATATACAAAGGTCAATACCGATGTAGTCCGATACAATCTTATTTTTGCACAATAAACAATGGTCAATACCACTTTAGCCAAATATACTACTAATTTTGTATCAATATACAAAGGTATAAGGGCATATTCAATAATCTGTCCCTTCTTCTTGGTCCTTCCTGTGCTATATCTATGTCTCATTTTTCTCAAGTCCGTGCATTCCTACATAGGAGAAAAAGAAGGATACAGAAACGGGAAAGAAGGAATACCCTGGGTCTAACCTCCAAAACCCATTAAATAGGACCATTTTACAGCTTGTAATCTGTTCCCCTAAATAAAAGAGTTTTCAGTTATCCTTCAAATAACCAAAAGGGGGGGTGGAGAAACACTCTCCCCACCCTCTGGGTAAGGGACGTCGCTCTCTTAAAATGACTTCCTGATGATTTGGGTAATAGTAAACCTGTTTGGGGCCCGAACCAAAATGGAAAAATGGTTAAAAATGTTAGTACAATCCTTTTATGTTCAGTCCTTCTGTTCTCAGCTATTTAGATGTCCTAAGGAGTTTGTAGGCAGAAGCTGAACTTCCAGGCTTTACTGAGGTTCTGGCTGGGGCATTGTGTAGAGCTGAACGGTCTTAGCGATATTGAGTTGTTGGGGTTGTAGGCTTTGATGGAAACAGCTATCGAGGGAGTCTGTCAGGCTGAATCAACTGGGTCACTTGTCTTCTTTGGTGTCTGATTCTTTTTTCTGCTGAGGGTTCTGTTGTCCAGTTGTCCCTGGGTTCCTTGAGTGGATGCTTTGATTCTCCTGGAAAGATAAGAACAGAGCCCTGCCCTAATCCTAACTCTGGGACAATTACCCCCTTTTTTTGGGGGGGGGGCTAGGTAATATTTCTCCTGAAGCAAATTTGGTTTTTTGACAATATATAAAGTGTTATCTTTCAATCTGGGTTAAAGAAGAAATTATTTTGTTATTTTGGAGCTAAACCAGCTTTAGTGTATATATTTTGAGATCTCAAAGGACAATTTGTTTGTATTGAGTAGGCCTTTTGTAAGTAGCTTTTTAACTTAGGTCCTTCCAAATCCTATGTGTGTGTTTCTGCATTCTAATTATTGGGATCAAAGACCTGTGGTTCCCATCTGAAGGGATTAAAGATGTGTTCCACCACTCCTGGATCGAAGTTTTTCTCTATTTAGAGTTTGTTTTGTATCAGGCTGATCTTGAGCTCTGAGATCTGCCTGTTTCTGTCTCTAGTGTGCTGGGATTAAGGGTGTACTCTTCTTGAACGATGGGATTAAGGGTGTGCATCCTCACCACCCTGTTCCGTGTAACTCTAGAATTTATACAACCACTGTAGGGGTTAGATAAATTAGATTTAGAAAATATATAGGAGTTTCTGATACTGTCTCTTAATTCGGGGCCTGAAGAGCATTATCAGCATGAAGTCAGGAAAAACAGGAAAGACTTAATAGACTGAAAAACAAGGTTGAAGTCAGGAAAAACAGGAAAGACTCAATAGACTGAAAAACAAGTTTGAAGTAAGGAAAACAGGAAAGACTCAATAGACTTGAAGAAACAAAGTATCTGGCCTGACATTGTTTTCAGCAGCTAAGTGGGTGGAGCCCAAATTAAGCTGAAACAGAGTTCCTCCTATTTAAGGACAGTGCATGGAGCCCAAAAGGAGAAGAGGCCCCTGATGCTAGAGAGCTCCAAGAGTCCTGCTGAAAAAAGGGCTGGCCATTGATGGCCAGCTCTCTCCTTGAAGCAGAAAGAAGCCGGTGAGCAAAGAAAGCCTGAGCAAGACACCAAAAAGCCAAGGACTGGACCCTGTGGCTCAGCTTTTGCCTGGAGTGGTTTGATCTGTCCGATCAGTGGCCTAGGGGAAATTGTGCCTGGCTTTAAGGACTGAGGCAGAGCAGCTGAGTTCCTGATTCAAAAGAAGTTGGCCTGCAGATGGCTGGGGTCTCCCACAGAAAAGAAAGCATGAAGCCTTATTTAAGGTGAGACTGCAATAACCAACTTACCCTGACGAACCTGCATCTGAGAGATCCAGAAAAAGGACAGCTAAGTGCGTTAAAGAATCTACAACGAAGACTGTGTTCCTGACGACTGAGGACCTGCCCCAGAGACTGTATCATTCTAAAAGGTTATGAAGGTAGTTGTTATAATTATCAATAGGTTTAGTGAATAGGTTAAAGGGGTTGTAGGAATTTATAGGGTTAATAGTTAAGAAATTGTTGGTGTTTGTTATAAGTGAATTTAGTAATAAATAAATAAGTGTTAGATAATAATTTAAAAGATCGGTTACAGACCACTAACTCTATGGTGCTCCTCCCGTCTCTGCTGAAGTTAAAGGCATGGGTTAACACCACATTTCTCATGTATTTTACCTTAGCTGTATGTTTTTTCGACACTTGGAGGTTTATAAAACCAGGTTGAATGGCTGTATCCTTTATTTTATTTACAGTGTTTTAACGTTGTTACCTGCTTTTTTTTTAATTAATAAATTTATTTGTTTGTTGCTTCAGGTTACATCCTTATCATATTGTCCTCTTTTCCCGCTTCCCAGCCCCACCCTCCCATGCTCTACCCCCTGACCCTTCCGTCTTGTTCCTCTGGGGTGGAGTGTCCCTGCATAACAGTCTCTCACCACAGATCAGGAGTCATATGAGGGCCAAGAGCCTCTTCATACACCAGGGGCCTACGAGGCAGTACTGCCAGTGAAAGGTGTCTCCTTGCTACGGGGGAAAACTAAAAAAAAGACCAACAAACGCACAAACCCACAAAAACAAAGATCAACAACAAAAAAGAGAGGAAAAAGAAAAAGAAAAAAAAAGTTTATGTCCATGTTCCTTTTGGTGTGTTGGTTGTAGTACAGATATCCTGTACGATATAGCTAAAATCCTACTATAAGTGAATAGATGCCATGTGCATCCTTCTGAGCCTGGGTTAGCTCACTCAGGATGAGCTTCTCTAGTTCCATCCATTTGGTTGCAAATTGCTTGATTTCATTGTTTCTGATAGCTGAGTAATATTCCATTGTATAGATGTACCACAGTTTTTTAATCCATTCTTCAGTTGAGGAACATCTGGGTTGTTTCCAATTTCTAGCTATTACAAATAAGGCTGCTATGAACATAGATGAGGAGACTTCCCTATGACTCCGTGAGGGGTCCTTTGGGTGTATACCCAGAAGTGGTATGGCTGGGTCCTGAGGCAAAGTTATTCCAAGATTTCTAAGATATCGCCAGAAAGACCTCCATAGTGGTTGCACAAGCCTGCACTCCCACCAGCAATGGAGTAGGGTTCCCCTTTCTCCACACCCTCGCCAGCATGTGCTGTCATTTGAGCTCTTTATCTTAGCCATTATGACAGGTGTGAGATGGAATCTCAGGGTCGTCTTGAGTTGAATTTCTCTGATGATTAAGGATGTTGAGCATTTCTTCAGGTGTCTCTCGGCCATTAGGGATTCCTCCTTTGTGAATTCTCTATTTAGCTCCATCTCCCATTTTTTGATTGGATTATTTGTTTTCTTGGCATTTAGTTTCTTGATTTCTTTGTAGATTTTAGATCATAGCTACCTACCCATTTTATTAACAGTACCTTTGGCATGGTTTTGGTTAATGGCAATGGCTACTTGAAAAATTTTGACAATTTCATCTACCCATACACAGCAAGATATAATTAGTAGTGGAGAGATTCCTTTCTATCCAGTTCTTTTTTTTTTTGTTTTGTTTTTTTTTGGTTTTTCGAGACAGGGTTTCTCTGTGTAGCCCTGGCTGTCCTGGACTCAATTTGTAGACCAGGCTGGCCTCGAACTCGCAAAGAACCGCCTGCCTCTGCTTCCCAAGTGCTGGGATTAAAGGCGTGCGCCACCACTGCCAGTTCTTACATTAGATATTTTAGGAAAAACTGGACCATAGAGTAACAGAGAAGCTTCATGTTTTCTCCCTCAAGAGAGACATGTCCTCTTCCTAGCCCCTTATCTTACTTTGTTTGCTTATGTTTATCCTTATTGGTACAAACCCTTGTAATTGGGAGAAGAGTTCCTGGACTGTGAATATGGTAGCAGCAGGCTGCTGTTTTCTTGAAGCCTCCATGTGTGACCATCATTCCCCTTCAACACAAAACAATAGTCTTTAGGGAGACTATTGTTTATTCTTAAAGTTTTCTACTGGTGATTACTATATGTCCAATCACAAATTTGAGGTACTTATAATATTAGAAAACATAATCAGTCTATTTTGAAGAAATCCGATGCTCATTCTTTACAGATAAAAGAATCTTAACACCATAGTGAGTGAATTTTTTTGTCAGAAAATCGACAGCAACTGAGCTGCAGAGATTTGAATTATTGAAGAGTCTCATGTAATTATTTGTACTTCCTGTCAAAGTGATTTAATCTTTTTTTCAACAGTCCATTTTTTCAAAATACTTGGTATTAGTTTTGGCCATGAGTGTTCCCTGAACTAGCAAAATGGAAAATATATATTTTCATTTGAGGTAAAATCCAAATAAACCCTTCACTTTAATAATATTTTTTCTATTTAGCACAGAAAATATTATATTTTTAACAATATAAAAACATTTTGGTATTTCCTTAATGGTCTTCATTTGAGTTTTGAGTGCTGTCATTTGAGTTTTTGATCTTAACCATTCTGACAGATGTGAGATGGAATCTCAGAGTCATCTTGAGTTGCATTTCTCTAATGATTAAGGATGTTGAACATTTCTTCAAGTGTCTCTAGGCCATTAGAGATTCCTCCTTTGTGAATTATCAGTTTATCTCTGTTCCTGGTTTTCTGATTGGATAATTTGGTTTCTTGGTGTTTAATTTCTTGAGTTCTTTATAAATTATGGATATTAGCCCTCTATTGGATATAGGGTTGGTAAAGATCTTTTTCAAGTCGGTAGGTTGCTGTTTTGTTTGAATGACAATTTGCTTTGCCTTACAGAAGCTTTTCAGTTCCACGAGGTCCCATTTATTGATTGTTGGTCTTAGAGCCTGAGCTATTAGTGTTCTGTTCAGGAAGTTGTCTCCTGTGTCAATGAGTTCGAAGGTTTTCCCCACTTTCTCTTCTATTAGATTTAGTATGTCTGACTTTATGTTAAGGTCTTTGAATCACTTGGACTTAAATTTTGTGTAAGTGATAAGTATGGGAAAATTTGTATTCTCTTACATGTCGACATCCAATTAGACCAGCACCATTTGTTGAAGATGCTGCCCTTTTTCCACTGTACAGTTTTGGCTTAATGTCAAAAATTAAGTGACTATAGGAGTGTTGGTTTATTACTGGGTCTTCAATTCAATTCCGTTGATCAAGATGTCTGTTTTTATACCACTACCATGCTGTTTTTATTACTAATGCTCTGTAGTATACCTTGAAATCAGGGATGATGATACCTCCAAATGTTTTTTTGTTTTGTTTTGTTTTTTATTGTACAGGATTGATTTATCTATTCTGAGGTTTTGTTTTTGTTATTCCATAAGAAGTTGAGAATTGTTCTTTTAAGGTCTGTAAAGAATTGCATTGGTGTTTTGACAGGAATTGCATTGAATCTGTATATAGCTTTTGGTAGGATGGCCATTTTTATTATGTTGATCCTACCTATCCATGAGCATGGGAGATCTTTCCATCTTCTGATGTTCTCTTCAATTTCTTATCTACCCCTTCTCCACTTCTATTCAGAAAAGGGGAGTCCTCCCATGGATATCACCTAGCCTTGACATATCAAGTTGCAGTAAGATTAGGCTCATTTTTTTTTCTATTGAGACTAGAAAAAACATTCTAGTTAGGATAAAGGGATCCAAAAGCATGCAATGTAGTCAAAGACATGCCCCTGATCCCACTCTAGGAGGCCCGCATGAAGACCCAGTTGTACAACTGTTACATATGTGCAGAGGGCCTGTCTGTCCCATTCATACTCTTTATTATGCAGTTTAGTCTCTATGAGTCTCTATGGGGCCAAGTTAGTTAATTCTGTAGGTTTTCTTGTGCTGTTCTTGACTCCACTGGCTCCGTCAATCCTTACTCTGCCTCTTTCACAGATTTCACGAGTTCCACCCAATGTCTGGGTCTCTGCATAAGTTCCCATCAGTTGTTGAGTGAGAGATGGCTCAGAGGACAAAGGCTAGGCTCACAACCAAAAATATAATGTGTTTTTAATTATCATGCTCATCTTAAGATTTGAATCTTGAACACTTTAAAACCTTTCAGCTGGGTGAATCTATTTGCTTACTCATTTTCAAATTTAAGAACACCAGGAACTTGTAAAAAAATGCTTTAATACTGATTGACACCAGTTATAATCAATGATGCATTCTTGCATAAAAATGGGCACTCATGTGTAAACCCCACTTTTGTATTTATAGTTCCTGGAGTGTACTTGATGAATGAAATTTGAAAAATTGTTTGTTCGTAGATTATTGTTCTCAAAAGAACATCTAGATAGGTTAGAGGCCAAATGTGTCATAAACTAGCTCTCAAGTCAAAACCTACATCTATAGCTCATACATTTACATTTACCTACTCTTAATTATAAAATTGACTATGTGTATGGAAGTTGTTCAAGAGGGCTGATAGTCCTCTTATGTGTGTTAATTTCCTCAATAGCAATACACATGTCATCAAATAAGTTATGAGATAGAGAAAGTTCAAAATTTGATGTCCAATACTAAAGTGAAAGAAAACATTTATAAGGTAGTTATTTGTAACTCAAGAAGAAACAAATTTCTGATTCCCTTCACAGAGAGCATTGTACAAGTCTAAGCAATAGGACCAAAGGTGGGCCCAGACCTCTCTGGCGCATAGACATGTTACCCCCTCTGGTTGGCAGCTGCCCTTCCAGAAAAGGAGGAAGTACCATCACTAATAATGGCTGTGCACAATTTAAAGATGTGCTACATTACACCCCATCTAAGGATTCCCTCATGCAAAGATGTTAAGTGCAGATGTGGGTTTGACTCTGGTTAACCCAATATTTTCACCAGCTCTCCTATTACAGGGCTCACATCATGCACTGTTTATAGCTAGGGTCTGGAGATGTTGTTATTCCAGTATATTGAACCCAACTTAATCAAGAAACCACCTTACACATTAGCATATAAAAAATCCATTGTACAAATGTGTTTTCTTTTTGATATTACACACCTATGAAGCTCCATTGTCTAATGTGTCAAAAGTAAACCAAAGATATATATGGGGAAAGAAAAGAATTGCCAGCCACTAAAATGCTTACAGTGTTCAAAGGCAGCCAATGTATTTTATTACACAAATTATTCGGATGATAAAATTCCAGTGAACTTACGCATTGCTTTTCTTTTTCTCTAAGAATTCAGAGGTAAATTAGTATAGATTAAAGCAATCCATGTTAGATGAAAACATGGGAAGTAAGAGAATGGCTGGCAAACCAAACTTTAGGTCCTGGAAAAAGTTCAGTAAAAAGAGCATATGGCTGTTGACATTTTTGTACTTATGCAATACAGGCCATCAATGCTCAGTCCCCTCTGAGCTTTCCTTCCCTCCTCAGTGGACACTCAGATTTCTATAATCATGAAATGTTAATGCTCAGCCTTCTGACATCATGGTTTCGCAGGTAAATCAGTCACGCTTTTCAAAATAAGCTTAATACTGTGATGACCACATCACACTAATTTTCAAAAGGCAAATAAATGAAAACGCAAAGCTTGCTGCATAATTAACACAGGAAAAATAAATATGCTGTTAATGCATAACCTCAGAATGTCAAAATTGACAGTTAAATATATCAAAAATTATGGATTCTTACTTTTTCAGTATTATGAGTAAACCTCATTTTAAATATTTTTCTAGATGACTTTATTTATTTGGACTGATTAAAAAATGATTGTAACATAGTCACTTCAAATATTATCTTAAAAACAATTCATTTATCAAAATACTTTAAAAATATGTCAACATATGAGACTCCATCTCTAATCAAGGAATCAAGGATCTATTGACTGTTGATGGCTGTTTTGGGAGGAAGAGTCAGTTTTACACACACACACACACACACACACACACACACACACACACACCATGTGGATATATCATTTTGGACTCAGCAGGTTATAAGAAAACAAGATAGAAAGCAAAAAGAGGATATGAAGTCGGAAAATAGACATGACAGGATGACCCAGGGGAATGAGAGGTGAAGAGTAGTATTAGAAATAACCAAAATACATTGTATATATGTCAGTATGAAAATTTCAAAGACATATATATATATATATATGAAAATGTGTGAGACCTAAGCATCCTAGGTCTTTAGTTCTGAATCATCTACTTCCTTAATTCCTCCATTCTCCTTTCATCATTTAATTGAGACCAGTAAGAAAAGTCTTGTATAATAATTTTACTTAGTTAGACTCATTCTGTTTTCATTCATATTGCTGAATCTGGATGTCATAAAGCTCTTGAAATATGGCATAAAATGTACTGCTATTTTGCATTGAATATAATAATTCTGTGTTAGATTTTACTGTAAAAAACAACCCAATCAAACCACTTAAAGGCAAATGTAATTTCAGTATACTATCAGAAATTAAAAATACTAAAAGTGTATTTTTGTGAAATACTTTTCAAGTCATATTTGTGTTTAAATTTAATCATATGATCATATGCAAAATTATATGCTAGCTTAATATGAAGAGTTTCACGTGTTCGAAAACCACAGAACAATTTACTCAAAGGAAACTCACTTTCAGTTTTTTCAAATATTTGTAAACATCACCCACTTTTTGAAAATATTAGAGACAGAAAGCCACAGAAACTTTCCTTACTCCAAATCAACAGGACTGTGATGTGTAGGTCAGCTTTAAAATATCTTTTCTGCAGTGTCTACTCTTAACTAAATTCTTGTGATGACTGATCAATGGTTCAAAATCATTCACAGAAATTTTTTTTTATCATTTGATTGTATAAGAAGGGAAAATATATCATAGTTCCTATTGTTGTAGTTCAAAATAGTTTTGCATTTGTGACACAAATTCCCCATGTGTCAAATATCTAAATATTTGTTTGATATAGGGTGTTATAAATATGTGAGTATGCAGTCTCCATGTGTTTGCAAGGGGAAGCCAGAAAAGATACTGAGTGTCTTCTTCTATTGCCCTTCACTTTATTGTTGTGAGACAGTCTCCAATGGAAGCAGCAGTTGCTGTTTCATCTAGCTGACTGGCTGCTTAGCTTATAGATTCACAAATCCTCACTGATCATTGTTGAGGTTTAGGGACTTGCAGTCTTGCCTGGCTCTTTACGTGAATGTTAAGCATATGGACTCAGGTCCTCATGCTTGTGAAGCCAGTGCTTTTACCTAGTGAACTACGTTAACTACATTGAAGAAGTGTTTTTAACTTTAATAGATAACAAATATAAGTTACGGGGTGATGTTATGCATCCTAAATGTTAATTAACCTGCTCCCAAGGCCTGCCTGCTGTATATTAAGTAATGTTGTGTTACCTTGCTTTCTAATCATTGTCTCTGATTGGCTTTAATAAAACGCTAAGGCCTGTAATTGAGCAGACAGAAAAGTAGGCAAGCAAAGGTTCTCTGACTTCTGGGGCAGAGAGAGTATCTTAGGTAGAAGAAACCAGAGGAGGAGGCAGGAGACATGATGGGTTATAGATGGAAAAAGATCCTGCCACTTGCCTGGAACATCTGCATAGCTTGGAGAATAACAGCTCAGGTAATACACGTATGTTTGTGGTCGTATTTGGGGAATAGAATTAAGGGCTAGCTTAGATGGGCTAAGATTGCATAATCCAGGCTAAGATTTGTTATAATCCATCAGATGCCTCTGTGTGCTCATTTATAATGACAGGATAAGGATTAACACTGCTTACCCATTAAATATAATAAAAGTACTGGTAAATAATTTAATCAATTTACTTCTACATATAAGTAATTCACTTGAAAAATATTCATTAAACATCTTTAGGGTTTTCTATAAGGCAGGAGAGATGAAGAAGTAAAGAAAATTATAAACATTACTTTTTTAAAATGTTTTTTATTACTTCAGATTACATCTCCATTACAGTGCCCTCTTTCTACTCTTCCCAGTCCCGCCCTCCCACCCTCTACCCCCTATCCCTTCCAACCCACACCTCTGGAGTTGAGTGTCCCTACATACCGTAAGTCCCCAGCCCCAGTTCAGCAGTCATATGAGGGCCAAGAGCCTCCTCATACACAGGGGGCCTACAAGGCAGCATTACTAGGGCAAAGTGTCTCATTGACAGATCACAAAGTCTATTTTCCTGTTCCCTTTGGTGCATTGGTTGTAGTATAGTTATCCTGTACTATATGGCTAAAACCTGATTATAAATGAATAGAAGCCATGTGCATTCTTCTGAGTCTGGGTTAGCTCACTCAGGATGAGCTTCTCTAGTTCCATCCATTTGGTGGCAAATTGCATGATTTCGTTTTTTCTGATAGCTGAGTAATATTCCATTATGTAGATGTACCATCTCATACCTGTCAGAATGGCTACGATCAAAAACTCAAATGACAGCGCATGCTAGTGAGGTTGTGGAGAAAGGGGAACACTCCTCCATTACTGGTGGGTGTGCAAACTTGTACAACCACTATGGAAATCAGTCTGGCGATATCTTAGAGAACTTGGAATAGCTCTGCCTCAAGACTGAGCCAAACCACTTCTGGATATACATTTAAATGATTTCTCACCAAACCAGAAGGAAATTTCCTCATCTATGTTCATAGCAGCCTTATTTGTAATAGCTAGAAACTGGAAATAACCCAGATGTCCCTCAACTGAGGAATGGATAGACATTACTTTTAATGGTTTTACTTTTTTATGCAACATGCATATGTGCATACAAACACACAAATAACAGAACCACACTGACTCACAGAAACACACAGACACACACACACAAACATACAGTCAGGTGTAACCAGCACTATAAAAAATGAAGGGAGGTAAATAAAATGTAGAGTGAGGGTAAGGATTGAGCTCTTGCTATTGTATTAGGATAGTTCATTGCAGTCTCTAAAAGTAAATTTGCAGAAATCTAAAAGTGCTGAGGTGAGATGGAGCTTGCTCGTTTCAGAAATTGCTTCATTTCCTTGCCCTTGAGCACTATTATCTGCTAGGCTATAGACTTAACACAAGCAGTGTTTATTATGATCATAGATTTGACACTCTCAGAGTTCCCCTTCATTTCAGTCTGATATTTGTGTCTAGTGATAAAACACGCACATCAGAAGCCTATCTACTTATCTCACTCTAGAAAGGCATGACAAAGCTTTTTTGCCTCTGAAGCACATGGCACTCAGAGAGAAGTGCCTCTGTGAAAATACTTAGCTGAAATTTTAACATATTTATCTTCACATTTTTTCCCTTAGGAATACAAAATTATACAATAAATAATGGTAGCTCTGTGAGAAGGGTATATCAAACCCTTATTAAACTAGAGAAAGAATTTATATTGTGCATTTGTGACAGAACCCCCTCTCAAGGATGTCAAGTAAATTCCTCATCACCATGGGATGTACTACTAAATATTGAGTCTCAACAGTTTGAAATCAGGCTGGAACATAATAAGGGAAGTTTATGTTTGTAAACAATCATTCTCTGAGCAGCCAAAGTATTTCCTAGAGTTTCCTCACTAATCTTCATAACTTCAAAGGAAATTTAAAAGAATGCCACTGCTATCTTTTCTCTGAGGGCTCAGTTAAGGATGGCTGGATTAGCTTCATTGCCCCAGGTTAGTCAACCTCCTAGGAGCAGAGCTGATTAGAGTCCTGAGCCTACTGACTTTTCCCAAGAAGCAAGTTGGGAAACTGCTGCTTTAGGAGGAGATTGTGCATCATGTCATTACCCGAGGCAGAGAGGTAAAAATAAAAAATTGCCTCTGTCAAAGTCTAGTCATCTTTCTAAAGGCTAGCTTTCTCATGGTTCACAAAGTAGGCCTTTAAAAATTGTTTCCCCTTTTCCTTTCTATTTTTAAAGGAATCTAGAACTATAATGATGATTTGGGAAATCTTAGAACTTGACTATGTTCTTTTTTTAATATGTTCAAAATCAATATTTTAATAGATTCTATATAACATTACTCTGGACACTCTGCTTTTTATAAAATGGCCTTAATTTTAATTTAACATATAAATATTATTGAGACCTACTTAAAGGAGTAGGGTAAATTTTAAGAGTAGCATTAATGACTTTTGTCTTTCTGTGGTTCACTATATTTTTCACTTTTATTCATTACCTGTAAAGATCATTTTTAATTTTCTTTGAAGCAGAGTAATATTCCATTGTGTATATGTAGCACATTTTCAATGCCCATTCATCCATTGATGGACATCTAAGTTGATTCTATTTCCTAGATATTGTAGCCTCAGCTCTTAAACTTCATTTGTTCAACCTGGAGTGCATGTAGAAGGAAAGAAACTAGGTGATGATTTGTAAGAATTCTTAATGGAGCAGTTATAGTGGAAGCTAATGTGATAATGGGGAGGCACGAATCTAGTAGTTTATAGGTTTAAGGAAGAAAGTGAGAGAATAGTGGACACAAAGGAACACAGAGATAAGATCAACCAAATAAAAATAAATCTATATAAGAGTCTTAGCATATGTAACACAGTATAACTCAATTAAAATCTATGCAATTAAACCTAATATCTTATAACAAAATTAAAAAGTTCATACTTAAAGCTATGGAGATTTCAAGGCTCTGTAGTGATGCTCCTAGAAGCCATAGGACATTAAATATATATCCCAATACCATGTGTAGAATAGCTAACTATGAATTGCTGATCAGGGAAGCATTAGAAGCTACAAAACAAAACAACAAAAACGTAAGCTCTACCCACCCTTAGTTACCTACTAAAATTACATGATGAGATCCTACTGCTGAAGCCACTACAAATGTGGATTACAAGATATAAAGAAGGCAAGATGGAACCAAGCTGGAAGTTTCCTCCAACTGCCTGGCTTTTGTAATGCTAGAAAGTCTTATGCTGCTGGAGGTGAAAATTCATCAAGAAATTCAAGCCAGCTGTGAGCCCTATGAATTGAGATACTGATCTGATATAGATACTTTATCACTAGACACAAATGTCAGACTGAAATGAAGGGGAACTCTGAGAGTGTCAAATACATGATTATAGGCGGTTGATACGTGGGGGATCCCCTCATCAAGAAGAAGGAGAGGACAGAGATGGCAAAGAGGGAGGGAGGGTGTGACCTGGAGGGGAGAAGGGAGGGGATTTTGATCAAGATGTAACACGGAAAAAAAAAGTACCAAATGTCATTGTATCCTGGCAACTATAACTGTATTGATTTCAGAATTACCATTATAGTTTCTTTCTGATAAAGGGATAAAAAGTCTGATTGCCCTCAATAAAATTGTCACAACTTCAATTGTGTTGTGACCCCCTCCAACCTGGTCTGATTAAATTCCTTATAGCCATATCAAGTGACCTTACCATGATAAGTAAGTGCAGGCGTTATACCACACACACACACACACACACACACACACACACAAAAGCACACAAACATACACACACATGCACATACATGTACATATATACACATACACATACGCATACATAATTATAAGTCAGTCAGCAAACTACATAGATTCCTTGACATCCATTTTTATTTTAATTTAGGCACAAAAACTAAGTTACAGAATCAGCATAGGTATCCTTCAACAGATGAATGGATATTGTGAAAAACACATAAGATGGAATTTTACTGTGTAGTAATGAAAATTAAAATTATATCTTTTCTGGAAAATCGATGCAACTGGACACCATCTAACTAAGTCTAAATGTCATTGTAGAAGCCAGAAATGTGTCTTGTTTATGCTAAGTTATGGTTACTATAGTTCACTACAGCTCTTTGATGTATATAGCAGAAAGGAGGAGAGTATGGGAAGGAAGGGGACTATCAGAAGTGAAAAAGGAAATAAAAGGAAATGATGAATATTATTAAAGTATAAGATATGCTTGAATGAAAATGTCTGTAGAAAACTCAAAAGCGTATATAATGGATATACATGCCATTTATGAGGGAGAGAGACAGACAGAGAGAGAGAGAAAGAGAGAGAGAGAGAGACTGAGATCAAAGGAAGGAGTGGTTTGAAAGATAATTCAGTTGTTAACAACACTGACCATCCTTCCAGAGGAATCTATTTAGATTCCCAGTACTCTGTATGGCAACTCACAATCATCTGTCACTTCCATTTCAGGGAGCCAATACTTTCTTCTGGCCTCCGTGGGAATCAGCCATACACATGGCACTAAAAGAATAATATTAGGTTACAGTAGTTCATATTGGAAGCAACACCTATAGACTGAAATGCATAGACTATGGGCTATATTTTATTAAACATTAAGCAGAGAAATAAACATGTGGAATAGTCAGGAATTTCCCAGAATATTTTGCCCAAAATAATTACATTTCTTTCATAGTAGAACAGTCTTCTTCATAAAGAAAAACAAACAAGGAATAATTTATGTTTTGAAGTATATATGTGAATATGTGTAGGTTTTTTCAATGTATATTTGGAAAAGCATAATTTTTTTATCAATTGGAAGGGTATGAGAATATTTTGAATACAATAAAATATGATAGAAGTTTCTTCAGCTATGCAATATCACAGAGTACAATGATTTGAATATGAGTTCTCTATAAATTCAAGTTGAAATTTAATTTCCACATTAGATATAAATAGGTTAGCCCAGACATAAAGTGGTGATTTGGGTTGTGACTTCATGAAATGTCTAACTTCTGTATGTGATTAATAGAGTAAAGTTAATGGGACACTTCAGAAACAGGTGGCATATAAAAACTAAACAGTCTAGATAGACCTCCTTAACACTCACTGTTGCCTCACAAAGTCCTGCCAGGAAGAAAGCCGTTATCAGATGCGGTCCCTTGATCTTGTACTCTACAATGATGAGCCACAATAGCTATCTGCTTCATAATTTAACAAATATACCCTACTGTGCTGTTAGTCACAGAAGACATCTTAGTTTAAGAGAACACCGACATCATGAAATAGAATTGTTGCAAATAATAAGTACATGGGAGGTGGCTCTGGAACTGTCATAGGAGCAGACAAATCCTTTTGAAGTTTTCTTCAAATGAATAAAACAGTAAAAGCGATTCAGTGGTTGAGTGCCTGATGATCTTTACTGAGACCGTGGGCTCAATCTATGACACTCAATAAAAAGTAAGCCTATTGAAGGTTCAGAAGAGTTAAAAAGTGTTTAGTGGCAGTTTTGAATTCTTGGAAGTCAAATGAATTGTGAAATGAACTCAAGAAAAGAAATGAGCAGTAAAAGGAATGTTTTTGTGATGTCAGTAGAAGATAAGGAATAGCTAATTGGAAGTTGTTGAAAGGACACCATCACACAGTATGAAGGAAGGTGTCTGCATTAGGTACATTCCCCAGGGTTTTAAGATGACCACATTTAAAGGTGAGGAATCTTTGGACAAGTGACATGTAAAAAGTAGAGTTCTCAGGTTACTTCTTGGCTGCTTTGGGTCATTTCCATTACAATTTGGGAACAAAGTAAAGCATAGAAAGCTGTACTTTTTTTTTTTTTAACGCTAGTCTTCCAAGTATACAGTTCAAAGAAAAAAAGCTGTTCCAAGTTTCATTTTAACATTTCATAAACCAGTCCAAAACCAAAACTTTCTAGAGAGCGCATGGCATTAAAAAAATGCTTATATTGGTGATACAGTCTTAGGATGAAGGAATAGAGCTGAGATTGCAAATTTCTCTTAATTGTAGTACATAGAGAAAGTTGCAAGTAAAATAAATGAGGTTCAGAGAAAAGAGAAAGGACTTCCCGATCTTGAGAAAAGCAGAGGAAGTAAGCTAAACAAATGCTCCCATGCATTCATGGATCTATCCTCCAGATTATGGATATGATAGGATCAACTCCCTAAAGCTCTCACTACAGTATCTTCCCTGAAAAGACAGTAATCTCAAACTATAAGCTAAAATAACCTCTTTGTGCTGCAAGTTGCTTTCATTGGGGTTTTTATAACAGCAATAGAAGAAAACACTAAGAAATTCTCCTTTCACTATTCTGGAAATCCTCAGTTATTGTTATTGTCATTATCATACACCACCATTGTATCAGGTACAGCTGCAACCACTGCCTCGCCCATCTATCTTCTTATGCTTAGTTCATTTAGCTCATTCTACTTATGATAAAAAATCGTAATTGGACAAAGACCATTCAAGAGAAGTTTTTTGTTGGGTTCAATTACACAACAATGGCCATCACAAAAGGATATCAAGTGGGTGAGTCAGAAAGTAAACTTAAGAGCCTCTTTATAGAGTCAGAAGAGGATATGCCAGAGGTGTGGCATGCAAGTGAAATATTATAGCTGTATCAACCACAGCATAGGTTTCAGTTCAACAAATCACATTTCCTACATAAGAGCCAAACATAAGTCTGGTATTAGACCAATTACTGGTGCCTTGTTGAGTTATTAACAAAGTAGTTGTACAGTCATCTAAAACAACCACGGTTTGTTCTGGAGGGGTTGTGAATTCAGCAATGCTTCTTAGAATAGGGATAAAGCTTTAGTTGTAGTGTTCCTTACATTATCAAAAGCAGTGATCCAACCATAAGGGTGATGTTTTAGAAGTAGTGGATACCCCACTAACAGTTTCCCAGTCTGGGCATCCAATCACAAAGATAGGATCTATCTTCCACCATTAAAAGTCTTGAATGGCCTTCCTGTGGATCCTTTGCTCACTCACACAAACAAATAAATGAGAAAAAATGTTGCAATATGTAACTAGTATGAGACAAAAGCTCAACACAAGTTTAAAGTTCTTAACAGCATTCAAGATAGCTGAATCTCTGTTTAATATCATAGGAAGAAGTCAATTTCTAATCAGTATCTAAATCAAATTTATTTGGAAATGAGGAGATGGTTGTACAGTTAAAAGCATTGGCTACTCTGCTAGGGGACATAAGGCAGATTCCCAGCACCCTAATGATTGTTCACACATGTCTGTAATTCCAATTCTAGGGGATATAACACCATGTTTTAACGTCTGTGAGTACCAGACATACATGCAGACAAAATAATCATACAAGAATAAACAAATAAAAGAACATTTATTTAAGTGCTTAAAGACTCTGTTACCTGAGTAAAATATTAATAAAAATGAAAATGCATTTTAAACAGAAAATCAATATATCACTTTCATTAACAGACATTGTGAGTTAATCATAAACTTTTTTTTAAAAGAGAGTTACTCAACATATTTGATTAGTGATATAAAAACAGGAAATTATTTGTGAAAAATTTAACCTGGCCATCATTATTTAAGATAAATGTCCAGTGATGTAGTTTGAATCAAGATGTTTTAAAAAATGATCATATACTTATGTAAAAGACTTGCAAAATGATTTTAATGCATTTATATACTCAGAAGCATTTATTGTTGTCATTCAAGTCAGCACATTCATTATCTTACAGTCTTCTTCTGTTGTCATGACTGCTCAAACTCTGTTATTGAAATTCTAATATATGATTCATTATTGCTTCTGATAATATATTGTTATTACTACAGTTTTTAGTGTTTTGTTATTTGATGTATCATATATATCTGTTATATTGTAGATTGAAGATTTAAAACAATAAATAATGAATATATATCATTTGCTTTGTTAAGTCTATTCTCCCCTATCTGTGCCATTCCAAAATTCTTGATTTGTAAATACATACTTAAACAATTCTATTTTGTCACCCAGCCCTGGGAATCAAAGTATAAATTTTCATATAAGAGACTCCTTAGGGAGTTATCACTCTCTCAGAATAAGGCTAAGGTCCTGAAGCCTCTCTTCCTCTCTGTGACAGTTCTTCCCCTATGACTTGCTGCTAACAGGTAGCCCAGCCTCTCATCTTTTCAAAGACAAGATAAGTTTAGGGTCTGTGCTATCTGGAAGATAGACCAGGCCAGATTAAACGTCTTGTTTTGTGTAACATCATGTCTCCCTGAACATCTGCAAAGGTGATGCATTTTCTTTGTTTCTTTGGAAACTGGGGGGCTTGTCTTTCTGATTCAGACCACTAATATGCTGCACGTGGAAACTATTTCTACTATCTTACTTTGTACTCTCTCTCTCCTTATGAAGCTGCTCTCAGGGTTTGTGCAGGGGAGATCCTCATTCTCCTCTTAATGCCCAACCATTTGGCCTCAGTGCTGTGCTCTCTCTTTCAGAGTGAGCTTCCATATTAAGACCTTATCACATTTCTTCATAGAGGCCATGAAATATACTTTCATAATAAATATCATTTTTTCTTTCTGTTTTAAAACTTTCTAATCTCTCTTTTTTATTGAAAATAATGTTTCTATACAATATATTCTGATTATAGTTTTCCCTTTCCCCATTCTTCCCCTCTGTCCTGCCCATTCTTTCTTTCTCTCATTAGTATACAAATATGCTTCATAAAATATAGTAAGATAAAATTAAAGCAAACCAGAATAGGACAAACAAACAAACAGTAGAAAACTAGATTAAGAAAAATCACAAGAAACACATATAGACACAGAGACACAACTACACATGTTCACACACAGAGGAATCTCATAAGAACACAAAATCAGAAACCAAAATACATATACAAGGACTTGAATGGGGGAAAAAGGCTCTGGGAAAGCATTACAAGAAAATAACCACTGAGTTTGTTTTGTGTTGGCCATCTACTGCTGGGCCTGCGGCCTGGTCTTAAGAGTGGTTTATATGTTCAGTGAGACTCCAGAGGGAAAAGTAATTATTCATTTTCTAACGCTTATTATTTGGAGAGAGCTTCTAGGTTAGGGAAAGGGGCTTGTGTCTACTTTCTCTCTCTCAGACTATTTCCCCATCTGGCCTAGACCTGTGCAAGCTCTGTCCGTGCTCCCTCAGTCTCTCTGAGGTCATATATACATTTTTCCTGTTGTGTTTAGAAAGCTTTGCTTTCTTGATGACATTCATCAAGATGGCATCTCTCTGGTTCTCACATTATTTCCCCCCTCATCTTCTCTAGAGTTCCATATGACCTGTATGGAGGGATTTGATAGAGACATCCTGTTGAGAACTGAGTGTTCCAAGATCTCACATTCTGTGCCTATTGTCAGGTTGTGCCTTTCTATATTTTTTATCCTTTGCTCCAATAGGAAACTTCTCTAATGATGGCTGAGCAAAAAACTGATCTATGAGTATAGCAGAATGCCATTAGGAATCATTTTATTGCTATGTTCTTTTAGCAAAACATTAGTATTTTATTTTCCCCTAGGTTCATGGCTTATATAGTTTCAGATTCTTGACCACCCAAGCTGTGTTGGCTATGAGTTGATCTCATGAAGAGGACTTGGGTGTTAAATCCAAACAGATATGGGTTGGTTACCCCCACAAGCTGTGTGCCACTATTTCACCAGTATATCTTTCAGAGAGGTCACCAGTGAAGATACAGGTTTTGTAGCTGTTTTGGTGTTTGCCTTTCTCCTTTGGTAGTTTGCAGAGTACCTTCTAGTACTACAAACACTGGTCAGTAGGATTAAAAGTTCTAGGTAGGTATGAGCTCAAACTCCCTGTGTTCAGTGAATTGTGTAGGTATTGTCTTTAGCAACAAGGTTTATCATCAGTTTGTGGAGACCAAACTCATGTCGTTGGCAGTAGCCTAGGTTCTTTGTAGGTTCCCATTAGGCCCCTTTGACATAACTCAAGAATATTCATTTGGGATTCTGTCTCCCCCATTGTTTGTAGATTCTACTTAGATCATCTTTATATATGTATATATTTTAGGAAGCTTCTACTGTATTCCCTGCATTCTGTCCTCAACCCTCTCTTGTATTCTCCCTACCTGTTTGATCCTCCTATCCCAGGTCTCTACATTCAGTTTATCTATAACTATCCATTCATCCTTTCTAAGGAGATTTATTTCTCCCCTCTAGTCCCTTATTCTTCCAAACTCCCTGGTTATATAGATTATAACCTACTTATCAAAGACTTAACAGATAACACACACATATAAAGGATTGCATACCAGAGTGGTCTTTTAGGTCAAAGTTATCTCAACATATTTTTTCCTAGATCCATCCATTTACCTGTAAATTTCATGAATTTAATTTTCTTAATGCATTTATTACTTCAAGTTATATGTCCATTACAACCCCCTCCCTCCACCCTTCCCAGTACCATCTTTCCACCCTCTCCTCCCTCTACCAGCTATCCTGCTCCTCTGGTGTGGGGTATCCACATATATCAGCCTTCCTCAGATCATCAGACACATGAGGGCTAAGAGCTTCCTCTTGCACTGGGGGCCTACATGGCAGCTGTACTACAGCAAAGTATCCTACTAACAGCTAACAAATTCTATGCTCCTGTTCCTTTCAATCTGTTGGTTGTAGGATAGTTATCCTGTACTATTTGACTAAAATCCAGTTATAAGTGAATACATACCATGTGCGTCTTTCTTGGTATGGGTCAGCTCACTCAGGATGAGCTTTTCCAGATCCATCCATTTGGCAGCAAATTACATGTTTTCCTTGTTTCTGATAGCTGAGTAGTATTCTGTTGTATAGATGTACCTCAGTTGTTGTTTTTTTTTTTTTTATCCATTCTTCGGTTGAAGGACATCTACATTAATTACAATTTCTAGCTATTATAAATAAAGCTGCTTTGAACATAGTTGAGGAGATGTCCTTGTGTTTTGGTGAAGAATCTTTTGTATGTATGCCTAGGAGTGGTATGGCTGGGTCTTGAATTAGAGCTATTCTAAGTTTTCTAAGATATCACCAGACTGATTTCCATAGTGGTTTTACAGGTCTGCACTACCACCAGCAATGGAGGAATGTAGGTATAAGGTTATTGTAATTCAAGTGCTGATTTCTATATCCCCATATCTGCTTTCAGTCCTTGTTCTGAAGAGCTCATGTCTCCATGTTGTGTAAACACTGCTCCCCAATTGTCCCCAGATATGTCAATAAAGCAGCTTATGCCAATCACGGAGCAGGGCAGAGAATAGGGCTGGACTCCCTGCCCTCCAGGGGTGGAGATGTTAAGGAGAAAAAGGAGGAGGATTCAAGAAGAGGCAGAGGCAGGAGAGACTGGAGGAGATTCAACTGAAGCAGGAAAGTGACAATGTGCAAGTATCTCTGAGATTTACACTGGGTAGAAGCCAGATTAGATTAAGAATAGAATAATAACTGCTCAGTTTTTTTGCTGTGAAGCATGGTTAACAAATAATATAAAGAGTCTCAATTATTTAGATGATAGCCAGGTTAAGAGGTAAACAGTGGAACTAACAGAATTATATAAACTTATATTAATAGAGGAGTGTTCCCCTTTCTACACAATATCATCATTATTTGCTGTCATTTGAGGTTTTTTATTCATTTATTTATTCAAGTTATTCTCCATCATAGCCCCTCCCTCCACCCCTCCCAGTCCCACCCTCCCACCCTGTACCTCCTCTCCCACCTATCCTACTCCTCTGGTGTGGTGTGCTTCCTTCCACCTATCAATCCCCTCAGATGATCTGTCACATGAGGGCTAAGAGCTTCCCTTTTCACTGGGAACATACTTGGCAGTACCCCTAGGGTGGAGTATCCCACTAACAGGTAACAAAGTCCATGTTCTGTTCCATTTGGTCTGTTTGTAGGATGTTTATCCTGTACAATATGGCTAAAATACAGTTACAAGTGATTATATGCCATATGCCTCTTTCTGAGTCTGGGTTAGCTTACTCAGGATGAGCTTTTCTAGATCCATCCATTTGGTTGAAAATTGTATGATTTCCTTGTTTCTGATAGCTGAGTAGTATTCCATTGTGTAAATGTACCATAGGTTTTTTTTTTTTTTATTTGTTCTTCCATTGAAGGACATCTGAGCTATTTCCATTTTCTAGCTATTACAAATAAGGTTGTTTTGAACATAACTGAGTCAATGTCCTTGTGTTTTGGTGAGGAATCTTTTGGATATATGCACAGGAGTGGTATGGTTGGGTGCAACAGTAATTTTTTTATTTATCAAACATGTATTTATTAATATATAACAATTACCTAACAATTACCTATAGGGTTCCTAAATCCTAAATCCTGAACCCTAACTCTAACACCTAATCTAAAACACCCTAATACCTATAACACAAACATTTAACACTAACTTAAAGTTTCTCAAAAGGATATTCTCTTAGATTAATTCTCTGGGCATGTATCCTTATAAATGGCTGATTTTCTCCAAATCTTTCAGTCTTGAAGTCTATGAATCTCTTTCGTCAGATCTTAGGGCAGTTTATAAATTTAATCTGTTTCAACCATTGAGGTGAGGTGGCCCTTATCTCAGACAAGAATTGCCTCGGCAGTCGTAGAGCCTAATTATACAGTTTCCTAGGCTCACCATTAAGATGCTTTGGGCCTCCAAAGGTATCGCTCCAGTGCTCCATCCAGTCCAATGCCTCCAGACTCTGAGGGGAGATAACTCCCCACCTAGAAGCTCCAGATACCAGGGAGAATCTGTCCCAGGACCCATGATAGGTTGGTGCAAGATGCTGGAGCCTCCTAGTTGGATGGTGATGTGGCTCTTCCAGACAAGGAAGATGGCAGACGGTGCAGGAGGAATGAGGTGAAGCCTCTTGGCAAGATGAGGAGAAAGGGGTGAGGGGCACGTGGGCTTCTGACTTCAAATCCCTTATGTCATAATGTGTCCCAAAAATCTCGGCGTGAACTTCGGCCTCTTGTTGCTATGGTTCCTGGCAGGCTTTTGTAAGGCAGGCCCTCAAACAGTGCATCATCTGGTCTCATGATCAGTTTTTGGTGGGCTTGTTACAAGGCACGCCTGTCAATGTCACTGGATCTATTCATATCTAGATGTAACTGGTTCTATTCATATCTTTTTACCTGAGATGCCTATCTTTTTGCTATTCCAAAATCCCTATTCTGCTAAATGCTATCACTAAACCACCACAGTTGGGTCTTGAGGTAGAGCTATTCCAAGTTTTCTAAGATATTTCGAGATTTATTTCTATAGTGGTTGTACAAGTTTGCATCCCACCAACAATGGAAGAGTGTTCCTCTTTCTCCACAACCACCCACTATGTGCTGTCTTTTGAGTTTTTGATCTTAGCCACTCCTGCAGCAGATAAACTCTTTCAGCAAGGTGGCTGGATACAAAATAATCTCAAAAAAAATGAGTAGCTCTTCTTTATACAAAAGATAAATGGGCCAAGAAAGAAATTAGGGAAACACCACCCTTCACAATAGCCACAAGTAATATAAAAAACCTGGGGGTAACTCTAACCAAGCAGGTAAAAGACTTGTATGAGAAGAACTTAAGTCCTTGTAGAAAAAATTTAAGAGGGTATCAGAAGATGGAAAGATCTCCCATGCTTATGTGCAGGTAAGATAAACATAATAAAAATGGCCCTCCTACCAAAAGCAATACATAGATTCAGTGAAACTCCCATCAAAATACCAACACAATTCTTTAGAGACCTTGAAGGAACAATTCTCAACTTCATATGGAAAAACAAAAATAAAACAAAACAAATAAACAACAACAAAAAAGAGTAGGTAAATCAATCCTGAACAATAAAGTAATATCTGGGGTTATAACCATCCCAATTTCAAGGTATACTACAGAAAAATAGTAATAAAAACACTATGGTACTGGCATACAAACAGACCAGTTGGTCAATGTAATCAAATCAAAGACCCAGAAATAAACCCACACACTTATGGTCACTTAATTTTTGACAAAGAAGCTAATACCATACAATGCAAAAAGGAAAGCATCTTCAACAAATGGTACTGGTCTAACAGGATGTCAAGTGCCATTTTTTTTTTTCACTTTACACAAAACTTAAATCAAAGTGGATCAAAGATCTTAACATAAAACAGGACACACTAAATCTAATAGAAGAAACAGTGGATTTAATCCTAGAACTCATTGGCACAGGTGACAACTTCCTGTACAGAACACAAATAGCTCAGGCCCTAAGACCAACAATCAATAAATGGGACCTCATGAAACTGAAAAGCTTCTGTAAGGCAAAGAACACTGTCATTAGAACAAAATGGCAGCCTACAGATTGGGAAAAGATTTTCACCAACCCCACATCTGACAGAGGGCTAATATCCAAAATATATAAGAATTAAATTAATTAATTAAACACCAAGAAACTAATAACCCAATAAACAAAAATGAGGTACAGAGCTAAACCATGAATTCACAAAAGAGGAATCTCTAATGGTTGAGAGACACTTGAAGAAATGCTCAACATCCTTAATCATCAGAGAAATGTAACTCAAGACAACTCTAAGATTCTATCTCACACCTGTCAGAATGATTTTAATTTTTAAAAACTAACAAATCTCACTTTCAAATATAATTCCTTGTGAATTCCTTTCTCCAGTCTGCTCCTGCAACATGCATGTTTTGTTTTACATAAGTATCTTGAGATTTCGAGGCTTTGGGGAAACAAGACTTTGTGATGGTTTATTTCTGAAGAGTTTTGGTGATTGATTTTTAATAACTTTTATCCATGTGTGTAATCATACATATGTAATCCCAACATTCCACAGGCTGTATGGTGGGAGCATTCAATCTGGGCTATACAGTTAGACCCTATTTCAAACATAATTTTTCAATATCTGTTTAAGATAAAAATATTTCTTTACTCTTCTAATGCCATTGTTGTGGCTATGAAAAATTGATCAAAATAAAATTCTTGATTAAGTTCTTATTTTTATTTTTTACTTATTTTTTAGAGTTTAATACATGTAAGCAAATGAGAAAAATAGAGGGACACTAGATATTAAAAGATTAACTGTGAATAGGGGTACACAGATGTGAAAGACAAAAGACTAGAGGGTAAGTTAAAAAACAAAACAAAACAAGGAATATAAAAAGGCCCTCTGGAAACCAAGTAGTTTCAAAATACAACTTTAAAAATCAGAGTTTGAATGGATGCCTGCCTGAGTGGATAGTGTTGTTTCCAGATAACATGGACTATCAAATTAAAATTGTGATGCCAGGAGTGGGATTCCTTTTTGTGATTTAGACATCAGGAAAGCCCCAGAAATCTCCAAAACAGCAGACTGCTCACATTGTCCTTGGTTACCCTCCAAAATTGTATAGAAAGACAATATTGCTGAAAACACCACACTTTTTCTGTAGGTCAGAGGGAAATTAATACCAAAGGGATTGGTAAGTGTGCTCTGTGATGACTAGCTCCCTTATTGCAGGAAGACACTGTGCAGGCTACCTGGTAAGAACATATATCAGTGGTCTCACTTATTGCTTGACCCTAAATCCCAGCCTGTCAGGCACCACTTGTTCATTGGTGGAATAGGGGAATGCCTGTTAAGGAATAGCAGAACAATTTGTAAATTCTTATTTTTTTAATTTACTTTTATTTTGCATTTATTTATTTAAAAGATTCCGATGCTGTTTCTAGTCATATACACAGACATCAGGGTTCTTTTTTTTTATTAAATACTTTATTTTTTTTCTTCAAGTTACATCTCAGTCACAATTCCCTATTCCCCCTTCCTGTCCCACCCTTCCACCCTCTTCCCCCCAACAGCTTCCCCTTTCAGTCCAACAAATGGTTCCTTCTCTAATAACAGTAAATACTATACAAAACAACAGAAATAAATATGCCACATTTATGAGAGTTAAATGGCCCAGTATACCTTCCCAATGTCCAGTTCATACATATTTGGCCCCTGACTTTAACTTTCTACCATCTAACCATCTCCATGAATTTAAAGTTCTATAACTGACTTAGCTTTCATACTAACTTGCATCATTATTATAACCATCTTCTTAGATCTAGAATGCCCTTTTGATTTCTAAACAACTCAAATTTTAACTATGAGACTCTAGCTGTCTATTCTTCAACCACCTCAGAGACCTGAGAGAGATAAATATATCCCAAGACAGGTTAGGTAAGTCCTTCATAATTCCTGCCCTACAATCAATGTATGTCAGAGAAACAGGACCAAAAGGCTGAAGACTGATGCTGGAATGTGTGGAGAGAAAAGGGGAACTGTCCAGGCAGTCACTGGTTTGTCATTTCTTAGTATTGAAAGCTGCAGGCCCTGCACTTCCTTTATAATCAGACATCAGGGTTCTTGTCTTTTACAATTACTCTAATTTTTTCTGTAGTATGAAATCAATGGAAGTCTACAAACAATATGTCTCAATAGATATTTTTGTAGCTGGGAAGTTTCATGCAAGGTGATAAGTATAGGTCTAATTTCATTATTTTACATGTCGACACCCAGTTAGACCAGCACCATTTGTTGAAGATGCTGTCCTTCGTCCATTGTACAGTTTTGGATTCTTTGTCAAATATTAAGTGACCATAGGTGTGTGGGCTCATTTTTGGGTCTTCAATTCGATTCCATTGATCCACTGGTCTGTTTCTATACCAGTACCATGCTGTTTTATTACTACTGCTCTGTAGTATAGCTTGAAATCTGGAATGGTGATACCTCCAGATTTTTTTTTTATTATTATTATACAGGGTTGATTTAGCAATTCTGGGTTTTTGTTATTTCGTATGAAGTTGAGAATTGTACTTTCTAGGTCTATGAAGAATTGTGTTGGTATTTTGATAGGAATTGCATTGAATCTGTATTTTGATTTTGGCAGGATGGCCATTTTTATTATGTTGATCCTACCTATCCATGAGCATGGGAGATCTTTCCATCTTATGTTGTCCTCTTCAAATTCTTTCTTCAAGGACTTGAAGTTTTTGTCATAAAGCCCAACACACTAAATCTAATAGAAGAGAAAATGGGGAAAACGTCTCAAACTCATTGACACAGGAGACAACTTCTTGAACAGAACACCAGTAGCTCAGGCTCTAAGACCAACAATCAATGAATGGGACCTCATGAAACTGACAAGCTTCTGTAAGGCAAAGGACATTGTCATTCAAACAAAACAGCAACCTATAGATTGGGAAAAGATTTTTACCAACCCCACTTCAGACAGAGGGCTAATATCCATAATTTATAAAGAACTCAAGTATTTAAACACCAAGAAAGTAAATTATCCAATAAAAAATGAGAAACAGAGCTAAACTGAGAATTCACAACAAATAATTCAATTAAAAAGGGGGGGGGGGGCGGGAACAGAGCTAAACCGAGAATTCACAAAGGAGGAATCTCTAATGGCAGTGAGATATTTGAAGAAATGCTCAACATCCTTAATCATCAGAGAAATGCAACTCAAGATGACTCTGAGATTCCATGTCACACCTGTCAGAATGATTAAGATCAAAACCTCAAATGCCAGCACATCCTGGCGAGGCTGTGAAGAAAGGGGGATACTACTCCATTGCTGTTAGGAGTGCAAACTTGTACAACCACTATGGAAATCAGTCTGGTGAAAACTTGGAATAGCCCTATCTCAAGACCCAGCCATATCACTTCTGGGTATCCACCCAAATGATTCCTCACCAAACCACAAAGACATATCCACATCTAAGTTCATAGCAGCTTTATTTGTAAAGCTAGTAGCTGGAAACAACCCAGATGTCCCTCAACAGACAAATGGATAAAACAATTGTGGTACATTTACACAATGAAATACTACTCAGCTCTCAGAAACAAGGAAATCATCATATTTGCAGCCAAATGGATGGAACTAGAAAAGCTCATCCTGAGTGAGCTAAGCAAGACTTAGAATGATGTACATGGCATCTATTCACTTATAATTGGATTTTATCCATATAGTACAGGATAACTATCCTACAACCAACATACCAAAAGGATCAGGAACATAGTCCTTGTTACCTGTTAATGGGACAATTTGTCTTAAGGGTGCTACAATGTAAGCCCCCAGTGTAAGAGGAGGCTCTTAGCCCTCATATGACTGTTGAATGGAGGAGTGGGATGGGTGGGAGAGGGAGGAGAAGATGGGAGGGTGGAACTGGGAAACGTGGAAGGAGGTCACTCTGATAGAGAGATATAACCTGAAGTAATAAATGAACAACAACAACAAAAAAGAATTACTGGGAAGTTTCAAAGATAGCATAGCTTCTTATATATTATTGACTCTAGTGAATGATAGTTATTCATAATAATATTTTTCTATTAATGATATCTCTCACACACAATTGATGAATTAATAATAATCATAATTTGTTAACTGGATACTTTATTCAACTATCCAAGCTTACTCCAAATGCAATGTCTATTATTCAGTTTCTGTTATAGAAATACTTATTTTAAGAAATACCACCTTAATTTTGATGCCCCTATTATTTTTAAGAAGTACAGTTCTTGATAGAATTTTCTTTAGTTTCTATTTTTCTGATATGTTTCAGCATAATAATGCTGAAACAATGTGCTTGGAGCAGGAGACTGCTGAGGGGACATGCCATTCCATCATACTTTATCAAAGTTGCATTCTATTCATTTGCTTTAGCATGGGTGATATTGATAAAGGTCACCAAATAGAAGTGTGATTACCACATTTTTCCATAGGAATGTCTTTGTCATTTTGTATACTGAATTTGAAAGGAAGTTACTATGTGCACCTCCCATTAAAGGAGTAAGACTGCATATTTCTTTGTAGATATAAATTGTTTGAATTCTTTATATAACATCTATCTGTTCTTCTTTATTTATGTTGCTTGTTGTTATCCAGCACCAGGAATAATTTACCTATTGAAATAATATTTTTAACTTAGGCCACTAGGAATATATTCAGCTTGTTCTTATACCATTTGATATAATTTTACAGTGGAGGCTCTTTAAATTATAGTTATAATTCAGTTCATATTTTCTGGCACTAAATCATATTCTAAAATTATCTTACATATTTCTTTCTTCTGTTTTGGAAACAATTATTTCTCCAAGCATTCTAGGCTCTTTTATTGGAGCTATCAGAAACCAACATCTTACACTGAGTACTTGTTATGAAGAAGGCATTATTGCTTGTACTTCTACCCAGTTAGAAGAATAAGGAGATATGTGTGTATACCACAGTTCACAGACGTATTTATAAATATTTTATATGCTATCATCTGTGTTCCTATTAAATCAAACAGATTTATACTTTTGGCTCAAGTCTAAATAAACATTATTTGGAATTGTAGACTTCTCCTTTTGCCTGTCTGAAACTGCAATTTAATTATCAATTGTAATTATTAATAAGTATAAACTGAGAGATTAAGCCAACAGAGAAGCCAGCAGAGCAACTGGTGACTTGGCAGAGGAGCAGGTGGCCTGGCCAGTGTGCCTTAACCAGTTGCCTCATTTGTCCTGGGGAAAGAGCCCTAGCACCACGGTTGGCTTACACCACTTGTAACCAAATCTCTATTAATTAATATGTTGTTATATTAGGCTGGTAGAATTACCAGCCTTGGAAGGAGATTCACCTGGGTTCAAGGGGAGTCGGGAGTCTGGAAGTCTGAGGGCCTGGGACTGCTTATGCTGAGGGCCTATAAGCCACTGAAGTCCTTTCCCTAATAATTAAGTACACCAAGACCTTTTAATGTTTTAATGCTTAGCTCTTAGCTGGGCAGACTCTCAATTAGCTACTCTAAATTAACTTGGATCACCTAATCCCAAACCACCATGTGCCTGTGATTACCTTCCAGTGCTCTCAAAGACATTTATCTCCTTCTGTGTTTCCCGGCAGAAAGAGGGATTCTCTGTCTAAAGCACAGGGTTCCTGTTCTAATCTCAGGAAGTCTCACCTTCTTACATTCTTTCTGCCCAGCTAATTGACCATAAGTGACTTTTACTAACCAATCAAGAGAATGCCTCAGAAGGGTGGTAACCAGATGTCAGCAACCTATCAGAAGCAATGATATTAAACCTTCCCTCAACACCTGTCACTTCCCATACAACGGAAGTATATGTGACTCCTATTACTTGTTGTTCTTCATGCGAATTGATAGTTTCTCAAATTCAACTGTGCTGATTTAAGAATAATTTACCTTTCTCACTTCCATTCCACAGAGATCAACTTTATCAACTGATGCTTTACCTTTCTTTGTTGTTTTACAAGCCAAATGATTTCCAAAGTTACATAGATCAACACTATTTCCTCCCATCTCCTTTAGTGATGACGTTTCTTGAATTCTAAATTCAGCTAGATTGATTTTTTTTCATATTCTATGCACCATCCTGGTACTTACTGACCTATTAAATAATTTTGTAAAAAACAATTCATATAGGTTCATTTATTGCTGCATAGTTTTGTGACTTTTGATAGATGCATAATGCCAAGTATCAATAATTAATAACATAATACAGAGTAGTTACTTCAATCTAAAAAATCCTCTGTACTGATTGCTGATATGGTTCATGATTATTATAACTGGATAGGACTGTTGGTTGCCTTCCTCCTTGGCACCTTTTGGTATCTTGGAAGCTACATCCCAGGGAGAGGACATTCTCAGGCAAAGTCAGTTCCAGTTGAGGAGTCTCTGGACCTTGTTTCTGAAGAGCATGATGTCCTCCGCAAAAGGAACTTACCATCCACCTCCAAGGGAAAACCAAGAAAATCAACAATAGGCTAAATATTAGGGAGTCTCTTGGACAGCTCCAGCTGCCAATTTAGAAGAAGAATTCTTATATCTGGCATTTGGATTTTTGACTCTTCGAGGGAGAATTATCAGCCCTGATGAGGAACATTCATTAAATTTACATATTTTTAATACAGAATTACATATATTACAGTTTTCAAGTAAATAAATAGTTAATGGTTTAATTCCTTGTAGCCTTTTCAGACATGCTTACTATTATTTTACTGTCTGTTTTTGTCTTCTGTATTTCCATCCTGTCCTCTCTCAAAAGCACCCTCTTTCCATTTCTTTGATCAGATCATTTGCTATTCCATTCTCTATTTCATGATAGGCCTAAGGGTGCAGTAGTTACACAAAACCTTGGTGGTAATCAAAAGCTCTCTAATTGGACATAAGACCTGCTCATTAAGAAAAAACAAAACAAAACAAAACATGTGTGGACCTAGAAATCTTGTTAACTACTTCAAGCTACTGCAGTAATGGTTATTGGAGGAGAATATACAACTACTACTTTACTAAACCAGTGTAATCCCTAACAAAAAATTCTAAACATTTTTTTTCTTTTTTATGTTTATTTATTACATTAAGTTATATCTCATCACAGTGCCCTCTTTCTACCCACAGACCAACCCTCCCATCCTCTCCTCCCTCTCCCTCCTATCCTACTCTTATGGAGTGGGGTGTCCCTACATATCAGTCCTCCGAGTTCAGCAGTCATTTGAGGGTTAAGAGCTTCCTCCTGCACTGGGGGCCTACATGACAGCACCACTAGGTCAAAGTGTCTCATTGACAGGAAACAAAGTCTATGTTCCTGTTCCTTTTGGTGTGTTGGTTGTAGGATAGTTATCCTGTACTGCATGGCTAAAATCCAATTATAAGTAAATAGATGACATGTGCATCTTTCTAAGTCTGGGATAGCTCACTAAGGATGAGTTTTTCTAGTTCCATCCATTTGGCTGCAAATAGTATGAGTTCCTTGTTTCTGATAGCTGAGTAGTATTCCATTGTGTAAATGTTCCACAGTTTTGGTTTTGTTTTTTGTTGTTGTTGTTGTTGTTGTTGTTGTTGTTTTGTTTATTTTGTTGTTGTTTTTTTTAATCCATTTGTTGGTTGAGGGACATCTGGGTTTTTTTCCATTTTCCAGCTATTACAAATAAGGCTGCTATGAACTTAGATGAGGAGATGCCCTCCCTTGTAGTTTGGTGAGGAATTATTTGGATGTATACCCAGAAGTGGCATGGCTGGGTCTTGAGGTAGAGCTATTCCAAGTTTTCTATGATTTAGCCAGACTGAACTCCACAATGATTGTGCAAGTTTGCACCCCCACCAGCAATGGAAGAGTGTCCTCCTTTCTCCACAGCCTTGGCAGCATGTGCTGTCATTTGAGTTTTTGATCTTAGCCATTCTGAAAGATGTGAGACGGAATCTCAGAGTTGTCTTGAGTTGCATTTCTCTGATGATCAAGGATGTTGACCATTTCTTTGAGTGTCTCTCAGCTATTAGAGATTCCGCCTTTGTGAAAGAGGTTTAGCTTTGTTCTCCATTTTTTGATTGGATTGTTTGGTTTCTTGGCATTTAATTTCTAACTGGATGTCCACATGCAAAAGAATGCAAATAGACCCATACTTATTACCTTGCACAAAACTTAAGTCCAAGTGGATCAAAGACCTTAACATAAAGCCCACACACTAAGTCTAATAGAAGAGAAAGTGGGAAAAAGCCTCAAACTCATTGGCACAGGTGACAACTTCCTGAACAGAACACCAATAGCTCAGGACCTAAGACCAACAATCAATAAATGGGACCTCATGAAACTGAGAAGATTCTGTAAGGCAAATGACACTGTCATTCGAACAAAATGGCAACCTACAGACTGGGAATAAGATGTTTACTGACCCCACATCCAACAGAGGGCCAATATCCATAATTTACAAAGAACTCAAGAAAGTAAACATTTTTTCTTTATTCTGCAAATAAGTATAGTGATCATCTATAAAGGAAGCTTTTCTTTAAGATAGACTGAGGAACACTACAAAACACAGTAAACAATCACAATCCAGTTGTGGAGCATGTCCCAAAGTGATACATCTAAAACATTCCTGCACCTAAGGCTAAGGGAACATTGTAGAAAAGGTAGCAAAAAGATTGTAATAGCTGGACGACTGGGGAGTTTGGAGTGAGATTTTGTCTCCTAGAAACACCAGAAGCTTCCCTCCGGAAATATCACCAACATGACTGCACAAACATGAGCTGAACAAGGATATCAATGGACATGACTTGTAGAGGGAAAACCCAAAAGGTCTCAACCTTATACATAGAACTATAGGCAACTAAGGAAAGCTGAGAACAGGAGAAGTGGTCTTTCCCAGGGAAGAAAACATCAATTGGTTAGTTGGTTGTCCAGTGCCAAGCAGTCAGCTCTGAGAATATAAATAAAAATAACATTATCCAGACTAAGCAGGATATGATTAAGGGTATATATGCATACGCATATACATATACATATACAGATATACATTATACAATACACACATACATGCACATATACATATATGCTTGCAATAACAGTTAATTGATAAAGATGTCACGAATTTGAAGGAGAGTGAGAAAGATTTATGGAAACTTTTGTAAGGAGAAACAGGAAGAAAAATATTTATTTATTTATGTATCTGTTTATTTATTTATAGTTATAACCTCAACATCTCAAAATAAAAAAATAAAGAAATAAAAACAAAACGGAAACAAAACAAAATCCTAGTGTACTTCACCCAAGCAGCCCCCTAACACACCATCAAATCCTTGCTAATCACTAGCCATTCACCTGTCCTCGAGAACTTGTGATATTTTGAATATCATATAATTGAACTCATAGGCATTATAATTTTTAAGAATGGAATTTCCCATTTAGAAATATACACCTAAGACACATCTAGTCTTTTTATGTCTTGCTAGCCAATTTCTTTTTATCACATAATATTCCATTTTATGGTGCATTGTCTTTTATTTATCTACTTAGCAATTAAAAGTTTTGTTGGCTGTTTCTGGTGGTTGACATTTATAAATAGAGCTGCTATGTTATATTTATAATAGTTTGTATATAAAAAATTTCTCATTAATTGCTAAATATCTAAGATGGTGTGTATTGATAAAACTAGCTTTGTCAACTTCTCAAACTTTGTCTTAAGTGACTTTAGTATTTTGCACTACCAGTGGCACTGAATGAGAGTTTCCATTATTTTTTATTTCCAAAATCAATTGATATTGCCAATATTCTTTTAAATAAAGAGCTATTCTGATGTATAGAAGTATCCAATTATTTTAATTCCTATACACTTCAATTTTGATTCAGCTCATTCACAGCCTCTTTTTGTTAGCCAGCATTCTAATATTATTTTTTTTCTTGTCTGTTTAATTATGGTTAAAGTTTACTTTGTCCAGTCTATGTTTTTACTCTACATTTATGGCAAAAACGTAAGTGGAAATATAAAGAAATATTAGCCACATTTAAATATATTGAAATAAATTGTAAACACTCAGGAAACAGCTTTCACATAAAATACACATTGTAGTTTTATGAAAAATGGAAATGGAAGTCACATTATGTAATATCATTATGCTTAGTGTTCTATTAAGCTTGGATAGAACTGTGGGATTCCTTCCATATCATGAATTTAGAAGACTTTTATATCACTTACTGTTCTTTTCAGTTAATTTTTGCCACTAACACAATGTTCAGTGTCTAAATATATGCATATTTGGGTTGTCAGTTATTGATTGACTGTAATTTTGCTCCTATAATTATTCAAAAAGAAAATAATTGAAAAAGAGAACAATAATTATAAATGGTGCAAAGATATGAATGAAGCTTTCAGATATGCTTTTCCTATTGGCAATTATCTTTTAAGATTATTCCACAAATGAGTAATTCTGCCTGAAGCTCAGATCACACAACATCTGTGAATCTCGGTGGAAATATTTTGTATATGCATTTGCTACTCTTTCAGAACTGTGTTACGTGGGAAATTTGAAATGAAACACATACACAGGCTCTACACTTGTGATAGAAATGAAAAAAATTAATAAAATATATGCATAATATACAATTTATTGAAAGCAACAAGATTGACCTGAAAAGGTGACCAGGGATTACTACTGAAAGAGATATTTATAGTAGACATTCTGGGAGTCCCATATTTTTTTAAGTAATGGGGTTTTCTGCTTATTTTAACAAGTAGATTTAAGCATAAATATTGGATTTTAATTTCAGCTTCTCATTCATTTGCCATAATCATGGTTTTTCTTTCCCATCCACCACTTGCATGTCCATACATACAAATGACATTTTACAGATTGAACAGGTAATAGGTAGGAATATATATATATACACATATGTACATCATATATGTAAATGCATAAAATAATAATTATTGAGATAACAGGGTATTAATGTGAATGAGAGTGGCTGATGAAAAGCTTCCTTGGTAGTACAAAATATTTGGGTTTATTTCTTTCTGGATTTGGAAAATATTCTGTAAGGTCACATGTGGGGAACTTATTCTAACCTGTTTAAGAAAAAGCTATTTTTTTCTACCCCAAACCCAACAATGTACACTAGATTTCATTGTTTGCTTCGAAATAAAATTGTAATGTCAGCCCTTTCCTGTGATAGATTACCAGTGACCAAATAAAATAAGTCTCTGTGGTATATATTATGATTTCAATAAGAATAAAGACATTTATTTGTGAGAAAGGCATATAGTGTGGTTGGGGTAACCTAAAGCTGCTTGTATTTTGTTGCTAATTACTGGACCCAGGATCTGGTTGCTGCCCAGACAAGGCCATTGACATGAATATCTGTCTTTGTTGTCTAAACCTTGCTCTATGTAATTTAAAGTTGATTGGTTGAAAAAAATGCTGGAGCTTGGATTGTGTGGAAGAAAGGAAAGCAGGTAAAAGGTTGACTGACTTCTGGGGCAGAGAGAGAATCATGAGAAGAAGCTAAGGGGGAGAAAGAAAGAGACACGCCATAGGTTAGATAGAAGAAACATATATTCATGTGGCCTAGAACATTAGGCATAGAGTGGAGAATACCAGCCCTTGGTATGTATGTATATTACATAGGGTTTATTTGGGGAATAGTATTATAAGCTAGCTTAGATGAGCTAAGATTACACGATCCAGGCTAATGCTTGCTAAAATCCATCAAATGTCTCAGTGTGGTTATTTATAATGGCCGCTTAAGGATTAACACTGCAGATCCATTAACTGTAATATAAATACTGGTAATAATTTAATTACCTAATTATACATAGTGCATGTATGTGATTCAGTCTCAGTCTTTAAGATTGTCTACTGAAGTCGTAAAATTATATGTTTTAGTAAAATTGTCTTAATTCAGGTAAATTTTGCTATTTTGTTCTTTTTAGCCTAGATGATGACCGAAATATATTGCTATTGTCCAAAAACATAGCTTTTAACCCATTCCATTCCTTCACTGACAGAATAAGCTTCACTAGCATGCACCTAATGTGGTTCCAAATCCCAAGTTATTCTGATTTATTTGGCATAGTTTTGCAATATAATGGCTTAAGCCATCTGAAGCTGAGAAGGAAAGCATGTTAATATTGATTGCCAAAATCTGTCAATATTGCCTCTGTGCAGAATGGCAGGACTCAAGCACCTGCTTCCCATTTTTACCTCAGAATTTAATTATGTTACAGTTCTGCCTTACAGAGGACACTAGCATAGCAATTGCTAATTCAGATTTGAAGTCAGATTTTCTGCACCTAAATTTTCATTTTATTGCTCACAAGCTGTTCCAGCACTTTTGTGTTTGTTGCTGTGACAAAAACACTGATCAAAAGACTTTAGGGAAGAAAAGGTTTATTTGGCTTAACATTTCAAATTATAACACAGCACTGAGGAAAATTGAGACAGAAACTTGAAGGCAGACCTGCTTGCTATTCCAACATTACCTCTGACCAAGGAGCCAACTTCACAGTCAAATCATGGGGGCAGAAATTGTAGATGCTACTTGTTGCCTATCAAGAGGATATATATTCTTCTAGCTGTTTTGTATAGTTCAAAACCATCTTCCTAGGAAATGGTGCTTTCTACATTCAGGGTAAAAAGACAGAACCTAAGAATTATAGGCATAGAGGAAATAGAAGACTCCGGACTCCAAGGTCTAGGAAACATCTTCAACAAAATCATAGAAGAAAACTTCCAAAACCTAAAAAAAGAAATGCCAATAAAATTCCAAGAGGCATACTGAACACCAAACAGATTAGATCAGAAAAGAAACTCCTCTCGCCACATAATAATTGAAACTCTAAATGTACAGAACAAAGAAAGAATACTAAAAGCTGTAAGAGAAAAAGGTCAAGTAACATATAATGGCAGACCCATCAGAATTACACCTGACTTCTCAAAAACTTTAAAAGCCAAAAGGGCATGGACAGGTGTCCTACAAGCTCTGAGAGAACATAAGTGTCCAGCCGGACTACTAACCCAGCAAAACTCTCTATCAACATAGATGGATAAAACAAGATATTCCATGACAAAATCAAATTTAAACAATATCTCCCCACAAACCCAGCCCTACAGAAGATCCCAGAAGGAAAATTCCAACCCAGAGAAGATAACTTCACCCAAGAAAACAGAGGAAACAGAAAACTCCATGGCAACTAAACCAAAAGAAACACAGAACCACCACCTATACCAAAATAATGAGAAATAACAAACTCTGTCCAATAATATCCATCAACATCAATGGACCCAGTCCCAATGAAAACACACAGACTTACAGATTAGACCTGTAAACAAGACCCATCATTTTGCTGCCCTCAAGAAACACATCTCACTAACAAAGATAGATGCTACCTCAGAATAAAGAGCTGGGAAAAGGTTTTCCAAGCAAATGGACCTAGGAAGCAAGCTGGAGTAGCCATCCTAATACAAACAAAATACACTTCCAACTGAAGTTAATCAAAAAAGATAGAGAAGGACATTACAAACTCGTTAAAGGAAATATTCATCAAGAGGACATCTCAATAATGAACATCTATGCCCCAAATACAAAGGTACCTACATTTGTAAAAGAAACTCTTCTAAAACTTAAATCACACATCGATCCCCACACATTAGTAGTGGATGACTTCAACACCCCACTAACAGCAATGGACAGATCATCAAGACAGAAACAAAACAGAGAAATAATGAGCCTAACAGAGCTCATGAAACATATGGACCTAACAGATATCTACAGAACGTTTCACCCAAGCACAAAAGAATACATCTTCTTCTCAGCACTGCATGGAATATTCTCCAAAATTGACCATATAGTCGGACACAAAGATAGCCTCAACAGATACAAGAAAATTGAAATAACCCTGTAACCGAACTTTTAAATTATTATTTAACACTTATTTATTTATTACTAAATTCACTTATAACAAACACCAACAATTTCTTAACTATTAATCCTATAAATTCCTACAAATTCCTAAGAATGCCTACAACCCCTTTAACCTATCCACTAAACTTATTGATAATTATTTTTCTAACCTTTTAGAATGATACAGTCTCTGGGGCAGGTCCTCAGTCATCAGGAACATAGTCTTTGTTGTAGATTCTTTAACGTACTTAGCAGTCTTTTTTCTGGATCTCTCAGATGCAGGTTCATCAGGGTAAGTTGATTATTGCAGTCTCACCTTAAATAAGGCTTCATGCTTTCTTCTTTGTGGGAGACCCCAGCCGTCTGCAGGCCAACTTACTTCTTTTGAATCAGGAACTCAGCTGCTCTGCCTCAGTCCTTAAAGCCAGGCACAGATTCCTTTAGGCCACTGTTCGGACAGATCAAACCCCTCTAGGCAAGAGCTGAGCCACAGGGTTTAGTCCTTGGCCTTTTGGTGTCTTGCTCAGGCTTTCTTTGCTCACCAGCTTCTTTCTGCTTCAGGGAAACCTGACCATCAAATGATGGCCAGCACTTTTTCAGCAGGACTCTTGGAGCTCTCTAGCATCAGGGGCCTCTTCACCTTCTGGCTCCATGCACTGTCCTTAAATAGGAGGAACTCTGTTTCAGCTTAATTTGGGCTCCGCCCACTTAGCAGCTGAAAACAATGTCAGGCCAGATACTTTGTTTCTTCAAGTCCATTAAGTCTTTCCTGTTTTCCTGACTTCAACCTTGTTTTTCAGTCTATTGAGTCTTTCCTGTTTTTCCTGACTTCTAACTTATTTTTCAGTCTATTAAGTCTCCTGTTTGTTTCCTGTTTTTAGTCCACATGCTGATAATGCTCTTCATGCCCTGAATTAAGAGACAGTATCAGAAACCCCTATATATTTTCTAAATCTAATTTAATTTATCTAACTCCCTACATAACCCCTTGTATCTTATCAGACCACCATGGAATAAAGCTGGTCTTCAACAACAACAGAAACAGCAGAAAGCCTACACACACACGGAAGTTGAACAACTCTTTACTGGATGACTATTGGGTTAGGGAAGAAATAAAGAAAGAAATCAAAGACTTCTTAAAATCCAACGAAAATGAAGGCACAACATACCCAAACCTATGGGACACAATGAACTCTGTGCACAAGGAAAGTTCATAGCATCAAGTGCCTTCTATTTAAATTGAACCCCACAGAAGAGAGTGGAAAGGATTCTAGGAGCCAGAAAGGTTAAGAACATGGCCCACAGAATCAACTAAGCAGTGCTCCTAGGGGCTCAGACACTAAAGCAGCAAACAGAGTTCCTGCATGAGTCTGCACCAGGTCCTCTGTAAATGTGTTATGGTTGTTGCTTCGTGTTTTCATAGGACTCCTAACAGTGAGAGTGGGATGTCTTGGACTCTTTTTCCTGTTCTTTGAATTATATTCTTTCTACTGGGTTACCTTGTCCAGCTTTTATATGGAGGATTGTGTGTCTATTCTTATTGTAACTTGCTATACTGTGTTTGGTTGATATACTTGGGAGGCCTGTTCTCTCTTTAAGGTAAATGGAGGAGTGAATATGGGAGATATGGGAGGTGGGAGGAGGCATGGTGAGGAGGGAAGGGAACTATGATTGGGGTGTATTGTATGAGGGGAAAAAAAGAATCAAGACAATCCCACACAGATGTGTTCATGAGTTGTACTAGTTGAATTTGTCAACTTTATAAAAACCTAGACATATATGAAAAGAAGAAATGTCAATTAAGGAATTGCTTCTATCTACTGGCATAAAGTTAAGTCTGTGGAGTATTTTCATGGTGAGCAAATGATATGGAAGTGTCAAGCTCATTGTGGACGGTACCAACCCTGGGCGGGTAGTATTAGGTTGCATAAGAAAGCAATCTGAACAAGCAAAGACAGTTATGCAACATTCATCCTTACCTTCTATCAGTCCTTGCCTTCATATTCTTACCTTGAGTTCATATTCTGATTACCCTCAAGGATGGAGTATGACCTGAAAATTTTAAACTGATGTAAACTCTTTGCTTCCCAAGTTGTTTTTGGTAATGGTGTTCTCTCACAGAAATATGAACCCTAACTAGGATACTGCCCACCTAGTATTAATAATACTCATTATGACTCTTCCCAAGTGTATTTTAGTTGTGTCATGTCGTTAAAGCTAATCACCAGACTGCTCTGGTAAATTAATTTCTCAAGCTCTTGGTTCATGCAATCTGAAAACTAACTATACTACTAGTATCCAATAGAGAAGGCTCTTGGAAGTTTAAGATTGTCATAGAAAGTAACATTTGAGCATTTGCTGAACTCATTCATTAAAATGCCTGCATTTCCTCTGCTTTTATTCTTCCAAGTGCCAGACATAATAATTTCCAATTTCTCTAGTCCACAAAGGATCATATATCCTCTAAAACCCAGCTTCAATGCTATTTTCTTGGATAAAATAGTCACAATAAACATCTATTATTTGAAAATTTGGAAGAATTGATTTTCATTTCCATCTAAAGTAGCTCTTATATTCTACTTATTACTTTCCCAGTACTTCAGATATTTCTTCCTCATATTGTGCCTTCCGTCAGAGTTGTTGCAACACACACACACACACACACACACACACACACAGTCAAGGAGAGGGGAGGAAAGATGGAGATAGACGTAGAATAAGAGAGAGGATAAAAAGATAGCGAGATAGAAGGGATTGTGTATTTGTGTGTGTAAGTGTGGCTGAGTTGTGTGCATATGTGCAAGTGTGCAAGTGTGCCAGTCAAAGCATGGGTCCTGAGGTTAAATGGCATCAGATATCAGCCTTCAGTGTCCACCTTGTTTGAGATGTGGTCAATTAATTGCTGCTGTGTATACCAGGCTAGCTGCCCTGTAATCCTCAAGAAATGATCCTATATCTACTTCCCATTTTTTCACAGGAGTATTAAAATTATAGGCACATGCTACCATGTTCAGATTTTGTGGGTTTTGAACATCTTAGGTGCTTTTGGTTGTACCACAAACACTTTATCCACTCAGGCATCTCCTCTGAATATGATATGCATATGTTTAATGTAATGTTTCTCATTACTATTCAAACATCTTCATTATAAAATGAAAAGCTTGAACATTTCATATCCCATGTATTATTACCTATGTATTATGACCCACGTAAGAATATTATCTATATGTCATTACCTATGTAAGCATGTTCATATTTGCAAGTGAAAACAGCAAGTGAGTAATGATTCATGTATTTATGACAGGGCAAAATATAATTAAGAATAATGAATTATAATTACAATAAACACAAGATTCTGAATAGAATACCCTGAGTGTATATACCCAAAGAAAAGCAACCAAACTTTTCCTTAAATAATTTCACACCTTAGAAAAAAAATTTATTATGATCTTATGGATAACCACTGAAGTTTAATAGAATTACCTAGAGATATTAGATATTTAAGTATGAAAGATATTATTCTCATTTCCTATAAATTCCTTTTTTTAAAGTTCTTTTTTGTATTTATTATATGAGGTTATAAAACATGATTTCAATATGTTTGTGGTTTTATTTGATGATATTATCATTATAATTTGCTATTATGATTTTCTACTAAGAAATATTGGAACACAGTCAATATTTGTAGAAAAAGATATGTAATAACTTTAGGATGAAATTCTTCCTGCGGCCAGAGTTATAAAATATAATCATAGATAATATGGTTTATACTGAAATAACAAACTGTAAATTCACTTGAGTTTCAAAAATTATCTAGTAATTTCAGTGCCTAAGCTAAAAGTAGTTAGTATATAAAGTAATCAGAAGACAAAATTAATGAAAAAAATAATTTACACAGTAGTACACATAAACATAACACAAAAGAAACTATAAATTTCATTTTTTATTATTGTATACTTCTCATCTGTATCTTCAAACATCACATACAAAGATATTTGAAAACATGCTGTTTTTCCACTGAACATTACGACTTACTAAAAAAAAACCCCACACATTTATTTATTTATTTTTATTTTTTCATTTCATTATTTTATTTACTTTGCATCCAGATCTCAGTACCCCCTCCCTCTCTCCTCTCAAGTCATCTCCTCCCCCACCCCCCCTCTTTTTTTCCTCAGAAGAGATACCATGATCACAGTTATTTATTTAATGTGTATGAGTGTGTTTCTTGCCCTTGAATGAAGAAAAAATTATCTGCTCCCTTGGTACTAGAGAAACAGACTTTGTGGATAGACATGTGGGTCCTGGGAACTAAATTTGGGGAACATGTAAAAGCAGAAATTTCTCTTAACAATTGAAACATCTCTCCAGCTTCCCACATCCACAAATTTTCCTTATGATAATTCTCTGTACACTTTGGGTAATAACTACTTCTTAGCAGCATTTACATATTTACATTGTATTAGATATAATTTAGGGAGTATACAGAGGATGTATGTAGGTAAAATGCAATTGTATCTCATTATGTCATTTGATACAAAAGAAGTGGTAGATTTTGCATCTGTAGGGGTTTCTGGAATGTTCATGGTGAAGGTCAACTCAATTTATATCTACAATCTAATCAATGGGATTAAATCATGTCTTCAGCATTCAAACCTCTTTTTCTTATTTTTCCAAGTAATGTGCTATCCTCCATTTGTCAATAAAAATGTATTTGTATCATAATATTTAATGTTCTTACTGGATTCTATTGATCAACAGGACTATGATTTATTCAACTAATTCTTATTTTTGTTTATTTAGATTGAATTCATTTAAACTTATTTGCTGCCACAATATACATGAATTATCAATATTCCAGCAAACTACATAATCTGATCTAGTCATGATGTACTACCAAATAAGTTAAAACTAAAGAACAATGTAAATACCTGTCCTACACTCTAAAAACAAATCAATATAAACGAAGTTAAAGAAAGGTTCAGGAAACACAGTTTATAAAACTGAAGAGACATAGTGAATAATCCCAACCTGAGTTTCTATCTTGAGGTGGAAAGAAGCATCTAAAAAAGTCACAGGGGTGTGTGATACTAAGAATGCACAGATTTTTTTATTGCAAAAGACAAACCATTTTCGCCCTTACAGTTTTTCAGAGTAATCTGGGTAGATGTCATGGAGCCGTCATTACTAAGTAGAAAATTATACTTCTTGTACATATGTGTTCAGTCAGTTCAGGATTCTGCGTATGTATTAGTTGAATGGGTTATAAAAACAATTTTACTTCTTACTATTGCAGAATTTATTAAACTCAAGATTAAGGTGCCAGCAGCTTCAGTGTCTGGTGAGGAGACTGTCCTGATTCATTTGCAGCCTTCTCATTATATCCTCAAATCTTGGAAAGAGTGATAGTGTTCTGTATAGTCTGTATCTAAAACCTCTAAAGTAAATGAAGAGAAGCATATTCAGTTTATGTCTAGGAATTAATCACCAAGCCTAAGGTTGTAAGACTGTAAAAAATAACAAATACAAGATCTTCTCCTCCTTCTTTAGACCCTGACCTCACTTCTTCAGGAGACATTCCACAGAACTCAGTCCTTGAAAATATCTAAACTTGCATAGCTGGCTGGTTTGTTTTCACTCCCCTCTGATCCCTCATTTTCACTTGCCACTTGCGTCACCACCTAACTTACCATACTCTTTGTTCCTTAATCCCCACCTGAGGCTGTCACCTGGCGGGCTAAGAAAAAACTACTTCTTTGTGGCCCCACCTTTTTTGTAGCTGCTTGTGTACTTAAAGGGCCTGAAAACTGTTTTATAGCGTTCACTCCTCTATGGAGGTAGTAGAACCCCAGCGCATCAGCCTAAATAAACCACTTGTATATTGCAACGAATCTGGGCATCAGGTTTCGGGGAGCCCCCTCATGGGTTCAACATTTGGTGCTTTGGCCGGGAAACACCTGAACGCCCCCAGATCCCAAGACTCCAGAATTGGGAGGTACACACATTCGAGTAACTCTGTGTCTCTCTGTCTATTCTGAGCTGCTTGTTTGCTTATCTGTCTATTCTGTGCGAATCGCAGTCTGTAGCCAGTCGCTCCAGCATCTGAGTAGCCGGAATTGATTCCGGTATCTGTATCTGTAGCCGGTAGTTCCAGCATCTGGTGGAACCTCTTAGGAGGCTCCCATCCATTTCTGAAGTCCATTTTGCAGCTTGTGTCCCATTGTTTGTATCCTGTGTCATTCTGCCTCCTCGTTTGTAATTTGTAACTATTCTCCTTTCCCCTGACAATCTGAAGATGGGACAGGCACTGACGACTCCTCTGTCTTTGACCCTGAGCCACTGGACTGAAGTTAATTATGACCTGTCAGTCGTAATTAAAAAAAGGAGATGGCAAACTCTGTGTTCCTCATAGTGGCCTACATTTCAGGTTGGGTGGCCACCCAAAGGATCTTTTTCATTAGACAAAGTTAGACAGGTTAGGTCTAAAATTTTTAATCCAGGACCCCATGGGCACCCAGAAAAGTGCCTTATGTCTTGGTGTGGGAGGCACTGCTGGTCTGGTGTGGGAGGCACTGCTGGTCTCCCCTCCTCCATGGGTTCGGCCTTTTGCTTTTTTCACAGGTCAATCTCCTGTGCTCTCTATGCCTCCTGTTCCAGCTACAGAACCATCTTCTTCACACTCCCCTTTTGGGGCCCTCCCTCTGAAGCAGACTCCAGCAGAGAAGGAGACTGTCCAAAATATGGGCTCCCCAAAGAAGTCCAAAGAGATTTACCCTGACACCCAAATGGAGGAGCTACTCCTCCTAAACCAGCTCCGCAGCTTCCCTAGGCTCTGTGTTCTGCACCGCTTGCACACTTCGCCACACCCTCCCCAACCTATCCCCAGAAGTCCCAGGGGGTCATGGCCACCAAGCCCTCGGCCCCGCTGGAACCCTTGCCAGGAGCCAAGGGAGGGAGCCCTGCCACAGGGACCAGGAGTTGGAGGGCTTCTACCCCAGACTCCACTGCACTCCCACTCAGGGTGTACAGTCCCCCTGATGACCAGGGGAACAGGCCGCTTCAGTATTGGCCGTTCTCCACATCAGATCTCTATAACTGGAAAACTCATAATCCCTCTTTTTCTGAGAACCTGCAGGCTTTGACTTCCCTGATAGAGTCCCTTGTCTTTTCGCACCATTCTACATTTGACGATTGCCAGAAGCTCCTGTAAACTCTCCTTACCACAGAAAACAGACAGCGGGTGCTTCTTGAAGCCAGGAAAAATGTGCCTAGTGAAGATGGGCAACCAACTCAGCTGCCCAATGAGATTGATGCAGGCTTCCCTTTAAATAGACTGGACTGGAACTTTAATATGCCTGAAGGTAGAGAACACCTGAAGGTTTACCGTCAGTCTCTGGTGGCAGGTCTCCGGGGTGCTGCTAGATGCCCCACCAATTTGGCTAAGATAAGAGAAGTGATTCAGGGACCAACTGATTCGCCGACGGTGTTTCTAGACCGATTGATGGAAGCTTTTGGAGATTTACTCTGTATGAACCTACCTCTGAGGAATATAAGGCTACGGTAGCCATTGCCTTTATTGATTAGTCAACTCTAGATATTAGAAAAAAGCTACAGAGGCTAGAGGGCCTACAGGGATTCTTGCTCCAGGACTTGGATAGAGAAGCAGATAAAATGTTAAAGAGAGACAGAGGAATTAAAAGAAGAGAGAATACGTAGGGAACAGGATGAATGAGATTTAAAAAGAGAAAAAAGACAGGAAAAAATTTTGAGTAAAATCCTGGCCACTGTAGTAAGTGAAAGGGACCAGAGAGACAGGCAAGGTCAGAAAGATGAGAGGAAGGGCAAGAGGCAACCGTTAGACAAGGACCAATGTGCCTACTGTAAAGAAAAAGGGCATTGGCTCAAGGATTGCACCAAGAAGAAGAGGGGAGGACCCCCCAGAGAAAAAATATGGCTTTAGAAGAAGAATAGGGGAGTTGGGGCTCACAACCCCTCCTAGGGTAACTCTCAATGTGGAGGGAAACCCATCCAGTTTCTGGTGAACACCAGGGCTCAGCATTTGGTCCTCCTCCGAACAGAAGGACCACTATCTACTAAGAGGTCCTGGGGGCAGGGAGCCATAGGGAATAAACAATACCCATGGAATACCTGAAGAACAGTGGATTTGGGCATGGGCAGGGTATCCCACTCATTCCTTGTGATTCCTGAGTGCCCCTATCCACTCCTCGGCTGTGACTTGTTCCCTAAAGTGGGAGCCCAAATTCATTTCCAAACAGAAGAACCATCAGTGACTGACAGAGAGGGGAGATCGCTTCAGGTCCTCATTATGAGGCTGGAAGATGAACATAGGCTGTTCGAAAAACCCCCTCCTCAAACAGCGGATATGCAGGAATGGATGGCCAAGGTTCCCTCAGCCTGGGCCGAACTTACTAGCATAGGAATGGCCAAACATCGCCCACCTGTGGTGATGGAGGTTAAAGCTACCTCCACCCCCAGTTTGGTCCGCCAGTATCCCATGAGCAAAGAGGCCAGGGATTGCATCCGCCCACACATACAGCGGCTTCTCGAGTTTGGGATCCTTGTTAAATGTCAGTCAGCATGGAACACTCCTCTGCTCCCGGTTCGAAAGTCTGGGAGCAATGATTATAGGCCAGTCCAGGACTTAAGGGAAGTTAACAAAAGGGTTGCCGATCTTCACCCTACAGTGCCCAACCCTTACATCCTCCTTAGCACCCTTTCCCCTCAGCGAACGTGGTATACAGTATTGGACTTAAAAGATGCCTTTTTCTGCTTACAGCTTAGCCTTTCTAGCCAGCCTATATTTGTCTTTTCATGGAGAGACCCAGCCTCAGGATCATCTGGACAACTAACTTGGACATGCCTGCCACAGGGATTCAAGAACTCTCCCACCATCTTCGACGAGGCTCTCACCAAGATTTGGCCCTTTCAGGGCCTCCAACCCCCAGGTAACATTACTTCAGTATGTTGATGAAATTCTCCTAGTGGCAGAGACCAAAGAAGACTGCCTCCTGGGAACTGAAAACCTGCTGACTGAGGCCCTGGGATACCGGGCCTCAGCCAAAAAGGCCCAGATTTGTGAACAACAGGTAAGTTACTTGGGGTATCTAATAAAAAATGGAAAGAGATGGCTGTCGGACACTGAAAAAAAACACTGTAGCTCAGATACCCACCCCCAGGACTCCCCTACAAGTTAGAGAATTCTTGGGAACTGCGGGCTTCTGTTGGCTATGGATCCCAGGGTTTGCAGAACTGGCTGCCCCTCTGTATCCGCTCACAAAGGAGAGTGCATCTTTCTTTTGGGGAGAGAAAGAGCAGAAGGCCTTTGACAAAATTAAACGGGCCCTGCTATCAGCTCCAGCCTTAGGACTGCTTGATGTGACTAAGCCATTCCATCTGTCTGTAGCTGAAAATAAGGAGATAGCTAAAGGAGTCCTGACTCAGAGACTGGGTCCATGGAATTGGTCCATGGCATATCTGTCAAAAAAATCAGACGCTGTGGCAGCAGGATGGCCCAGCTGCCTATAGATAGTGGCTGCTGTGGCGGCTTTAGTCAGAGATGCTGACAAGTTGACTTTGGGGAAAAACCTTACAATTACGGCCCCCCATGCTCTAGAAAGCATAGTGCGCCAGTCTCCTGCGAGGTGGCTGACAAATGTCAGGATGAGTCACTATCAGTCACTCTTCCTGAATTCAGAGTGCATCAAGTTTACATCTGCCACGGGGCTTAACCCAGCCACCCTGCTCCCCGACCCTGACCTAGAAGGATCAGCTATAATTCATGATTGCTGACAAGTGCTTACAGAGGCTCATGGTACTAGCACAGATCTCACTGACCATCCACTCCTGTGAAGCCACTTGGTACACGGATGGGAGCAGCTTTCTTGAAAAAGGTAAGCACCTGGAAGGGGCAGTGGTGGTAGATGGAAAATGGGTCATTTGGGATGCAGCTCTTCCCCAAGGGACTTCAGAACAGTGAGCTGAACTGATTGCCCTCACAAAAGCTCTTGAAATGGCAAAACAGACAAATATAAATATCTACACAGATAGTAGATGCACTTTTGCTACTTCCCATGTACATGGGGCCATTTATCAACAAAGAGAGCTCCTCCCTTCATCTGGAAAGGATATTAAAAATAAACAAGAGATCCTGGCTCTACTAGCTGCCCTCATGCTGCCAACTAACGTAAGCATCATCCACTGTGCTGGTCATAAAAAGGACAGGTCCCCTATAGCTGAGGGAAACAATATGGCAGATCAGGTCACCCGAGAAGTGGCTTTGGGAGATGCTATACTTGAATCACTCACTGTATACCCTAATGAAATAGAGTCCCCACCACAACTTCAAAATGGTAAGCAGACTATGAGCCCAAAAGAGGCAGAAGAGATGTTAAAACAGATGCACCAGTGGACTCACCTGGGTACAAAAAAATTAATCCCTCTAATTAACAAAACTAACTATGAGATTCTAGGACTTCACAAGATAGTAGAAAATGTTGTCCAAGCCTGTATACCATGCCAGAAGGTCAATCCCAGTCGGGATAAGACAGAACCCGGTAAGAGACTGCTTGAGACAGTCCTACTGGGAAGTTGATTTCACTGAAGTGTGTCCTGCCAGGTATGGCAACAAATATCTGTTAGTCTTCATTGATACATTTTCACGGTGGGTAGAAGCCTTCCCCAGCAAAAATGAAACCACCTATACGGTGGCTAAAAAAATCCTAGAAGAAATATTTCCCCACTTCGGGGCCCCTAAGGCACTAGGGTCAGAAAATGGGCCAGCCTTTACTGCCCAGATAAGTCAGGAAGTGGCCAGGTATTTGGGGACTGATTGGAAGTTACATTGTGCATTCAGACCCCAAAGCTCAGTGTACGTAGAAAGAATGAATAGAACTCTAAAAGAGACCTTGACTAAATTGTTCTTGGAAACTAATGGTACAGACTGGACGGTGCTTCTCCCTTTGGCCTTGTTCCATGTAAGGAACACCCCCTCTTGTTTCTATCTTACTCCCTTTGAGATTTTGTATGGTGCTCCCCCTCCCTTGAGAGAAAAATCGACCCTAGCTGTTGTTGTAACAATGATTTATATGCCAGATTAAAGGGACTCCAACTGGTCCAGAAGGAGGTATGGATGCAGCTTGCTGACGCCTATCAACCAGGCACCCGGGAGACCGCTCACCCATTCCAGATCGGGGATTTTGTCTACGTTCGTCGACATCGTTCACAGAATCTGGAGCTTAGGTGGAAAGGGCCATATGTGATCCTGCTAACCACCCTGACTGCTGTCAAGGTTGATGGAATCTCAGCTTGGATCCATGTCTCCCATGTGAAAAAAGCACCTAAAGCCTCAGCAGAATGGTGAGTTCACTGTACTTCCAACCCTCTCAAGCTCAAGCTCCAACAATCCTTGGACTCTTAACTCCCCTTTTGCTTACCCAGCTGACTGTGAGTTTCCCCAGCCCCCATGTGCCCAAACGCCTCACTTGGCAGGTTTTGTCTCAAACAGGAGATGTGGTTTGGTATAATTCCACCCTAGCTGCATCCTGGACAGAATTACAACCTTATTTGTGCCAACTGGCTGCAGGGCTAGACTACTGGGACATTCCTGATTATTATCCAACAGGGGGAAAGGATCCAACAACAAAAAGGCTGCCTGAATGTGATGGAAAGCCAACCTGTTCGTGCAAGCCATGTTCTGGGAGTGGTTTAAGAGGTAGAGGATTTGGTTGCAAATACTCCCAGCTACGCAATGAACTAAGAGACATCCCAATTTATGTATGCCCTAGGAATAACTCTAGAGAAAATTGCCCCACATGTGGGGGGATTGAAACCTTCTATTGTGGTGCCTGGGATTGTGAGACGACATGGGATACTTACTGGCTTAACTCAAAGAGTGACTTAATACAGGCGAGTTGGGGTTATAAATATAAAAAACCAGGGCTAAGTCAACACACCTGTACTAGGCCTCTTGGTGGTACTACCTTTGACCAATATGGGGTCTCCGTCCTGGTAGATCCTCAGGGAGGAGCCTGGAAAGGAACAGGCCCATGTCTTAATTTTACTTGTAACCCCCTCATCTTCTGGTTCACAGAGGCAGAAAAAACTTACAACTCAATGGATAAGAGGAATAACATGGGGGCCTAAGATTATATGTTGCTGGACATGATGATGGAGTGATTTTCGCTATAAGACTAAAAATTGAATCCCCACTGCCCACTGTCATTGGACCTAACTCAGTCCTTAACCAAGGGGTTTTGGTTCCCAAAGTGGTCACTCGAACCTCAGAAAGTCAACACAGGTCCAGGTTGCTGACACCTGTCCTCACCTCATCCCTTGACCTAGCCATCCAAACGAGAATGCTAAAATTAATCACAGGTTCTCAATGCCACTAATCCAGGTGCAACTGAGTCTTGCTGGCTTTGCTACACTGCCCCGCCACCCTATTATGAAGCAGTTGGGGTGGATGCTGAAATAAACACCACCCCCTCCTCTGAACAATGTAGATGGAAACAAGGTGGGGGAGCCAAGATAACCATTTCCTCAGTGTCAGGAAAAGGAGTCTGTGTAGGTACTCCATTCCCCCTCCCAACAACACCTTTGCAATAGAACTGAACATGTCACCGACTCCTACTCCTCTGGGTACCTCATCCCACCTAAGGATGGATGGTGGATGTACAGTACAGGGCTTGCCCCATGTGTGTCTGTAGCTGTGTTGAACACAACTAACTAGTTCTACGTGTTGGTACAACTATTTCCCAGGCTAATCTACCACCCAGACTCTTCCTTCTTAGATGCCTATGAGGCGGTACATAAAACTAAAAGAGAACCTGTAACAATGACTTTGGCTGTACTATTGGGTATAGGAGTAGCAACCAGAATAGGAACAGGTGCAGTGGCTTTAGCACAACAGCCACAATACTACGCTAGCTTACGTCAAGAAATAGATACTGACCTACAAATACTGGAAGATTCCAGTTCAAAGTTAAAAGAATCCTTATCTTCACTGTCTGAGTAGTCATGCAGAACCGGAGAGGGTTAGATCTTCTATTTCTAAAAGAAGGAGGGTTATGTGCTGCCCTAAAAGAAGAATGTTGTTTCTATATAGATCATTCTGGAGTCATTACTGACTCTATGAATAAATAAGAGAAAGGATAGCCGCTAGACAAAAAGAAAGACAACGTTCCCAGGGATGGTTTGAGTCATGGTTTAATAAAGCCCCATGGTTTGCCACTTTAATATCTAAACTGATGGGAACCCTCATTATCCTTTTCCTCCTTTTCACACTAGGGCCTTGCATACTAAGCCAACTAGTTTTTTTTTGTTGTTGTTGTTAGAGAACAGATGAGTGCTGTTCAAGTGCTAATGCTAAGACAACAATAAGCCGAGATTCTAATTGAAGAATCAGGCCTTTGATTTCAAGATTGAAATTACTCACTTGAAGAATAGGGGAATATAAGACTGTAAAAATTAATGAATACAAGGCCTTCTCCTCCTTCTTTAGTCCCTGATCTCACTTCTTCAGGAGACATTCCACAGAACTCAGTCATTGAAAATATCTAAACTTGGGCTGGAGCGATGGCTCAGAGGTTAAGAACACTGGCTGCTCTTCCAGAGGTCCTGAGTTCAATTCCCAGTAACCACATGGTGGCTCACAACCATCTGTAATGGAATTTGGTGCCCTCCTCTGGCCTGCAGGCATACCTGCAGACAGAACACTGTATACATAATAAAATAAATCTTTAAAAAAAAAGAAAGAAAATATCTAAACTTGAATAGCTGGCTGGTTTATTTTCACTCTCCTCTGATCCCTCATTTTCACTCCCCACTTGCATCACCACCTGACAACATACTCTTTGTTCCTTAATCCACCTGAGGCTGTCGCCTGGTGGGCTAAAAAGAACTACTCCTTTGTGCCCCCACCATTTTTTGTAGTCACTTGTGTACTTAAAGGGCCTGAAAACCGTTTTACCGTGTTCACTCCTCTACAGAGGCAGTAGAACCCCTGGTGCATTGGCTTAAATAAACCTCTTGTATATTGCAACGAATCTGGGACTTTTGTGGTCTCTGGGCATCAGGTTTCAGGGAGCCCCCTCGTGGGTTCAACAAGGTCATGCATGCATTTTTTCACACTTATTTCTATGCTTCCAAATTGAGTTATGTCTATGATATGAGATGGTGCTGTTTTAGCACAATTATTCAATAATCTAGGGCTCTTTGTTGAAAGACTATAATTTCTTGATTTTTCTAAAGTAATATTTCTATGAATCAGAGCTGTGTTTGCTGTGTTTACAAAATCACCTGATGCTCAAGAATGATAGATATATTTGGGTGTTGGTCTTGTGAAACTCGTACATTATTGTACTTCTCTGTAAACTAAAACTATTCTATTTGTTGATTATTGAAAAATAGCAAATCCACAGGTCCATAGAGACAGGAATCTAGCATAACTATCCTATGAGACTCTTCACCCAGAAGCATACAGAAACAGATTCTGAGACACACACCCAGACATTAGGTGGAGCTCTTGGAGTAGTGTACAAGAACACCATATGAAGATAAACAGAACCACCACTAACCAAAAAAAAAAAGAAAGAAAGAAAGAAAGGAAGAAAATAAGCATATATAGACTAGACCTAGGCCCCCTACATATATATATATATATGATAGGCAACTTGGTCTTTATATAGATGCCTTAGCCAGTAAGGGGGGGTGGTCTCTGTCATAGATTAGGTTGCCTGGTAGTGGAACATCTTACTGTAGTTGTGTGGCCATGCTGGGCCCCAGTGCAAGAGGAAACTGTTAGCCTTCATATGACTGATGAACTGAGGGAGACTGATATTGGGGGGCTCCCCTCATCAAAGGAGGAGAGTAAGGAGAGGGGGAAAGGGTGTGAGGGTGGGGTTGGGAAAGGAGGAGGGAAGGGGCTGTGATGGAGATGTAACTTGAATGAATAAATAAACAAGCAAACAAATAAATAAGAAATGGACAGACAGTTTTCAAGAGAAGAAACACAAATGATCAATAATTATTTTTAAACAGTGTTCAGTATCCTTAGCTATCAGGAAAATACAAGTTAAAATCGCTTGACATTACATCTCATCCTGGCCAAAATAGCTATGATCGAGAAAATGACAGCATATACTGGAACAAATATGAGAATAAGAATCCCTTTTCAGCCGGGCAGTGGTGGCACACGCCTTTAATCCCAGCACTTGGGAGGCAGAGGCAGGCGGATCTTTGCGAGTTCGAGGCCAGCCTGGTCTACAAATTGAGTCCAGGACAGCCAGGGCTACACAGAGAAACCCTGTCTCGAAAAACCAAAAAAAAAAAAAAAAAAAAAAAGAATCCCTTTTCATTGCTGATGGGAGTGCAAACTACTACAGTTATGAAAGTCACTATGAAGTTTTTTTAAAGTTTAAAAATAGAAATATCATATGACCCAGCTATTTCTGTCCTAGGCATATTTCCAAAGAATTTTATAGCCTACCCCTGAGACACTTGTACATCTGTCTTTATTGTGACATTATTTATAATAGTAAGGAAATGGGACCAGCCTAGATGTTCACAAAGAAAAGAATGGGTAATGAAAATGTGTCATGGGGTGATCTGCTTGTATTCACTTGTTAATTGATTGTCTCCTGCCAGCTGGCAATCACATACCCAAAAATGACATTTGTAACTCTGGCCTCCTCAAAACTTCTCGACTGATCTTATTAAATGCTGAGGCCTGTGACTTAACAAAGAAAGAGGTAAGCAGAGCTAATGTTTTCAGGCTTTTGTGGGAGCAAAAGGTTTTAGTGAACAAGTGACTTGGTGGAGGTAGGGGGAAAAAGAAAGCAAGAAGGGTAGGAGGAAGGACAGACACCATGGGATAGGAAAATCAGAATTCCACATGGCCTGGAACATATGCATAGTGGAGAGAATAACATTCCAAGGGGATATATGTATATATTGTGGCTTTATTTAGGGAGATAGAATTGCTCAGTCACAGGTTAAGGCTGGTTAAATTAAAACAAAATTTAAAATAAAAAAAAAGAAAGAAAAGAAAAATAATAAAAGTATTTTTGTTATATTTTCTGCTTTAATAAGCAAGTGGATTTTTAGCAGTTATATTCTTATCAAATTATGTTTTAATTATTTTGAAGTCTATACTCATTTTGTCAAGTTAAGACACACACATATAAAGTTAAATGATAGGTACTATATAAGACTTACACAACACATTATTTATTACCCAAATGTTAAAACATGTCAAGCAGTTCTGTCATTTACAAGTCCTTCAATGAGTATCTGTGCTGTTCTTGTACTGCAATCTGGAAACATGATTTTCCAGATTGTATGTCTGTATGCATGTCTAATGATAATTTTCTATGTCTTTTGTTGGTATATTTTCTGAGTGCTCTGTCTTTCCCATTGTTGAATTTATTCATTTTTTAAAGGATTATATTTTAGTTATTTCTTAACAAGTTCACCAGGGATATACTTTGAGGTATTGAACATTAAAATGTGTTGGTCTATCTATGTAACTGTTCAGAAATTTGGGTAATTACAAAATTAAGTGTCATAAATTAATTTTTTCTTAGAAATTTATGATACTATTTAATTTTTAGGTTTTAATGCTATTTTTATAAAGTTTACTTCCATTATACTTCATTTAAATTATATATATATTATATATAATATATATTACACACACACACACATATATATATAGATGGGGTAACATTAAGTATTCTAAATCTTAATTAATTGGTCCTGCTTAATGTCTGTTACTTACATTGTCTCTGATTGGTTAAATAAATGCTGAGGCCTAGGATTGGGCAAAGACAGAGATAGTTGAGACTAAGGGTATGCAGGCTTCTGAGACAGAGAGCATCTTGGGAGGTAGAAGCCTCCAAATAGAAGCCAAGAACAGGAAGAAGGAGAACACATGCCATGGGGTGGATTAAAGAAGATCATTCTATGTGGCCTGGAACATCAACATAGCATGGAAAATAGCAGTCCAAAGGGATGTATGTATATATGGGGTCATATTTGGGTAATAGATTTATGAAATAGCTTAGATGGGCTAGGATTGAAAAATTTAGGCAAAGGCTTGTTAAAATCTATCCAGTGTCTGTATGTATTCATTTATAATGGCAGGTTAAGGATTAACAGGTGCCAACCAATTAAATCTAAATACTGGTAAACAATTTAATTGGCCGTTTTCTACAATACATACTATGGTGTAATATATATATATATATATAATAAAAAATAAGAAACAATAAACTTTCTGATGAAACAACTTGTAAAGGTATTTTTTGAACTTCTATATTTCTAAACTATCCAGGCATAGAAATTCTTACTTTTCTGCCCTCAGAAGCCTGAGAAGAGAGCTTTTAGAATTTCTTTCATAGTAGCTGAAACCATTCTTAGAATAAAGCAGTGCTTGGAATTACAGATCTTTTTATTACAATAACAATATCTGATAAAATTCAGTGTTTAGGACATTCATTGCATTCTTAAGAAAAGCCAGAGCACAAATCTGTCTGCAACCCAATATACATGAGTTTATAGAGCTACCTCTAAGGTAAAACATTGATATTTCTCACAGTTTAAATCATCCAATCAATTAAATTAGCCAGAGCTCCATGAATAAGAACTATTGCATTGTTATCTACCTCAGTGAAAGTTTTTCAAATATATTTACTACTTTCTAAGAAGTGCTTCACAAAACCAACCAATGTACTGAGTATTAACAACTGCAATGCATTTATATGTACAACTTTTCACTTGAATCAAATACTGTTCTTTAATTTCTATCAAGTATCATAAAATAGCATGTCTGATATAATAGTTATAAGCTATAAATTGAGGACTGACTTGTCATATATAATAACCAAGAACAGAGTAAAACTTCTGAAGGTAAATTAAGCTATTTTATTTTGCAATTTAATCTATCTTGTGTATTAAACCCATAATAGTATACTTTATGGCTTCCAACAATTATTGTGTGCCTCCTAAGGAAAACATATTAACTTTATCCAAACACCCTGAAAGTGTTAGCACAGTCTAGCATCAACTCTAAGTGCCAAGTTGCATCTAAATTGCAAAAAGCCTCAATCTCAGTTTTTACATTATTCAATCAAGAGTGAATGTTATTCTGACTTAAAATGCTCCTCCTACCATGTTACAGAAAATCCCAACTTCACATAATTTTTGTTTAAAATACAATAATGGTACAAATACAGGGCTGCAATAGTTTAAGGTATTGTTAAAAACATACTTTAATAATAGTGTATGTCCCTTATAAATGAGACAGTTAATTCTTACAGTTCTAAAAGCTAGGAAGTTCAGATTGAGGCACCAACAGATTCAATATAGTAAGAATTGTTTCTTGTCTTATAGATGGTACATTCCTGCTGTGTCCTCACATGACAGAAGAGGGAAATGAGCCCTCTGTATTTACTAAATAAATGTTCACCTTTTAAACAAAAATGTATGCTATAGGAAAATGGGAACAATTTTAGGAAAACCTCATAACTGCACCAAAGTTCAATGTGGTCATACTGCTCCTTTATTTAGAAATAAATTATTAGAAAGAAACGATGTTAAGGTTTAGTTCTACTCTAAGTCTCTGGGCTATCCAGGCTCTGGTTCCTGGCCATCCAAGCAGTAGGTCATAAGTTTCCTCTTGGGACATGTGCCTCAAGTTAAATCAGACATTGGTTAGCCACTCCTAAATGTTGTGTGCCACCATTCCTCCAGTACTTCTTGTAGGCATGACAGATTGCAGGTGCAGGATTTTGTGGTCAGGTTGGTATCCTGGTTTCTCTTTCCATAGCCTGAAGAGTATCTTCTCATTTCAAAAAGATTAATATGTAGGATAAAAGGTTCCAAGTTTAACAGCAGCTTGACCTCTATATATTGAGTGAGCTAAGCAGAAGTTGACCTCAGTAAATGGTGCCCATTGTCACTTTTCAGAAGGCAAAATTCTGTTCTATCATCTGGCTGAGTTGTTTAGGGATCTCCACCAGACCTGATATTCTGATATACCCATAGATGGGTGTCTGGTATAGTCATCAACAGAAATGCTTCTTGCAGCAGTTGAGAGCAGTTAAAAAGTCTCATAGCCAGACATTATGTGGAGACAGATTCTAAATTGGATGTCTCCATAGGGTCCCTCCTTTTGGAGATTGAGGAACCCATTGAAAGAGGAGGAAGAAAGATTGTAGGAATCAGAAGAGATGGAGGCCAGCTGAAAAACATAAGGCCACCGAATCAACTAAGCAGGACTCAGAAGGGCTCACATAGTTTGAATCAACTAGCACAGGACTTGAATGGGTCTGCACCAGGTCCTCTGCATATATGTTATGGTAGTTAGGTTATTGTTCTTGTGAGAGGATCCCAATATTGGGGATGATGTATCTCTAACTTTTTTGCCTGGTTTTGAGACTCTTTTCCTCCTAGTGGATTGCCTTGTCCAGCCTGGATATGAAGACTTTTGCTTTGTCTTATTTTTTTTTTTTGTCCTGTCTAGCTATTGTCTCTTGGAGAGTTGCTCTTTTCTGAAGCATAAAGGGCGGGGGGAATGAATGGGTGTTGTGAGTGAGAGCTTGAGGGGAGTTAGGTGGAGTGGAGGGAGCTGAAAGTGTGGTTTATATGAGAAAAGAATCTATTTTCAAAAGAGAAAATGTTGTGAAGTCTTAATTAACAATGATTCCTAGAACACAGAGTCAACTTAAGCTTTCTCCAGAATATTTATTTATGATTTGGATAACGTAAAATTAATTTACTGAAAAGATAATGAAGTGGTTGAATAAATGAAGGAAAGTACAAAATGCTTAGGAGTATACTGAATCACAGATTTCTTATACTGATACTTTAAAGGACCTTATTTGTTTCTTCTGTGTTTTAAAGCACACAAAGTAGGATTAGACCTGCCAAGATTATTCTAGTTAGAATGGAGATTAAATTCAAACTTTTTTTTCCATGAGGCAGATTTCATTGCTTAGGTACATACTCAGGTAGAAATTTCTTTAAGACATTAATTCAAGAAAATTAGGCTACAAAGATCAAGAATGCCACCGTTCCAAATGCAACGAGATTAGGGAGAACGGAGGTGATAAACGAGGTGGACTAAAGTTTCATGTAATAGTCAACTTTATTCACAGCATCAGACAATTTATACTCTGAGGGTTAAGAAAAATCATATGAGCAAAATTCTCCTGAGTTCAAGCTATGATAAAATGACAAGGACAAGTGATATATGGCAAAAATATGTTTTACCACAGAGGCATATAAAGGACAGTTTAAACATTTAGTTGAATAGCAATAGCAAGAATTTAGTAATCTGAAAGAAAAACACTCCTATTTACTATACCTGGGTTGAGCACAAGAACACATTCCAAGAACAGTTCCATGTTGTGAAGAAAGTGAGATCACAAGACACCTATCTTTTTTTCTTGGACTATCCTTACAAGCTTTTAGAATTCTCAAATGACTCCATTCCTGGAGTATGTTCTGACAAGGAAGAATTAATCTCTCCTCTGCCTTGTGTGCACCTAGACTTTCACATTGCATAGACTGTTTTATGTTCCAGTTGCAATAAACTGACTGTTATGTGTACAGTGAACACATGTAGTAAATATATTTTGGGTGGGGAGGGGTCAGGGTTACATTGCTGTGTCTTCATACCCTTTTCTCAACATTTCTCCTGACTATCATGGATGTGACTTATATCAACCATATATTTAGAAATACACAGTGTTGCTGCTCTGAAAGCCAGCACAGAGTTTCAAGCCACTCCCATTCAAGCAATAGTGTCAAGATGGGAGGTGACTTGCTGTTATTATTGAGAACATTTCTGTCTTCAAGTCTAGTACTTTTCTCAAATCCCTCACTATTTGGATCAAATTAACATACCATATCATTTATTATATCTGTTAAGGAAATTACTAGAATTATAATTTAAATCTGAGTAATAAACTTTTTTCCAATATGTAAAGATCTTAAATTTGAAACCATATTTACAAAGATATAGTAGATCATTTTTAATTTTTATAGTGAACATACACACATATACATATATATACACTAAAATATATATATATCCGGTTCAGAGGTATGAAGTATAGTTGTTTTTGAAATTCTTGTCTCTTTCACCTCTCATATTCTAATTTTATAAAACTTAAACGCTATACATATTAAATAATAAGTCCCCATTTTCCTTTGCCCAATTCTTAAATATTCTATTTTCAGTTAATTTGACTATTTTATGAAAGGAACCTTCCAGGATATATATTTTTCTGTCTGGCTAAATATATATAGTACAAAGAGCTTTATGCTCATTCCTGCTGTAGAATCTCAGAGAGGTCTTCTTAAGGTTAATACTACCTTTTTGAATGAATATAATTCATTAATCCAGTGAATACATAAGTGCTTTTATCTTTAAGCTATTATCAATGGTGTCTCTGGGAACACAAATATATACATATATTTTTCTATAAAAGGATACTTTTAATATTTTGGAGTATGCACACAATTTAAAAGTGGAATTACTGTATTGTATAGTAATTTTGCTTTGAATATATTAAAGGAAAATCATTATGTTTGCTATAGAGACAACTATTTTATATGCTTTTCAATAATGTACCTGGGTTTCTACAAACACTTGACAGTATTTATTTTCAAGTATAATGTCATATATTTATTCCTAGTAAATGTAAGGAAATCTCATCAAGATTTTTAGTTTGAATTTGCTCATAATTTGAAATGAGAAATACTCCATGTAATTATCAACCATTTTATGGTTAATTGGAGAAAAGTTGGTTCAATTTTTTTGCCAAATTTAAAACATTTACTTTTGAAATTTTAGGAGCTTTTTCTCTCTCTTTACTGGTAATTAGCTTCTTATAATTTTTAAATATTTTCTCCTATTCTGGAATGGCCTTTCTTTCCCATTTTATTGAGACTGTCTTTTGATATGTAAAGATTTTAAATTTTATCACATCCAATTTGTTCATTTATTTATTCATTTTTTTTGTATCTTGCATCTTTGATATACCTCATAAATCTTTGCTCATTCAATGTTGGGAAGGTTTTGCTTTATGTTTCCTTTATAGAATTTCAAGTTATAGCTTTTATATCTAAATCCTTGATCATTAAAGGCAATCATCACACGTGTGTGTGTGCG
>CAJQZJ010000929.1:941572-957144 GCA_907164525.1 Lophiomys imhausi
GTGTGTGTGTGTGTGTGTGTGTGTGTGTGTGTGTGTGTGTGTGTGTGCGTGTGTATATCCTGTGAGTTATGCAGAAGGTAAAGAAGATAATGAGACTACTTAGCTTTTTTTCATTTTCATGAAGAATGCATGTGGGAATCAAAATACTAACTCACTTCCTTTTTAATTCTTTCTATAAAAGGTTTAAGTTTGAGAATACTTAAACTCTATAATAAGGGTTTCAGATACTAAAAAGTGGATGTTTTCAAAGGTTATTGAAGTAAGTTTCAAAAGTTGCCTAAAGAAGATTTCCTAAATTTGGTCACCTTTGTAAGAGAGAGAGAGAGAGAGCGAGAGAGAGAATCAACTGGAGGGAAGTATTCTGTTGAATGGTTATTCTTTATAGTTTTTTGATAATATTTCAAATTACAGATTCATTTGGATCCACTCATTTTGTCAGCTTCTTCATCTCTTTCTCCTGATCTCTCTCAATGTTTTCCTGTCTCATTTTCCCAATTTCTATCCACTGGTGTTGAGTCTGAGTTGACCACGTGTGGAATGCATGCCCTTGGAGATGCAGAATCACCAGCATGAAAAGCACTCCTACCTGGATTTTGTTTTTTAAATAAGTGTCCAGCATCCCTGAGCAATCCCTTCCAGAATAGAATATTTAAGAGAAATGCATATTTCTTATGTTAAAGATGCTGTGGTTTTCATGTTCCTAGTTTAGCATCTTAGCCTGCAGTATGACATATATAATAATATCTTTTACTTCCTTAACTTTAATTTTGGTCTTTCTTTCTTTTTATTCCCAAAATTTATTTATTTATTCAAGTTACATGGAAGAGTGTTCCCCTTTCTCCACATCCTTGCCAGCATGTGTTGTCAATTGAGTTTTTTATCTTAGCCATTCTGACAAGTGTGGGAATCTCAGAGTCATTTTGAGTTGCATATCCCTGATGATTAAGGATGTTGATAATTTATTCAAGTGTCTCTCTGCCATTAGAGATTCCTCTTTTGTGAATTCTTGGTTTAGTTCAATACTCCTTTTTTGATTGGATTATTTGCTTTCTTGGTGTTTAATTTTTTTGAGTTCTTTGTAAATTTTGGATATTAGCCCTCTGTTGGATGTGGGGTTGGTGAAGATCTTTTCCCAGTCTGTAGGCTGCCATTTTGTTCTAATGAGAGTGTTCTTTGCCTTACAAAACTTTTCAGTTTCATATGGTCCCATTTATTGGTTGCTGGTCTTAGAGCCTGAGCTATTGGTGTTCTGTTCAGAAAATTGTCACCTGTATCAATGAGTTTGAGGCTTTTCTCCAATTTCTCTTCTATTAGATTTAGTGTGTTCTGTTTTATGTTTAAGTCTTTGATCCATTTGGACTTAAGTTTTGTGCAGGGTGGTAGATATGTATCTATTTTCATTTTTCTACATGTTTACATCCAATTAGACCAGCATCAATTGTTAAAGATGCTTTCCTTTTTCCATTGTACGGTTTTGGCTTCTTTGTCAAGAATTAAGTGACTGTAGGTGTGTGGGTTTATTTCTGAGTCTTTGATTCTATTACATTGATTAATCTGTCTGTTTCTATGCCAGTACCATACTGTTTATTACTATATCTCTATAGTACATCTTGAAACCAGGTATGGTGGTATGTCTAGTTGTTTTTTCATTGTACAGGGTTGCTCACTATTCTGTGTTTTTTTGGTTTTCCACTTAAAATTGAGAACTGTTCTTTCAAGGTCTATAAAGATTTTTTTTTTGGTGTTTTGATAGAAATTGCATTTAATATGTATATTACTTTCAGTAGAATGATCATTTTTATTATGTTGTTCCCACCTATCCATGAGCAAGGGAAATCTTTCCTTCTTCCAATAATTTCTTCAGTTTCTTTCTTCAGTGAGTTGAAGTTCTTGTCATACAGGTCTTACACTTGCTTGGTTAGAGTTAGGCACATGTATTTTATATTATTTTTGCTATTATGGAGTGTGTTGTTTTCCTAATTTCTATCTTGGCCCATTTATCTTTTTTGTAAAGAAAGGCTACTGATTTTTTAGAATTACTGAATTTTGTATCCAGCCACCTTGCTGAAGGTGCTTATCAACTGCAGGAGTTATCTGGTGGAATTTTTCAGGTCATTTATGTATATAATCATATCATTTTTGGATAGAGATACTTTAACTTTTTTCTTTCCAATTTTGTGTCTTGCTTTTGTATCTCCTTGACCCCCTTTAACTTATTGCTCTGGCTAGAATTTCAAGTGCTGTGTTGAAGAGCTATTGACAGTGGGCAGCCTTGTCTTGTACTTGATTTTACAGGAAATGTTAGATTTCTCTCCACTTAATTTGATATTGGCCACCAGCTTGCTGCATATTACCTTTATTAAGCTTAGGTATGGTCATTGTATGCTTGATCTCTCCAAGAATATTAACATGAGGAGCTGTTGGCTTTTGTCAAATGCTTTTTTGGCATCAAATGACATGATCATGTGTTGTTTTGTTTTTTGTTTGTTGGTTTTCCTTTCAGCTTCTTTAAATGGTGGATTACATTGATGGATTTTTATCTCTTGAACTGCTTCTGCATCCCTGGTATGAAGCCTACTTTATCATGGTGCATGATAGTTTGTATGTGTTATTAGATTTGGTTTGCAAGTACTTGCATATTTTTGCATCTGTGTTGATAAGGAAGTTTGATCTGAAATTCTCTTTCTTTGTTGGGTCTTTATGTGGTTTATGTATCAGAGTAGCTGTGGCCTCTTAGAGTGAGTTTGGCAGTGTTCCTTCTGTTTCTTTTTGTGGAAGAGTTTGAGGAGTATCGGTATTACCTCTTCCTTGAAGGTCTGGTACAATTCTGTGCGAAAACCCTCTGACCATGGCTTTTTTTTTTTTTTTTGGTTGGGAGTCACTTTTACTAACTTCTCCCATTTCCTTAGGCATTATAGGACTTTTTAAAAATATATATAATTTGTTTACCTGATCTTGATTTAACCTTGGTATGTGGAATCTATCAGGAAAATTGTTCATTTCATTTAGTTTTTTTTTTTTTCAATTTTGTGCAGAACTGGTTTCTGAAGTAAGACCTAATGATTATTTGGATTTCCTCAGTGTCTGTTGTTATTTCCTTCTTTTCATTTCTGATTTTTTTGATTTGGACATTTTTGTTCTGCCTTTTAGTTAGTTTAGCTAAAGATTTGTCTATTTTGTTCATTTTCTCATGGAACCAGCTCTTGTTTTAGTTGATCTTTTGTATTGTTCTCTTTGCTTGTTTGTTACTTATTTCAGCCCTGAGTTTGATGATTTCCTGCCATGTGCTCTTCTTGGGAGTGTTGGCTTCTTCTTTTTTTTTCCTAGAACTTTCAGTTGTGTTGTTAAGTTGCTAATATGAGTTGTCCTCAATTCCTTTCTGAAGGCACTTATTGTTATGGACTTTCGTTTTAGCACTGCTTTCACTGTGTCTGATAAATTTGGGCATGTTGTGCCTACATTTTCATTGAATTTTAGGAAGTCTTTAATTTCCTTCTTCATTTGTTCCCTGACCCAATGGTCATTGAGTAGTGAGTTGTTCAGCTTCCATAAATGTGTAGGCTTTTTGTTTCTTCTGTTGTTGTTCAAGTCCAGCTTTAATCCATGGTGATCCAATAAGATACAAGGGGTTATTTCTATTTTATTCTCTAACTCTTAATTAGTCAGGATTTTTTTTTCTAACACAGAGGTAGTGTTTTTTTAAAAGACCAAGAAAATAAAAAACAACTAATTTTAGCCAACGTGTGATAACCATGCACTTTTCAGGTATTTGTATTATTTATTGCTATCTCATAGTTCATTAAGTAAGTAGTCCCATACAACAAAATTCTGTTTCAATAGACATTAAATTCTTACAGAAGCATCATCTTACTAAGCATCATCTTACTATTGTTACTGAAGTAACAATAGCTATGCTATGTTATTATGCATAGTTTCCTAATGCTATGATAGTTTAATAGATATTTGAGTGGAGAATATAATTCCTGCTTTTAATTATTTTTACTATTTTCAAATACATGTGTGTTTGTGTCTGTATATAAGTCTGTGTGGGTATGAACACATGAGCGCAGATGTATATAAGGGCTAAAGATATCAGTTCGATGCCCATAAGTCTGGATTTGAAGGCAATTGTGAGCCTCTGGAGCAACTAGACATGGGCACTGGGAACCTAACTTGAATCCTCTGCAGGAGTAGTATGTGCTCTTTAAGCTATCTATCCAACACCAAGAATACAAATTATAAAGAAAAAAGTCTTTGTTTTATTCTTGTAGCATTACAGCTCATATATTTCAAGGACTAATTCTTTTAGTGGTATAAATGTATTGAAACTATGTTGTCTCTGACATGTTTCTTCTCAGATTAGTCAGGGAAAATGGTAATTCAGATCCTGGAACCTGTAGAAACAGGAAGGCTGGAAAGGAGGGAATATATACAGTCCCAGGAAAGAAAATTAGAAGTTGGTTTTTCCATGATTCTTTGCTCTGTGATCCAGTACCAGAATCTTACAATAGAGGTAATTGAATGGCCTGAATCCAGAGAAAGTATTCTTTGAATATCTAAGACCTTTTATTCAACAAAGACTTCTTAGTAAGATGACAAACTCCATCCTCAAAGTTTCACCAAAATGACCACCCAGATACAAGCTCAACAAGAATCACACCAATGGACATGCCAAACTAGATGACAAAATGTTCACAAGGCCTCAGTCCTACAAAAAGAACTCTAGGCAACTCAGTAAAGCTGGAAGTGGAAGAGGAAATCTTTCCCAGGAAGAAAATAATTTGTTGTCCAGTGTCAAATGGCCAGAACTAAAAACATACATACAAATCACATTATATATACCGAATAGGTTATATTCAGGAATATGTATGCATATGTAATAAATATTAATGAAAAGAGAGACCATGAATTTAAAGAACGGGAAGGGATATATAAGGGGTTTGGGGGGAGAAAAGGTAAGGGAGAAACATTGCAATTTATAATCTCAGAAATTAAAATAAAAGATGTCAATGTGTGATATTGTGATGGTATCTTTCCATTTTTATAAAATTCTAGGAGATAGTCAAGCTTTCTCATAGCGTTTTGTTGGAATGTATATCTAACCTAACCAATAAACATTTGTTGCCATTTGTGAACTTGTTCCAATAAGTTAACAGAGCAAAACAGTCAGTAAATATAAAATTAAAAAAACTGAAATCTGGCAATAAAATGTATTTCCTGTGCTATATATATATATTCAGAAACTTTGTATTTAACATTAGTAATTATTTCCTTAAGTCACTTAGGAAATAATGAAATAAAACACAGGATCCAGAGACTCTGAGAGTTCTGTGATTAAAAACATCCCTGTCTTTATTAGTTTGTATAGAAGATCAGAAAATATCATTATTCTGGTTTCTCAAGCCTTGAAGGACTTAAAGTGTCACTGCTGCACATTTTGGGAGGTTCTAGGATATGATCTCAATTGTTATTTCCTTGGACTCACCCATAAGGTTCTGCTTTCATTAGAAAACTTCATATGTCCCCATTCTCCCTTATCATTTATAATGGATGTACTCCCAGCCTCCTCTACACTTTAGACTCAAGATTACCATACACTTTAGTCCTTTGCCTCTATTCTGTGTTCCTTTGTAACTAGTATAACATTTGAATGTCTGTAATACTGTGCATTTAAAAATGTATAAGAAAATCATGCTGCAGAACAGGGAGTAATAAATAGCAACTGTAGATCTTGAAATATTTTTTTTGGTAGTATTGACACTTGCAGATATATTGCAATTTTTTCTTGAAATAAAGAATATCTGTGTGTTTTAAGACCACATGATTAATTATTAACTAGCTATTAATTTTATCACTATTGGATATTATCTTCAAAAACAGTACTTAGCCTTTTTTTTTCTTTAACGAGAGGGAGAAAACATGTAGACAACTTGGTTGAAGAAAACTGTTCATGCATTCTCAATTATCCATTCTCTGAAGGATAGTGAAGGATAGACACATATTTAGTCAGGCTTCTATGAGTTATAAAACATTGAAAAGATTTATGTTCCAGAACACATCATCTTTATTCCACAGGAAGCAGATTAATACACTATGGTCCTGCTGTAACATATTGCATCTCTTGGAAAAATAACATTGAAAATTATCCTCGAAAGAAATAATTAAAGCTTTGGCTTAATTTAAGTGATTGTCAGAATTAGTAATTTCATTTTAAAAGTCCAAAGGCTATATACATGTATGCCAACATTAATGGTAATTGATACATGTAAACACAGTTTATTACTCTTACTAAATGTTTTCTTATAATATCATTGGATGATCCTTAAATGTAAAGTTCTATGTTAAACTACAGGAGTAACATCTACATGAAACCAAGATTAAAGATTACTTGCTTTCATTTTTGTTTTAATTTTAGAGAAGGTAAACATGAGTCAGTGAAATTCAGAATGCTATGTACTCATTTATTGACCAGGGCAGACAGAATACTACTGATACCCATGTAAAGACACTGCAGAAACCCCCAGCTTTTATAAAACAAACAAACAAACAAAAAAGAAAACCCAGAAAATCCTAGATGTAAAACATTCAGTCAGAACTGTTGGGGAGATTTTAATATGTTCAGAGGTGATAAATAAAATATACAATATAGTATATTATTTAAAGTGCAAATTAACATTCTGTTACTTAGCAAAAACATCCAAATACTTTTGCTTCTTGGATAATAAAAGACTGTAGATTCATCCTAGAGTTTTGTAAAATATAATGTATGTGATATCTTAAGATCCTTTTAGCCATTTTTTATTAAAAATAGATTTTTAATGCAATATATTCTGATTACTCTTTCATGTCCTCCAACTTATCTCAGATACTCTTCACTTCTCCACCCAAACCTTCTCTCTCTCTCTCTCTCTCTCTCTCTCTCTCTCTCTCTTACACACACACACACACACACACACACACACACACTAGGATAAAACAAGCATCTAAATAATAATAATAAAATAAAATAGATAAAATGAAAACAAGGAAACAATAGAACAAAACAGACAGAAGAAAAAGAGAAAAAAGCTCAAGAAACACATGTAGAAGCAGAAGCAGACACACACACACACACACACACACACACACACACAGAGAGAGAGAGAGAGAGAGAGAGAGAGAGAGAGAGAAAGAGAGATGCCATGAAACATAAAATTGAAAAGCATAATATATATGCAAAGGACCTGTAAGAAGAAAAGAGGGAGGCTGACAAAGCATGATGAGACAAAGAATCTCCAAAAGTATCATTGAGGTCACTTTGTTTTGGCCATCTGCTGCTGGGTATGGGGCAGCATGCCCCATGGTTTATGGTTTGTATATTGAGTGAGACCTATTGGAGAAAAGTAGTTTTTCATTTGTGAACAGTTATCAATTGGAGATAGCTTCTGAGTTAGGGACAGGAGCTTGTGTACACTTCTCTTAGTGTTGGTACACGTTCTGGTCCAGACCTGTGCAGCCCTTGTGCATTCTGCCTCAGTCTCTGTGAGTTAATCTGTGTATTGTTCCTGTTGTGTTTAGAAGACCTTGTTTCTTTGATGGCTTTTATTCCCTCTGTCTCTTACAATCTTTCTGTATACTTTTCTGCAGAGTTACCTTGGTACTAAGGGGAGGGATTTGGTGGAGGCATCCCATTTACAGCTGTGTGTTCCATGGTCTCTTGTGCTTTGCACACTGACCAGCTGTGTATCATTGTATTTGTTTCCATTTATTGCAGAAGAAAGGTTCACTAATGATGTCTGAGTAAGATTCTGATTTGTGAGTATAGTAGACTATCATTAGGCTTAAATTTATACATATATTCTTTTGGTAGACCAGTAGTATTTGGCTTTCCCCTAGTTCCTGGTTTATCTAATGTCAGATTCTTTATCACCAGAACAGTGTTGGGGGATATCTTCTATCTCATGGAATATGTCTTAAATTCAATTAGATATTGGTTGGTTAGTCCCAACAGCTTTGTGCCACTATTGCATTAGCATATCTTGCACGCATGCCACCATTGTAGATCAACAGGTTTATAGATGAGTTTTCATTTTCTTTTCTCCTTTGGTGGTGTTTGTGTACCTTTGTCACCATGAACTCTGGTCAGTAAGCTCGTAGCTAGGCACTAGCTCGATTTCTCCATGTTCAGTGAGTTTTATTTGTGTTGCTTTCATCACCTTGCCATCAGTTTTTAGAAAGCAACCAATGTCCAATATCCTTGGCAATAACCTGGGTTATTTGGGGAGCCATCCCAAGGTTCCTCTCTGGCCAGAAACTCAGTTAGATGTAACCCATTCCCAGTACTGGGAGATTCATTTGGAGATTAGAGATGTCCAGCCAGGGCTCTGTCTCTCCCATTTCTTGCCAATTTGATTTAGATTGCTTTATATACATATATATTTTAGGAAGTTTTACTTTCCATACTACCCTTAAAATCATCCTTAATTTTAGCTGTCCTTCCCTGTGTTCTCTTTTGTTCCACTCTCCCATCCCTCTTTTCACATGATCTTCTAATTCCAGCTTGTTATCCATTAGAAACTATCTATTTTATTTCCTTTTTCTAATGTGATCTACCTATCTTCCCTAGTCTCTTACTCTGTACCTAACCTCTGTGGTTCTACAGATTGTAGTTTGGATATCATTGACTTAACAGCTAATAAGAAAACACAGACTTTTTGAAAAACATTTAGTATCTCAGAAGTGCAATTTTGGTTGATAGGTACTCTCTTCCATAGTCATTATGATGGCAATATTTAGGTCAATAAATTTTAAGCAAAACATTTTATGTTATATACTACATTATTAGTATCATTATTGTTATCATCATCAATCATCATCATCATCATTACTATTGCTATTATTTAGCAAATCAAATCCTCTCAGATCAAGCCCAAAGAAACATTGGCTAAGTACTGAGGTCTCTTTTATCATTAAATGATGATCTGAAATATTGGACATGGAAGGCACAAAGAAATACTTGAAGACGTCTACTTAGAACAGATAATAGCTATTATACTCTCTGCTATAACATAATTAAAATGATATCTCTACCAATTTGTACATTCAAAGTTCAAAATCCTCAGAAAGTTAGTATGATATGATGAACTTTATTAATTTTCTACTTCTGGGACTATCAAAAGAAGGACCATTAGGCAGAAGCATGGTTATTTAATCCATCTGTGTTTACAAGTGAGGTATTTACATGGGTATGACACCTGGTTCACCAACACTCATGTTTTCTATTATGCCTTAACCTAGAGAAAAAAAGTACAGAGATATTTTAAGGGACTACTGTAATAATAATTCCATTATTAAGGGATGATGAATCAATTGTGATACAGAGAAAAGCAGACAATCCTGTCTGAAATTCAAATAAATATTTTAAAAATAAAGAATTATTTTCATTTACTCTGAAGTAAAGAATAATAGCCAAGAAAGTAAATTTGATAGGTATTCACAGAAATGAATTTGAATCATTTTCAAATATATACTGTAATGATATATTGAAACTTGATATGTGCTAGGAATACAGAAATTAGAACATCTCAACAAAATAGAAAGTAATATTTCTCCAAAGTAATTTTAAAGTTATTTTTTACAATCCTAATATTATGACATATTGGCATATAGTTTATATTAAGAAAGAACTTAGTCAAACAATATGAATTCAAATATAAAATGTTTGACTCAAATTATTGTGGGATTCCTGAGATACAATAAGCAGAATCTTGAGAGAGATAGAAAGTATTATACTTTGCATTTTAAAAGATTTGGAAAAAGAGCCTTTAATCTACCACCTTATATTAAAAGTACATTGGATTGTGGTGGATGTTGCTGAAACAAATTAGAATGAGACCTCAAGAACATTGCTAGTTGAGATATACATCCTGAAGCTTGAAAAAACACATTTTAGTAATCCCCACAGATCCTTGTGGAGATTCTAAGATCTTAAGTTCCTTGGAAAGGTTGTGAAGATAAAAACAAGAATATTTTATTTTGACAACTCATTTGCATATTAGACACCCATACATGAGTAGGAGGATTTAAAAAAAAATGAGCAGTCAATTTTGGTATCTCAGAGCTGTCCAGAACAAAGATGTAAAAAAGTCCATAAAAAGAAAAAGTGGAGTATATCGCCTTGATGTACTGACTTTCATTCTGAAAGATCCCACAGCATTTTTTTTTTAACAGATTTAACAACCTGACATACAAAGATCGCTTCAACCTCTGCTGAAATACAACCAGCCTAGGGGAGAAGCTCACCTGTTATTAAATTGCCTCTGGCAGCACTACAAAATAGTTTAGTACAGAAGATAAAAGAGAAGGTCATACCTCATTAAAACTTCTAGAAAAAGTTACCACAGGGCTGGTGAATCTTGAGAAAGAATTGGCTCCAACCAAAGTAAAACTGCAGTATTTAATGAAATGGACAATATGGAAGGAAAATGGAGAAATCATTTCATTCTCTCAGTGACAAGAAGGTAGATATCTAGGAAGCATTTCAGTGAATATATGTATCTGTGCCTTCTGTAAGGTGCGTCCACCCCAATCCCGCCCTTCAGAACTAATAGCTGTTGTAGAAAGAGTCAGGTTGGGAAAAGGGACCAATCTATCAGAAGGCATATTGTGGAAAAGTTTCATTCAGTCTTGTTAGATCATGAGTGTAATTTTAAAATAAATAAACATTTTATTATTCGTTTTCCTTTTGTTTGTATGATATATGCATGTGTCTATGCTCAGCTGTCCATATGTGTGCAGAGAAAAGAATGTCAAGATTCTCACTCTATCACTTTCTCCATATTCCCTTGAGACAGGGACTCACATCAAATCTGAAGTTCACTGTTTCAGGAGGCTGTAGAAGTAAATAATTAAATTATTTAACAATATTTATATTAAAGTTAATTGGTCAGTGGTGTTAATCCTTAACCTGCCATTATAAATAAGCACACAGACACCTGATGGATTTTAACAATTTTTTAGCCTAGATTGTGCCCATCTAAGATAGTTTATAATTCTATTCCCCAAATATGACCCCATAGATATATATGTCCCCTGGGCTGTTGTTCTCCACACTATGCTGATGTGCCAGGCCACATGGAATGCGATTCTTTTCTCAAATCCATGGCATGTGTCTTCTTCTTCTTCCCTTGGCTTCTTGTCTTCTACAGATCCTCTCTGCCCCAGAAGCCCTCAAACCTTTGCCTCACCTACCTTTCTCTACTCAATCACAGGCCTTGCTATTTTATTAAAACCAATCAGAGACAATGATTAAAAAGAAAGGTAACATAGCATTACTTGATGTACATCAAATAGGCTTCTGGGAGCAGGTTAGTTAACATTTAGAATGTGTAATATCACCCTATCAGGAAGTTGTCTGGCCAGTAAGATCCCCAGATCTATTTGTATCAGATCTGAAATGAGGTGTTTATGCATATGCCATCTTTTATATACATTCTGAGAATTTAAAATCATGTCCTCATTTTTGATTAAAAAAGGGCTCTTACACACTGTCATATCCCAATGAATATGAAGGCATTGAAATTCACTCAACTTACCAACAGGTAAAGAAATACTTCTCACAGTTTTGATAATGCTCACTCAGAATCCTTCATGTTCCACCAAACTTCATTCATCAACCTGCAACACTGTGTGAGATGGTTACATTAAACTTTAGATTAAGATTAAACATTGCATTATTACCCATTTGTTAAACCATATCAAGGAATTTTATTTTAGTATCCCAACATTCAGTTATTACCTGAAAAGAAAGTTATTATGAAGGACTATTTTTCTGATAGACATATCTCACAGTAAATTTTGGGAGATAAATATCCATCTTGGGAAATAACTGGCACATACATATCATTGAAAGCATAGAGACACATGAGACATTAGCAACCCAGGGCTAGATAAGTGGTCAATCTGAAAATTCAGATCAATTCACTTTACAGACCATGGATTGGACCCTTTAATGAGGAGTTTAGAATGGTTGCTTGCCAAGAAATCTGTCAACAAGCCTTCTCAGAGCCTGTCACTTACCTTCAGGCTGGTGAAAGATAAAATTGAATCATTTCAACTTCATTTGCTGACCCATTGGTGGGTTAATAATGAAGAACATAGATTTTGATGTGACATTAATACATTTCAGTTCAAGTTGAAGAGTTTGACACCAATATTTCTGGTTTTAAATTAATATTTTATAAAGTAAATATTAAAGTGAACTATATATTATACTAGCTATATAAGCTAGTAAAAACTCCCTAGTTAATATGTTTTTCCATTTCTCATGGATCATCTTTTTCATAACAGAATCCAGATACAGATTCCCTAAGGGACTTAAAAACAGAATCTCCTCAGCTTCCCAACAAAACATGATTCTTCTGTGTAAATGTTCAGCAATTTCTGTTGTCTCCTTCTTGAGGTCTTCTAGTTGTCATGCATTCAGACATTCATCCATCCACATGGCCATTCTGAATCAAAACTTTGTTCATAAAAATACATAGGAATTAATAGATCATATTAACCATCATTTAAATGAATTTTAACTCATATAGATTAAAGCTACAATTAATGGGGTTATGGATATCACATCATGAAAGCATCCATGAAAATTCTGTAAAAATAGGGAAAGTAATTCTTTTCTTAAAGTAGTATTATTTATTTCTAGATCATAGTTTCCTCCCTCCTCCCCTCTTGGCCCCTCCCTTCCTCTCTCCTTCCCTCCCTCTCTCCTTCCCTCCCTCCCTCCCTCCCTCCCTTCCTCCCTCCCTCCCTCCTTGTTCCTCTACTTGGTACTCTCCTTCTCCTCAGATGAGGTGGGTCCTCACATATCATACTCCCTCAGATCTTGCGTCATGTGAGGCCCAAGCACTTACACTCGTACTGGAGCTTGATAAGGCACACCATCTAGGGTGTGGGGTTCCACTAACCTGAAGCAGATTCCATGACTCACTGGTGGGTAGAATTTTTCCTAGGATAGATATGCTAGGTTCCTGTCTATTTGGGTGTGTGGGTTGTAGGATAGTTATCCTCTGATGTATGGTTAATATCCATTTGTAAGGGAATACATACCAAATATCCATTTGTAAGGGAATACATACCATGTTTATCTTTCTGGGACTGCGTCAGCTCACTTAGGATGAGCTTTTCTAGCTTAAAAATATAAGCTTAAATATATAATAAAAATACAATATAAAATTTTCAAACTGTAATTTACCTTACTGGCATGAAAAGAAAATGGCCTTAATTTCAGATTAGAATGTTAGACTGCAGGTGGCTACAGAGATTACACAAACTTGATAGCAGCTTAAAAGTTTTTTTTTTTTTTGTTTTTTGGTTTTTTTTTTTTTTTTTTGTAGAGGTATAGGTTATTTCCATGGTTTGGCATTAAAAAAGCAGGTAACAGGTTTAAAACACTGTAAATAAATTAAAGGTGACAGCTGTTCAACCTGGTTTTACAAACCTCCAAGAGTTGAAAAAACTTAGAGCTAAGGTAAACTAATGCATGGTGTTAGCCCATGCCTTTACCTCCAGCAGAGACAGGAGGATCACTATAGAGTTAGTTGTCTTATAAATTCTAGAGTTACAAGAAACAGGGTGGTGATGGTACACACCCTTAGTCACATCATTGGGGAAGAATACACCCTTAATCCCAACACACTAGAGACAGAAACAGGCAGATCTCAGAGCTCAAGGCCACCTGATACAAAACAAGCTCTAAACAGAGAAAAACTTTGATCCAGGGGTGGAGGAGCACATCTTTAATCCCATCAGTTGGAAACCACATGTCTTTGATCCCAAAATTTAGAATGCAGAGACAGGCACATAGGATTTGGAAAGATTTAAGTTTAAAAGCTACTTACAAAAGGCAGGCTGCAATTCAAACAAATTGTCCTTTGAGATCTCAAAATATATACACTAAAGGTTTGTTTAGCTCCAAAATATCAAAATAATTTCTTCTTTAATCCGGATTGAAAGGTAATACTTTATATATTGTCAAAAAAAACAAATTTGCTCCAGGAAAAATATTACCTGACCCCCCCAAAAAAAAAGGTAATTGTCCCAGAGTTAGGATTAGGGCAGGGCTCTGTTCTTATCTTTCCAGGAGATTTAAAGCATCCATTCAAGGAATCCAGGGACAACTGGACAACGGAAACCTCAGCAGAAAACAGATCAGACACCAAAGAAGACGATTGGCCCAGATGATCCAGCCTTGCAGACTTCTTCAATAGCAGTTTCCTCAAAAGTCTATAACTACAACAACTCAAAATCGCTAAGATCGTTCAGCTCCACAGACTACTCCAGCCAGATCTTCAGTAAAGTTCTGAAGATCAGCTTCTGTCTATGAACTTCGTAGGACATCTAAATAGCTGAGCACAAAGGGACTGAACATCAAATGATTCTATTAACATTTTTAACCATTTTTCCATTCTTATTTGGGCCCCAAACAGGTTTACTACGTCCCAAATCAGCAGGAAGTCATTTTAAGAGAACAACGTCCCATCCCCAGAAGGTGGGGAGGGTGTTCCCCCCACTTTGGTTATTTGATAGATAATAGAAAATTTTGTTATTTAGGGGAAAAGACTACAAGCTGTTAAATGGTCTTGTTAAATGGGTTTTGGAGGTTAGACCCAGGGACTTCTCTCTTTTGCTTTTCTGTATCCTCCTTTCTCTCCTATATAGGAGTGAACAGACTTGAGAAAAATGGGACATAGACATAGTATAGGAAAGAACAAGAAAAAAGGACAGATTATTGAATATAGCTTTATACCTTTGTATACTGATACAAAATTAATATTATATTTGGCTAAATTGGTATTGATCATTGTATATTAATGCAAATTTAAGATTGTATAGGGCTACATCGGTATTGATCTTTGTATATTGATACAAAATTAAGATTATATTTGGCCACAATGGTATTGACCCTAGTATATTAATGTAAAATTAAGATTGTATTGGGCTACATCGGTACTGATCTTTGTATATTGATACAAAATTAAGATTATATTTGGCCACATTGGTATTATTGATCTTTGTATATTGATACAAAATTAAGGGTAACGCTTCTTAAAGGTATTGTTTGTAGTAATACTTAAAAATGAAATGTCAGGTTTTGACCTCTCGCTACCAACCGACATAAACTGTTTAGGATAATTAAGAAACGGAAACTAATAGTCATGAAAACGTGTCATTTGTTAGTTACTATGACAGTCTATCACAGTTATTTTCTAAGCTACTCAGAAATCAAGTTGCTAAGAGACAAGCAATATTTGCTTATCTAAATATAAGAGATAGATAGGGCATCTTCAAAAACCTCAAGAGATCTGCAGAATATGGCATTCAAAGATGTTTTCTTAACTTAAGATTTTTTGATATCGAGACATGTCAGCTCCTGACAGCACCCCCTATATTACTCCAAGTAGAAGATGAGCATCGAAGAATCTCCAGTGGGAGATGATTGAATTGGTGGTAAGCCATTCTCTTGGCAAGAAAAACCACTTGCTTCAACTGTAGACAGACTTCTGTCCAAAAAGGACAAAACTTGGAAGCAG
>CAJQZJ010000929.1:957544-984938 GCA_907164525.1 Lophiomys imhausi
GGGGATGGTGAGAAATGTCACTCTGACCATAGGAAACCAGGACATTTAATGACAATGTTCTAAAGTTACAACTCTCACTGCCCCCTGAAAGACAGTTGGGGAACTCTTTAAGCTGCAGGCCCTGCACTTCCTATATAATCAGATATATTTATCCCTCTCAGGTCTCTGAGGTGGTTGAAGAATAGATAGCTAGAGTCTCATAGTTAAATTTTGAGTTGTTTAGGAATCAAGAGGGTGTTCTGGATCTAAGAAGATATTTTTAAAATTATGAGGCAAGTTAGTATGAAAGCTGAGTTAGATATAGAACTTTAAATTCATGGAGATGGTTAGATAGTAGAATGTTAAAGTCAGGTGCCAAATATATATGGACTGGACATTGGGAATGTATGCTAAGCCATATAACTCTTATAATCGTGGCCTATTTATTTCTGTTGTTTTGTATTGTATTTATAGTTATAAGAAAAAGAACCATTATTTGGACTGAAAGGGAGAGCTGTTGGGGGGAAAAATAAATACCTTAAACTAAAAAAAAAAAAATAAGGGAAGAGGATGGGGGGTTGAGGGGGAGGAGGGTGGAAGGGTGGGACTGGAAGGGGAAGTAGGGAGGGGATTGTGATTGAGATGTAACTTGAAGAAATAAAAAATAAATTATTAAAAAAAAATAGGGAAAGTAGATATGCTAAGGGTGAACTACAGTGGCATCCCAGTTACCTAATCCTGTGTTTCATACACAGAATGGTGAGAAGAAGAAGAGGAGGAGGAGGAGGAGGAGGAAGAGGAGGAGGAGGAGGAGGAGGAGGAGGAGGAAGAAGGTATCATGCCAAAACACCTTCAACATGAAATGATAAAATTCTCATACTTCATGCTGAATGGTTTGGCCTGTCTAAACTATGGAATGGGACTGCAAACTGTTGCTTCCTGTATCTATGTTTTTTTTTTTCATTCAAAAGGACTTTTTGCTATCTGCCTATAATATTGTCTATACTGCTGCAGCCTTGGTACTGCATGGTGTTTAATATACCAGTAAGTTCCAACTCCTTTTTCAAGAAAAATGATGGCACTTTTTGAGGTTTGAAATTTTATAAAATTAACAAAAATTCTACTTTGAATATTTCCTTCATTTCATATAAATATTGTTTTTATATTCCATATATGGTGGATCTATATACAATATATGTATATATACATATATACATACATATACATACATACATACATATATACATATATATATATATACACAAATGCATACACACACACACATATATGTAAGACTACTTCCTACAGATTAGGGGCATTGAGTTCCTTGGGACAAGTTTGATCTTTGCCATCAGGATATTCAATTACTTCCTCTTGTCTCTGTGTACAGTCACTTGAAAAAATCACAACAAAGCATAACAACAGCAACCAGCAAACACCAGCAACAAGAGTAGCAGCAGCCCCAGCAGCCCCTCTTGGGGCTCTACCATTGATATACCCTCTCAATTGTCCCCAGAATTCCAAATGTCAAGAGAAGCTATCTGCAACTGGCAAAATCATGCCACTGCTAGAGTATGAGACAAATCATAGACAGCTGCTGTGGACAATCTGAAGCAACCCCATATCCCACATGTGGCATTAAAACAAAAACATATTACTATAATATTTCTATATTTTTAAAGTAACCAAAAATTCTCACTACAAGTTCATGTAGGGAAAAGTAAAGGAATAGGAACAGACAAGAACCACACAATCTCTGATTCTTCAATAGATTTTATGGATGTAGAAAACAAATATGGCTAATCATGGAATACAGAAAACTTAGATTATGATAAGTCTGCAAAGCTAAAATATCAAATATGTCCTGTATGATAATCAAATAAAGGTGAATTGGGTTGTCTACATTCTTCATTTTAGCATCTCTACAACCCTTTAAAAATTAAATTTTGCACACACACTACCAAGGCAAAGGGAGAAAAGATAGATAAAGATGACATCCAGAAATCCTCTAACTCTATAGAAGAATCTCCACAGTTGAGAAGTAAAACACCCCAGGGTGTCACTGTGAGAGAGAGAGAGAGAGAGAGAGAGAGAGAGAGAGCATGTGTGTGGTGGCAGGGGCATGATTTTGCCAGATGCAGATAGTTTCTGTTGACATTTGTAATTGGAACTCTGGGACCCTTGAGAGGGTATATAATAAATGTTAGAGACCCGAATGGGGCAGCCATAGCAGCTTCTTCTCCTGCTGCTGGTTGTTGCTGCTTGTTCTGATTGTTGTTGTTGTGATTTGTCTGTGGTTTGTCAAGTGGCTGTGTACAGAGACAAGAAGAAGAAATTGAAAACCCTGACTATGATGATCAAACTTGCCCAAGGAATGTGGTTCCCCTAATCAGCAGGAAGTAGTCTAACCATAACTATAAACTTTTCCCTCCTATCTAATGTTAGGGGATTAATAAGGGTGAAGAAAGGTGGAAGAGAGTAAGAAATCCACAAAGTACCAAACGCCAGCTAAAAGAACGGTTGTGCGGTGTTTTTTGTTTTTTGTTTTTTGTTTTTTTTTTTACTACACTGTGTATATGTAAGTGTTTTTATTTTGTTGTTTTGGGTTTTTTTGCTAAGCAAACATTAGATAAGACTTTTTATTTCTGAAATTTTCTTAAAATTCTGATATTTTTTCCTTCCTAATTTTTATCTGAATAATATTACTTTTCCCCAACTTTGGGGGTGATGGATGTCTTTATTTTTTCTACCAAAATCATTTCCCTTGTTTTGTCAATTATACTTTGGTAACAGGAAAGATCTTTATTAGATTTTATTATCCCCTGAGGGAGCTCATTGCTATTTCATAGATGAGAAATAGCCTCATTTCCTTAATATAATCATTCTAGATTTTATATGCTTCTCTTTGCTCAGCACATTATTGATTTCAAAACTTTATATTTCCATTATTCGTATAATTGTACTACACACAAGGAACCATATTGACAGAAGGGCGTGGAAACAACAGAAGAATATCTCCAAAAAAGTATTGAAAGAGAATTTCTAAATTAGTTTTGTTTGTTTGGTAAGATAATTGCTACTCATGGCTATAATCACATGGAATAGAATATTATCAGTAAACATAAAATATATAAATCTCATAAAGAATAATATTTTAATAATAAGAACATGATTTCTGTGTGTAAAATTTAAGTAAAGCTTTTTTTAATAGAAGTGCAGTATTTTAAAGAAACTGACTCTCCCTCTCTCATCAGGTATCAATTGGTAATAGCTCTTAGGCTACTTAAGGCAATTTTTTCCAACTTCACTCTGCAATGTAGAGTCTATGCACTGAGATTTGACCTGGCTTAGATTTACACACGTCTTAGGCATACTTCTACAACTTCTATAAGTTCATCTATGCCGGTGCTTTCTTGTGTTTAGAGGATATTCTTTCCATTTCTGACTCTTAAACACTTTCTGGGCCTTTTTCTACAATGATCTTTTAGCCCTGGGATGAGGTGTGTGTATAGATATCCCAGAAATGGTTAGGCATTTTAAAATCATATTTTCTGTACCTTGACCAGTTGTGAGTGTTTGGGTTAATCACTGTCTACTAAGACAGAAACTACCTTGTTGAGGGTTGAGAGATACAGTATTCTGTGATAAGTCATTAGGAGTTTCTTTAAAAGTTTAGGCCCTGGTAGATGCACTATGCTCATTGGAAGGTTACTCATACAAGAACACTTGGACATCTGGGTTGTTTCCAGTTTCTAGCTATTACAAATAAGGCTGCTACAAACATAGATGAGGAAACTTCCTTTTGATTCCATGAAGAGGCTTTTGGGTGTATACCCAGATGTGGTATGGCTGGGTCCTGAGGCAAAGCTATTCCAAGTTTTCTAAGATATTGCCAGACTGACCTCCATAGTGGTTGCACAAGCCTGCACTCCCACCAGCAATGGAGTAGGGTACCCCTTTCACCACACCCTCGCCAGCATGTGTTGTCATTTGAGTTTTTGTTCTTAGCCATTCTGACAGGTGTGAGATGGAATCTCAGAGTCGTCTTGAGTTGCATTTCTCTGATGATTAAGGATGTTGAGCATTTCTTCAAGTGTCTCTCAGCCATTAGGGATTCCTCCTTTTGTGAATTCTCTATTTAGCTCTGTCCCCCATTTTTTGATTGGATTATTTGGTTTCTTGGCATTTAATTTCTGGAGTTCTTTGTAGATTTTGGATATTAGCCCTCTGTCAGATGTGGGGTTGGTGAAGATTTTCTCCCAGTCTGTAGGCTGCCGTTTTGTTTGAATGACAGTGTCTTTTGCCTTACAGAAGCTTTTCACTTTCATGAGGTCCCATTTATTGATTAAGAATGGGTTAAAACACTGTGGTACATCTACACAATGGAATACTATTCAGCTATCAGGAACAATGAAATTATGCAATTTGCAGCCAAATGGATGGAACTAGAAAAGCTCATCCAGAGTGAGCTAACCCAGACTCAGAAGGACGCATATGGCATCTATTCACTTATAGTAGGATTTTAGCTATATAGTAGAAGGTATCGATACTACAACTAACACACCAAAGGGAACTTAGTCATAGACATTTTATTTTTTATTTTTATTTAGTTTTTATATATATTTTATATTTTTTTCTATTTATTAGTCTTTTTATCTATTTGTCTGCTTATTGGTTGTTTGTTTAGTATTACTCTCTCCCGGGCAGAGACACTTTTCACTGATGCTTCGTAGACCCCCAATGAATGAGGAGGCTCTTGGCCCTCACACGACCTCTCAAGTGAGATGAGGGACTGTTATATAAGGACACCCCACCCCAGAGAAATGGGATGGAAGGGTTAGGAGGTAAATAAAAAAAAAATGAAATGTGATGTTTCGTCCTTTTACTACTAATTGTCATAAACTGTTTAGGATAATTAAGAAATGCAAACTAATGGTTATGCAAGCCAGTCATTCATTTAGGTACTATGACAGCCTATTATACTTATTTTCTAAGATAATCAGAAATAAACTGGCAAGAGACAAGCAACATCTGCTTACCCTAATATAAGAGATAGATAGGGCCTCTTCAAAAACCTCAAGAGTTCTGCAGAATATGGCATTCAAAGATGTTTTTTTAACTTTAGATTTTTTTATAACAAGACATATCAACTCCTGACAGCACCCCCTATTCTCCTCCAAGTAGAAGATGAGCATCAAAGAATCTCCAGTGGGAGATGACTGAATTAGTCGCAAGCCTATCTCTTGGTAGGAAAAGTCCCTTGCTCCAACTGTAGACAGAATGCTGTCCAAAAAGGACAAAACCTGGAAGCAGGTAAGTCGACAGCCTAGCTCTGCCAAGACAGGGTAGGCAAGTCCTTCATAACCCCTGCTCTACAATCAATGTCTGTCAGAGAAACGGGGCCAAAGACTGAAGATCAATGCTGTAATGTATGGAGAGAAAATGGGAACTGTCCGGGCAGCAACTGGTATGTCGTTTCTTAGTTTGGGAAGTTGCAGGCCCTATACTCCCTATAAAATCAGATATATTTATCCCTCTCAGGTCTCTAGGGTGGTTGAAGAACAGATAGCTAGGGTCTCATAATTAAATTTTGATTTATTTAGGAGTCATGAGAGTGTTATAGATCTAAGAAGATACTTTTAAAATTGTGTTGCAAGTTAGTATGAATGTTGAGTCAGATATAGAACTTTAAACTCATGGAGATGGTTAGATAGTGGAATGTTAAAGTCAGGTACCAAATACATATGGACTGGACATTGGGAATGTATGCTAAGCCATATAACCCTCATAACTGTGGCTTAATTACCTCTGTTTTATGTATTGTATTTATTATTATAAGAGAAAGAGCCATTTGTTGTACTGAAAGGTGAAACTGTAGGGGGAAATAAGATATACCTTAAACTTAAAAGAAAAAAAAAAGGGAAGAGGATGAGGGGTTGAGGGTGGGAGGTTGGGACTGGTGGGGGGAATAGGGAGGGGACTGCAATTGAGATGTAACTTGAAGAAATAAAAAATAAAGGAAAAAAAAGGACACATGGGTCACACAAATAAAAGTCGATGGATGTGAAAAAATGCAAACAGATAAAGAAACACACCAGGAAAATGTTGGGTGGGTATGGGGGGATAGATCTAGGAAAATAGGAAGAAAGGCGTGAATATAATCAAATATAGTGAATGAAAGTCTCATAACTAATAAAATATTTTAAATACAGTGTTTTCATTTACTTTCTTAAATTGTGTAGAAACATTTTACTCTAATCTAGCAGTCATTCCTTTCTGAATAAAGAGTTTGTACTTGGAGTGTTTTATAGGCCCTATTAATAAAACTTGCTTCACATACTTTTCTAAAGTTATGGCATATGAATATAGTATTTATATTTATGACATTATTATATATTTATATTGGTAAAAGAGAAATATTTAAATGATCTAAACATTGCTGACAATCATGTGATTACTTAACTTTATGTCAAAATGAGAATCTGTATTTGACAAAATTAAGTAGGGAATTTAAGTAGTGGTTGATCTTATCCCACATCTGTTAGTTCTGAATGGAAAAATAAAGATTTTCTGGAAGGAACTCCATAGACCTCAGCATCAGGTGTAGATGAAACATTACTGCAAAGGCCATGAGGTTTTATTAGTATAAAGGCTGAATTTTCATCTAGGAATGATCAAAGAGGGGCCAGATAGAATCCAAAGATCATTTTTTTTATTTTGGCAAACAAAGTTATCAGAGGACTCCTGTGAGCCTTACCAAGTTAATGTCAGTGTAAATGACACAGTGTAAACTCTATTTCATTCTGTGTGCTGGAACCCATTAAGTTCAAGTGGGCAATAAAAATCTACTTTCAAACTCATCTATCCCTCTGAATAATGACCTTAAATGACTTTCTTGCTCTTTTATTTCTTCCAAGACAAATGCATTGAAAGTACAATAAGCAGTGTGCTGTTAAAAGTAATAAATACTTTATTTTAGGCGGAAAATGAATTTCATGAATTCAACATTCAAATCATTTAAGTATATTATTTTAAGGAAAAGAATTAGCAATCTATTTTAGTTCATAGGTTTATTTTATAATATACAACATATTGAAAAACATCGATTCTATAAGTATTACTCAATATTACAAATATTTAAAATGTATGTGTTCTTTTTCATTCATCATTGTTCTATTAGCATAAAAGCATAAACCTGGTGAGACTTTTGATAATTAAGAGTTGATACACCTTAAGGGTAGGCCTTAAGTCAAATCAGTTATTCTTTGGTTACTTTCATAAGCTGGTGTTACTATTGCCATGGCATGTCTTGCAGGCACGTGAACACTATAGATCACAGGGTTTCTGACTGGCGTGGTGCTTAAGTTTCTTTTTTGAGAGCATGCAGAGTAAGTTCCTGTCCAAAAGACATGGAACATAGTGGTGAAGGCTCTACTTCTCCATGTTCAATCAATTGTGTAGGTACAAAATGGCTGCTTTTGTGATATACACTGGTAGGATATGTTGGAGAGGTGGAAGCAGGAGGATCATGAGTTTGAGGCTTCCCTGGACTATACATTTGGTGCTAAAGAAACAGCTCAGCAGTTAAGAGTATGTTTTATTCCTTCAGTGGAGCCAAGGTCAATTTCCAGCACCTATGTTAGGTAGCTTGTAATCCAGGTCACCCAAAAGTACTATGTGTTTATTGACTAGGATTTGGTAATTTTAAGGTATGACCTATTTAATCAATTTTTAATAAATTATCTTGAAGATAACAGAGTAAGATATTAGGCTGAGAACATACCATTCCCTGGGAAATCAATGAAAAAATTAATTCCTATAGCATTACTCATAAAACTTGTTTATCTTTGATTTGAAAATTTGAGAAGTAGGTGAAGTGTAGAATAGTGTATGTCCTTAAAACTGCCATTAGCTATTCTATCAAGTGAGATGAAATAAATGTGTTTAAGCATATTCTACTTTAAAATCACTGACTTATATCTATAACATGTCCAGAAAAATTTAAATGCTTTTAAAATCTTTTGTCAGATTTTTGTTCTGAAAATTATAATTGTTAATACAGCATATCAGAAGTGAATTGAGAGTTTTTATATAGATCCAGAAGCTTATATTTCTAAGGAAATATGTCTTTTTACTTGAATAAACAAAATATTTTAAAGACAAGAAAAATAGACTAACACCCTGTCTACGCTAAACCAAAAACGCTTCAAGATCTGAACTTGAAGGTTGCTTAATTACTAATTTTCATAGAACTGTCTGTTTATGCATTAGCTAGTGACATATATGAGATTTTTTTTGTGTGTGTTGTCATCTATGTGTATACCTGACAGATAACAAGAACATTTCAAAAGATTTAGATTTCTTCCTTGCAGAGAAAAGCTCCATCCTTGCAGATAGAGGCTCCATGTCTTAAAATATAAACAGGAGAATGCCAATTGGCTTAGAAAAAAAAAATTGAGAACAATGGCATTGCTCTGAATCTGGATTTGCCTGATAATTATAAAAAATTGAGTATCTTTAGAGAGATTCTAAAATGCAATGGGAGGACTATCTCTGAATTACAAATAGTTTTCACTGTTTTACTATCGATATACGGTAGTCCTTTGTAATTAGGCAGAGCTGGAAAATAAGTGACAGAGAAGTGAGAGAAAGGAAATTGAGACTAGCTTTCATTGCTTCGATCTTTTCAGGGCTGGGGCACGACAGGTATACTGAGCTGCATTGCTTATGCTGAAAAAGTAAGTTTTTATGAAAACTTTCTAAAATAAAAGATAAGTTAAATATTTTATTTGAAAATTTGTTAACAATTATCTTTTTCTTTATGAAAAGTGTGAAATACAGGTTTTGGGGAGATGGCTCAGTTGGTAAAGCATTTGATGGCAATCAAATATAAGAACCTGAATTTTGGAACCTTAGAATCCATCCAAAAATCTCAGTATGGTAGGGCATGGCTGCAATTTCAGAGCTGGGGAGGTGGAGAAATGAGTTTCCTTGGGGTGTAGGGCAGCCAGTGTGACCTGCTACAAGTGCTAATTCCAATGACAGACCCTCTCTTCAAATTAAGAAGAGTGTTGTAGGAAGACAATGTAGACCTCTGGTCTCTACAAGCACATTCATACATGTACACATACACTGGTATACACATGTACACATACAAACACACACATACAAACACACACCCACAAACACATGAGTACCACAATACACAAATTCACACACATATGCATATAAAGTATCTAATTTAAGTAGTAGATGCTCTATTCACTTTTTTATGTATTGTCTCAATATTTTTATTATTCTATGTTGTATACAGTACTCTGGGACAGACGAAGAGACTAGAAAAGACATGAAGCAAATTCAGATGGTTCCCTCAAAACATACACATTCTACTACAATAGTTTTACAGCTTCACAGGGAAAATATGATCATTCAAAGTAGCATGATACAAGATTGCTATTACTGAACCTTGAATATTCCCTAAAGTCTTGAATGCTAGGGTCTGGTCCTCAGCTCATGATGCCAAAGTGGTGGAAGAATCTTTAGAAATAGGTGTAGTGGAACAAAGATAGGTAGTTGTTGCCTCAGTGTGCAAAAAGAATATTAGGTTATACATTATTGTTTCTTTGCTTCTGAATGCCTGCTGTTCTGTCACTTTAGTGTTACTATAATGTATATATGTATGTATATATATATCAGGTTTATATCAAATTTAATAATATATATATACATATACATATATATAGTATTGTTATCTTTTAGAAGATATATGATATATCTTCTGAGAGATCTGGCATCCTTCTTCAAGGCTCGATGAAATGATTAAACAATGCTTTAAATTTGTCTACGTAGTACTATTTAACATACTTACAACAGTGGCTCATTGAATTGGAGCACCAATGTAAACTTGAGCTAGTCAGAAACTAGTTTCTGCTCACCAGAGAAAGCAGCATGCTGCAGAGTTTCTGGTAGAAGTATTTCATAAATAGTCCCTAATTAAAAGAAATTCCCTGTTGTTTATGTGTACAACTATGTCGTACATAAAACAAGTAAATATTCAAGCATTCAAGCATAACACACAACCTAATATCCACTGTGCATACTTTCTAAAGAAGCAATTCTGTGTTCACAGACTTTGAAAAGACCATGTTCAAGGCAATTTATAGAAGAAAACATTTAATTGGGGCTTGCTTACATTCTTAAGTTATTCCATGATCATCATAGCCAGAGGCAGACAGGAAGTGTGCTGAATTAGTAGCCAGGAGCTTTACATCTTGATCTACAGGCAACAAGCAAAGAGGTGGGGAGAGGGGGAGAGAGAGAGAGAGAGGAAGAGGGAGAGAGAAAGAGGAAAGGGAGATTATGCCTGCTATCTCTCAACACCAGGAACACACTCCCAACAACATACCACCTTAACCAAGGCCACACCTACTCCAACAAGGTCATATCTAATCCTTTGAAATGGTTCTACTCCTTGATGTCTAAACATTCAAATATATTAACATATGAAGGCTATTCTCATCCAAACCACCACAGTGCAAATAACGCACTTGTGAATTTTCATATCATTAGTATCATCAGTCTGTGATATTGTGAATTACTTTCAATATTCTATACTTAAATTTAGGAAATTAATATTTTAGGTGATATGATTTTAGAAAACACAAATACTGTTAAAACAGTAGATAATAGATTTTCTATAGATTATGTGCCTATTGGTTTTTACACATATTTAAGAAAGTAGCAGTGATGTATGAACAGAGGGAAAAGAAACAGAGCAGCTAGGTGTGATATAAGCAGGTTTGGAAGCATCTAGATTTCCTAGGCAGAGTAGAGGAGGCACAGAGAAAGGGCACTACTGAACACAAACAAAAGATGCAATCTTAATAAGCATCTTACAAATGTTTGAGAGCTCACACTAATAAGACTTTTCTGGGGGAAAAAAAGCAAGTCAGGGCTTTTGACTGGAAGGGATTTTAAAATCACAACGTTGTTGAATTATTAATGAGCCAAACTGGTTTTTTTTTTTTTTTTTTTTCCATTTTCTATTCTAATCCAAAAAATCTTCAGGGTAGTTGTTTGAAAGGCTTTTTTTTTTTTTTTTTCGTCTCCTGCTTTAGGCATTCATAAATTTATTTTAAAACATCTCAGATATCACCCAATCAACTGAACAAAGTTACTCAAGACACTAAATTAAACTTCTGATGCACACCCTCTGATGTCATTTCAGCACATTTTGATGTGGCCCTGAAAGCCTTACTTTGAATGTGATTCGCACTTCTTTCTTTTTTTTTTTAAATACTTTATTTTTTTTTCTTCAAGTTACATCTCAGTAACAAACCCCTCCCTATTCCCCCTTCCTATCCCACCCTTCCACCCTCTTCCCCCAAGAAGTTTCCCCTTTCAATCCTACAGATGGTTCCTTCTCTTATAACAGTAAGTATTATACAAAACAACAGATATAAATATGCCACATTTATGAGAGTTAAATGGCCCAGTATACCTTCCCAATGTCCAGTTTATACATATTTGGCCCCTGACTTTAACATTCTACTATCTAAACATCTCCTTGAGTTTAAAGGTATATATGTGACTCAACATTCATACTAACTTGCAACACACTTTTAAGAGTATCTTCTTAGATCTATAACACCCTCTTGATTCCTAAACAACTCAAAATTTAACTATGAGACTCTAGCTGTCTATTCTTCAACCACCTCAGAGACCTGAGAGGGATAAATATATTTGCTTATATAGGAAGTGCAGGGCCTGCAGCTTCCAAAACTAAGTAAGGACATACCAATGACTGCCTGGACAGTTCCCATTTTCTCTCCATACATTCCTGCATCAGTCTTCAGCCTTTGGGTCCTGTTTCTATGACAGACATTTGTTGTAGAGCAGGGATTATGAAGCACTTCTTTCTAATGGCTCCTTTGTTGCTCTTTTCATTGTAGAGTTCAGAGCCCTGCAGGCTGAAATGAAGTTGTCTTCCTCAAAGTGTTTTCCTTTCATACCATATTAGCTCCTTAAGATAGTGTGTTATAGACTCATTTTAAAATGGTGTTGTGAGTAGTAAAGCTCTTGGGTTGCACAGTTAACATCAAACCCTATCCCAAATATTACATTTCTTGGAGATGATTTTTTTCCCAGTCTGTAGGCTGCCGTTTTGTTCGAATGACAGTGTCTTTTGCCTTACAGAAGCTTTTCAGTTTCATGAGGTCCTATTTATTGATTGTTGGTCTTAGGACCTGAGCTGTTGGTGTTCTGTTCAGGTAGTTGTCACCTGTGCCAATGATTTCCAGGGTTTTTCCCGCTTTCTCTTCTAATAGATTTAGTGTGGCCGGGCTTATGTTAAGGTCTTTGATCCACTTGGATTTAAGTTTTGTACAAGGTGATAAGTATGGATCTAATTTCATTCTTTTACAAGTGGACATCCAGTTGGACCAACTCCACATCTGACAGAGGGCTAATATCCAAAATTTAAAAAGAACTCAAGAAATTAAATGCAAAGAAACCAAATAATCCAATCAAAAAAATGGGGAACGGAAATAAATAGAGAATTCACAAAGGAAGAATCCCTAATGGCTGAGAGACACTTGAAGAAATGTTCAGCATCCTTCATTATCAGAGAAATGCAACTCAAGATGACTCTGAGATTCCATCTCACACCTGTCATAATGGATGGGACTGGAGGGGGGAGTAGGGAGGGGATTGCGATTGAGATGTAACTTGAAGAAATAAAAAAATAAAGAGAAAAATAAAAGCTCAAATGACATCACATGTGAGGTGTGGAGAAAGGGGAACCCTCCTCCATTGCTGGTGTGAGTGCAGGCTTGTGCATCCACTATGGAGGTCAGACTGGAGATGTCTTAGAAAACTTGGAATAGCTTTGCTTCAAGACCCAGCCATATCACTTCTGGGTATACATCTAAATGACTCCTCACCAAATCACAAGGAAGTTTCCTTATCTATTTTCATAGCAGCCTTATTTGTAATAGCTAGAAACTGGAAACAACCTAGATGTCCCTCAACCGAAGAATGGATTAAAAAACTGTGGTACATCTACACAGTGGAATATTACTCAGCTATCAGAAACAATGAAATTATGCAATTTGCAGCCAAATGGATGGAACTAGAGAAGCTCATCCTAAGTGAGCTAACCCAGACTCAGAAGGATCTATTCAGATGGCATCTATTCATTTATAGTCGGATTTTAGCTATATAGTACAGGATATCTATACTACAACCAATGCACCAAAGGGAACATGGACATAGACTTTTTCTTTTTTGGTTTGTTCTTTTTTTTTTTTAGTTTTCTCTCCATGGCAATGAGACACTCTTCACTGGTGGTACTGCCTTGTATGCCCCCAGTGTATGAGGAGGCTCTTGGCCCTCATATGACTTCTGAATTGGGGCTAGTGACTGTTTTGTAGGGACACTCCACTCCAGAAGAGTGGGATGGAAGGTTTAGGGTGTAGAGGGTGGGAGGGCAGGGCTGAGAAGGGAGAAAAGAGGATAATATGAGGGAGATGTAACCTGAAGCAACAAATAAATTTATTTAGTTAAAAAAAAACATTTCTTGGAGACAAAGCTCAGGCTGAGAATACACTAAGACAGACTTTGTGTTCTGTATATGTAAATTAGGATGGCAGAGCATGGTTTAAATATCTATAAAAGCAGAAATCCATGTCTGTGGAAAAGATTTGGAAACTTCAAGGATGCAGCAGTCACCGTAAGTGTTATGAAGTTACAAATGGCTGCCTGGTAGAAGTCCTGAAATACCTGTATTTTCTTTTTACAGATGAGCAAAACCTGGAGGCACTCCTGAGAGATTAACTATTGATTTTAAGTTTGATCAACTTTAGGATTTAATTTCTTAAATCCCTTTTCACATCTTCCAGGATATAGATGTCAAAACAATGAGAGAGGGAAAATCCAACACTTTACGGTACTATACAGTATATCATAACTATATAATTCGTAGCCTTCATTGGAATAAAAGTTGTGAAATGGTCTTTGCAATCATGAGATGTCTTTTTAAAATAAGATTCTCTTCAATGAAAGAAAATTTCAAACTAAACCTTTCTTTTGTAAAATATACACATTTTGAAATAGAAGAGAATTAATTACAAGGTTTAATACTAAATCGATTAGGTGAGAAAATGAATTACAGGAATTGTCAACAACAAATGAGAATCCTTCTATACTTACTCTATTTTTACAGACCAACTTACAGGACTGTCGTTGTTTCAAAGTCAAATCCATTATTCCATTTCTTAGGATTTTTTTTCTTATGTTGGTGGGGTGTCACATATTAATAATGTCTGCATTAGGTTAAGAAGTAATAAACACAAATGGACATTTGTACCACTTATCTATTTAAGTGTTACCCACATGCTTCATACCCAAAAAAGTTATTAAATTTGTTCTGCCTATATGTAATAATTATCCTAAAAGTATATTTTCTTTTTTCATAGGGTTATCTTATACATAATATAAAAGTCTAATGTTATTTATTTTTCTATAGTTGTGAATATTATATAAACTATGTTCTATGGATCTGTTCTGCCAGAAGCACTTTTTCCTTAAGTCTACAATATTCATAACTGTTTTAACAGTTTATTCACTTCTATTACTATGTGATATTATAATTGAATGGTATGTTTTAATTGCTTAATTGTATTTCAATAGTTTTCAATATTTGGTTTTGGTTACGTCAAATACCTAAAAATTATGAAGAGCTTTCAAAAATCATCCATCCTTGGAATGTAACTCTGTGTTCATTGCTCAACATTCCTTTAACTTTTGTTACAAACTCCTGCTGATGTTGTATTAAAACTACAAAAAACATGGCTTTCCAGTTTACTTCTGAGTATAAGAAGTTTTCACCTTTGATTTCAAGATCAGGTTAAAAATATGACTGAAGGTTTTTTGTTATTTTATTCCTCCCATGCCCCTCTTACTCTTTTGCAAATTCATTGCCTCTTATTCTGTTTTATAATTGTTACACATATGAGTATATGTTTATAAATACAATCTGTTTATATCATTTAGCCTTGTATATATATATATATATGTATATATACATATATCTGTATATGTTTAAACCTGATCTCTTAAGAATGGCTAATCTTGAAGAAGACATATTCTTTCTCAGAAACCATAAATTATCTTTTTCAATGGATGAAACTTTGTGAGAATTCTGTAACCCACGTTCACATGTATTTTATTCCATTTTAGGCAAATATATTGTTAAGATTCCCTGGGTATACCTTTCCTGTAATATATAGGAAATACTCTGTCACAGAAGACATCCTGGCCTCTGGCTTTTACAGTCTTTCTTCTCCCTCTTTTATGTTGTTCCCTGGGTCTTATATGGAAAACCAATATTGTAGATGTACCAATCAGGGCTGTGTACCACACCATCAATCCCTGCATTTTGACAAATTCCAAGTTTCTGTAATGACTTCCGTATGTTGAAAAAGAAAAAAAAAGAAACACTCAACAAACAAAGGTCCTAGACTTCTTTGATAAGGGCTGAGAGCTCTAAGTCTGGCCACTGTAACAGGGATGAAGCAATAAACCAAGACATAACTAGGGATGTTTTGTTTATCAAGATTATTGCAATGGGAGGAGAGGCATTTTCTAGAAAAAGAAATCAAAGACTATTATTGCTATTTATCCACTAGATAGGTAGTGGCAGGCTTGGAGGACCTGGGAACTGAAGGCTTTTCAGTAACTAATAAAAAGGGGAACAGTAAGTTTTTAATTTCTGGCCATAGGAACTGTCTTATTTCTGGCTCTAGAAGGCTGCATGACATCTTGGAGTCCGTGGAGGGCAAGTAATATTTAATTATCTAAACCTGGATTCAGGAGCACTCTGTAGCAAGAAGCTTTCTGGTAAAGAATGATAGTCTCTCAAGTCTCAACAAGCAGAGTTCACACACTTTTGTTTAGATTGGCCATGGAGACCAGTTCAGCTTATCATTTCTGAGGAAGAATGAGAAAATGTCATAGATAGATAGGAGAATCACCTAGATGTTTTACCTAAGGCACATTTGCAATTGTTGTTTGCTGCAATCTGCTTCTAGAAATACATAGTAGGAAAAATATTTCTTAACAGGCTGCTTTTCTGGCAGAATAAGGCACCACTGTTGAGGTCGTCCTTTAGGGTTTGCCAGTGTGAAGTCAAGTACATCGGTACGGCAATATTGCTCAAGGAGTTTTAGATCTTCTGTTTCATATAATGTTTTCATATATTTTGGTACAGAAAAGATGTTAATTTTAATCTTTAGGCATAAAAATTGTGACTGTTCTTTGGATTTTCTCAGCTATAATATACAGAGGATTATAATAGTGGCATTAGTACTTCACAGTACTAATCAAATTCTCAAGTTGATTGAACTCACTTTAATCAAAATTTTTTTATAAAAAGAAAATTAACTTCCATATAAAAAGACTTTCACCCAGTACATTATCAACAAGTTTACTGAAAACTTGGGCATATATTTCCATTTTGTATTACATTTATGAGGGAGAGACGAGAGAGAGAGAGAGAGAGAGAGAGAGAGAGAGAGAGAGAGAGAGAACACAGAGGAAAACTAAGAGTCATTCCTCATCTCCCAACATGTGGGTTCTAGAGACGAAACTCATGTCATCAGGCTTGGCAGCAAGCGCCTTTACCCACTCAGCCGTCATGCTAGTACTTCATTTGTAAATATTGGAAAAATGAAGTTTCAGTGTAGAATAGGTTTTTTAAAGAAAATCACAAGTAGAGTTTTAATTTACTCCACACACATTAGATATACCTTCATATACTATACGTTATTGTTTGTTTAAGTGTAAGTTCTATCAAATAACTTGTTTCAAAGTGGTAGTAGATCTGATAGTTCAGGGCTTTCATCAATTTTCAGGATTTTTCAGATGAACTCAAAATAATATTCGGGAATTCAATAACACCTTTTAACAAATAGCACCCATTAGATGGTTAATTTAATTTATTATCACCCAATATTAAATAGTGTATGTCAAAATAATTGTGATGGTCATACTATGTCATGTATAATGAACACTCGTATTTCTAATAAAAATAATTTAACAAGGGCAGGAAACTCTTTTATAATGAGCTTCTCAGTAACAACTGTAACAAATATTTTACCAAATCAGGCAAAAAATGTTTCATGGAGCATTGTTATCCGAATTATCAATTAATTTTCATTATTTTCTTCAAGCAATTTGGAATCAGTATACATACCTGTGAGAGAGAGAGAGAGAGAGAGAGAGAGAGAGAGAGAGAGAGTGTGTGTGTGTGTGTGTGTGTTGATACAGAGACAGAAACAAACAGATAGACAGACAGGACATCCCCTCAGTAGCTGAGGAAACAACACAATTATTTTCAATTGCTCTGAAAAACCACTTTTTACTAACATGTCTAGACAGGGTTTGCACTTGTAAATGTGTTATAATATTGTTAGTCCAATTCTAGAGTGTATTAAAACAGGAAAGAGGGAGGAGGCACCTACAAGCTTAACAGGGAATCAGGATTGAAGAAAAGCTGCTGCAGGAAGTTGTGGTACATAAATGAATGGGTGCAGGTCAGAGTTAGCAAATAGCAGCTAATCTGAATGGAACCCACTAGAAAACAGAACCTGGCTTCCAGATGTTCCATCACAAGAGAGGGTACATTGGGGCAGAACACTTGTGGAGAGTGACCAATTAGGAAGTTCACTGAGCCTTGGTGGGGTTGTGGGAAGATATGCTGTGCTTTGTTCAGATTCCTGTCTAACACAAGCTCCTCAAGCAACAGACATCTATAAGTACATTGTATTATAGATTAAATTTATCTGATCAAATGGGTCAAATCCGACTGCAGTCAAAGCCTTCAGGCAGAATAAAACTCTCAGGCAGAACTCTCAGAACTCATAGGTCACAAACAGCAGATGGTCAGTCCTGAGGGCAAATGTTCCTTTGGAGTGAGTCATGTTTTATCAGTCCTCACCTTTTAAGTTAGTCATTTTCTGCTGTGTCCAGTCCTTGGCCCTTAGCTTACTCTATCGTGTAAAAATATTCCTGGTTTTGTCTGAATTTAATTTTGTATTTACGTAATATACAACAATAACAGCATGAATGTTGCTAAATTGGGAAAAGCCATAGCTGCATATAGACACAAAGTTATAACTAACCCTCTCCTTAGATTCATTATATGCCAGTTTATATTTTTCATGATTTACTGTTTTGACACTCAATCTAGAATTAATCATGTTTTGTAATGAATTTGGAAAAAATCTTTCAGTGTAGAATTTGGATAATGGTTCCCTTACTCCTGCTCTTTATCAGGATAATTAGTTTTTATTTCTAGTATTTCAAAAAGTAAATTTTATTGAATGTCTATATCTCATTTCAGTATCAGTATTATTGTGATTTAGTTAGTCCAGTTAAATTGTGGGAGTTAAATGCCATATTTCAGTTTAGGCAAGTACCTTTTACTGCAAAAAGATACCTAAATGAATCAGTGATAGTTTCCTCTGAACTCACCCAAAATACTTCTAATTCATGAATCATGTATTCTTAAAAAGACTTACTTTGTTATTAATTAAGTGTATGTGCGTGTAACTTTGCAATGATATGTACTCGTGAACACAGCTGCTTTTGGATATCTGAAGATGAGGTCACATAACCTGGATCTGTAGTTACAGGTGCTTCTGAGTTGCCTGATTTGGCACTGGAAATTGAACGTGTGTTTTCTGGAAGAGCAGATTGCTCTCTTGACCGCTGAGGCATGTCTTCAGCCCCAGCATGTAGTTTTATAAGTAGGAGTCATTACAGTGGGGGACAGTCTTGGATATTTCTGTGTTTCAAGTCTGCTGTAGACAAGGCCAGCCACTCTTTCATACCCGGGTTCTGTCACTAGTCTCCATTGGGTGCTGTTTGTTATTTGGCAGAACTCACTCTTCTGCTAAACGCACTCGTGTCCTATCCTGCACTCTACTATATCTTTATGCAAACATATCCTATATTGCAGTTCAGGCTCTACCTTATTCTAATGTATGTTATAGGCAATAGCAGTCACACAATATCAATGTAAATAGTGTCCCTAGAGAGCTTCCCTACGCTTAGTCATTCTAACAATTCTCACAAATATTTTCTTTGATCATTGGCATGCAGGAAAGATAGCCATTGTTGAGATCCATTTGTGTTACCATAGTCAAAATCTTTACCAAAGAAATAGACTGGGCTTGGACCTTTAATAAAGAAGTTTTTCACAGTGGATACCAATTGGGGGATGAAAAATCAGTTTTCACCAATTTGTGGAGGGACATTGGGTTTGCCAATTGTTTTTTGGGGCAGGCACCATGTCCAGGAGTAAATGCTCAACACACAAAGTAAACTTCATCTCTCTCTCTCTCTCTCTCTCTCTCTCTCTCTCTCTCCCTCTCTGTATGTGTATGTGTAAACTTTTTGCCTTTTTGTTTTAATTTTATTGGATTATTTCTTTGCTTGCTTTTATTTTATTTTGTATGTCTGTGTTTTTAAAATATAGAAAGAATGTAAAGTTGGTTACATGAAAACATGGAAAGAGGCTCTGGGTGGAATTGGGGAGGGGGAAAATAGACAAAAATATATTGTATGAATATATAAATAAAAAGCTACAAAGCAAATGTTTCTCATAATTGCTATTTCTCTCGAATTTGCAGAATGTGATTTATTATTTTCATTAGTTTCCTTCATTTCCCTGGCCGACTTCCAACTCTTGCTTTCCTTTATCAGAAAACTCATTCAAATCTACTAATTCTGGTGAACGTATTTTTTTTCTCCTCTGAATGTCATTATCCGTTAAAATAAGTCTGTCTTTTTCCTTGTTGACTTGGTTGGTTTCTATAACCTCTAAAGTTTCTTGCCATTGTTGTTCTGAGATGATATTTAATTCATTGTGCAAGTCTGCACCATTGGATACTAGTGGCTTCTGTATACTTAAAATATGTTCTGATGCAAAATAAATGTGTTTTTTATACTAGAATTACAAATTCTAGTCACATATTCATTTAATTTAGGTTAAGAATGTTGTTATTAAGTTTCATGATCTTCTTCAGGGTGTGTGTCTTATTCTATCTCTGTTCCTAAATCAAAATGCCTGAGGCTGAATATTTTATAAGGACTATAGATACTTTTTTGACTCACAACTGAAAGTATTCTGGTTGACTAATATGGTAAGGGCATTTTAATATGATAGACAACATCCTTCAATGGGAACTCATGTAAAGAAAATCAGAGGGCAAGATAGAAATCATGAAAACAGGAAGACCAGATCCTATCGTACAACAAATTATCTCAATCCTGCAAGAACAATGCAAATTCTCCCTGATGGTGAGTTCTCAATGACATAATCTTGCTAAGGGGCCTAAAAGTAGATGGCAAGAAGCTGAAATTCAAAAATCTGTAAATTATGCTGGGCATAGGCTAAGTAGGAGTGGATTTTCTGTGATGCTTTTATTGCCACCGTACCCCTCCTCCATGGGCTTTGTGTGGCCACCAACTGGACTTCCATGTTTATGGCTTCAGAAAGTCAAAGCTTTTAATATAACTCTGTGCAAAATATAATAATTTTGTTTGTTCTTTTCTTGAGATATATCTTCCAAATTCTTTAACTGGTATTCAGCTTTTCATAACATCTCTTTCATATAATGACTTTATTTTAGTGTAGTTTTCATAATCTCAAGATGCTAAACTCTAATTTTGAAATGTTCATTCAAAGTTTTAAATAATAATATGTGTATCTGATGTGTCATTAGGGAAAGTGTACAAATGGCTGAAAGGATAGATTTGACATGAATATTGGTTAACAAAATATTTTGGTGCTATGAGAAAATTATAAAATAAAAATACTATAGACCTTCATTTATTTGTTAATTATAGGATAGTTATTGGATCAGAAAAGAATTGTTAACAGGTTGGAACATTTTAAGCTTAATCAGTGTTATGAATATTTTCTTCACCGCCTTAAATTTACATAGGCAACAAATAAAATAATAAGTTATGATTTGATTTATTGCATTTATTAATTCTGTAATAAAAGGTTTTGATAGCCTACTTAAAATGTTGGCTATGACATCATTGAGTCTGAGGTTTGTGTGATAAATGACTATGTCATACTTCTATTGTGCCAACACAATCTACTAAAATAACTTTAGGGAGACAGAAACAGGGGAAATGTATGGAAATAATTATGACATGAGGGTTTGAGGTATTTATCTTTGTTTTAGCATAATTTTAATATGGTCTGTTCAATTGGAGGTGTATTGTTTTTTGTTTTTAATAAGGCTTTGTTTATAAACAACCTTATATAATTTCCCCAAATCTAATTATCAGTTTTCTAACCAATATAAGCTTCTGCAAGAAAAGCCCTGTTTCTATATTCTTGGTGTTTATTCCCTTCTCTTTTACTTCATTAGTTCTAGGGGTTTTTTCATACTTCCTGTTGTGTAATTTTCTGCAGCAAACTATTAACTTAAATTCCCTATGGTATCATTAGAACCGTTCTTCATTAAAACTTAACCTACTCTTTAAAGAATCAATTTTATGTGAGCTTTGAAATATGATAATCTTGACATGTCTTTTACAGGACAAATGAATGGTATATTCTTTTGTACTTTATAAATTTTGATGATTAAAGATCATTCCTCAAAAATTCAGTAATTTGAGATAAATGTATCAGTGCTTATTTTTCTTTAGTATTGGCAGCAATAGGTTTCACTGCATTTTTATTTGTATGTCTTTAGCATATTTGTTTGTATGCCTGTATTTTCTGTTATATTTTATTGCATACTTTTTCTTATTTCAAAATCCTCTCCCCTCACTCTACCTATGTGCCAACTTGTCCTTTATCTCCCCAGAGTAGCCTCTTCTCTGCTTCATGTCACATAATCTATGCATTTGTTTTACTCTCTGCCTCTCTTAAAATCTTTATTTTCTTCCATGGCAAATTTTCTTCTTTCATGATTTACTATGTCTCCATCTCTCCCTTTCTTCTCCTGTCTATAGCACTCTGTTCCAAATTATATTGGAAAGGTAGTTATGATTTTCTGTGTACCAGGTCCTTTTTCAAGATTTTATGATTCAGCATAAACAAAACTCAAAGACAAAACAAAACAAAAGCTTCCTTGCCCTTATCATGTTACAAGCAAAGAACCAAATAAAAATATATAATAAATAAAACACATGCATATTTAGTGGTATTTAGTGGTGATAGATACAGAGAAAAACAAAATAGCCAGATAGAAATGTAATCCAGATGATTCCCATTCTTGAAAACTCTGTCTTTGTAATTTTTCCTATTCACAATAGACAACTGATGTGGAATTCCCTGAGTCACCACTCCAGTGCTGTGGGAATGCTAAAGCCCTAGAATCCTCTGACCACCTGCGAAGCCCAGTGACACAAGGCTCACCTTTCCTTTTAGAACAGGTGTCTCCTGTGACATCTGTCTTTTGGGGGTCCTTTACAGGCTGTGCTTTACTTACTTTTGTGTGACTTATTTGGTGATTTATTCGAATGTATCTCTCTCAAGTTTAGCAACATCTAGTGCTGCAAGGTATGAGAATGTGGAGAGGTTTAAAAAAAGTCAGCAGCACATGTCCAGATGTCCTTAAGTAGTAATCCACTGCAGCTATGAGTGGATCATTTGGAGAGAATGCTGTGAGCAGACGTCCATGAGAACTAAGCACTGGCCTCCTCAGAGCTGAGTGGTCTTTGAGTAGCTGAATGCAATATTCATAGAGACATCAATGTGCATCACTGTAAATGATGAGAGTTAGTTGAAGTAAAGTTGGTACTTTGTAGCCAACTTCTGAATATGCTATAATGGTAGAATAGGCTTATATTACAAAGCTGCAATCAAAGTGTGAATAAAACAAACAAACAAACAAAAATACAACTATCCTCTAGTTGAAAGACTTAAACGATGGAACCATCCTCTGCTGAGGAAACAAAGCTAAGATAATAAGCAGGTTTGTGAGAAAAAGATTATAAGTTGGCATTGAGACTACTACATTCCCCACACATATTAAATATCTGGGGGTGGCACACATGACCACATAAATATACAAATCTGGAAATCATAGAGTCCATAGGCCTAATTATAAGTGCAAATTTATTTTTGTGGTCTAACCTTTTGTTATCATTTTATTATCTGCAGATCAAGTAGATCTAGTAGGGTAGTATATTTTTAAGCATCATGTACATTCTGCTGGCTGGACAACCAATACTTCTGAGCATATTTATTCAAATAAATACACATTTACTCTTCAGAAGTTGGCCACAGAAAATTTACTGTTGCAATAAGAAAACAACACATTGTGATCCCATAGTATAGAACTTGTGATCCTCAAATGACACTAACAGATCAAAACTGATGTGATTAATAATAAGCTATAGCACTTCTATGTGCGAAAGCTTCAGTTATCCAAAGATAAGTGGATCAAAATAGATTCTGAGGACTTCAAAAAGATGTACAAGGTGCACAATGAGCTCCTATTTCCTTTAGTTGTCACAAAACACAAAACTATGCTCTCAAGGTCTAGAAAAGTTTTTCTTTCTGAAACAGAAATAAATAGCAGTTCACGTAAGTCAATAAATACACTTAATCCATGTATTAACTGCTAATTTCCTCAGATCTATAGTCTGTTAATTCTTCTAAGAATCTGAAGAACCTTTAATCAATTGAACATCTTTGAAAGTGTATTTTTAAGTTTCATCTCTGTGGGAAATTACTTAGGAATTGTTTGAAAACGCTTTAAGAATCTCATCACCTTGCTGGATTATCCCTCCCTGCTATTTATAGCCACATGCTTTAAAAATTAACTATGAAACCCCTGCAGAACTTCCTGTTCTTAACAAGTCTCCAGGGGGAACATAGCATTATAAAGTGGACACTAAATCCATTAGTGCGAACACTAAAGGATCTCATGGAGAAACATGTTTCCACATAGTACACTGAGCAAGTTCAGACGGAATAAACCTCCAAACAAGTACACGAAAATTTCACTAAGAACAGTTTTCCATGCATGCTTTTCAGTTATGTATGACTGGGCAACAAAACGCTTGAAAAACGGTGGTTTAAACTAGTAATGGGGTAATTTGTTTGTCACAGTGCTGTCTGTGGCTTATACAGCTCAAGCTGGCCAATTTCTTTCTCCGTATTAACCAGCAGAGGCAGAGGCAGTCATGAGGCAAGGTGCTCAGGTAAGGCTAAAGAAACCCAAGTTCTCCTTTCTTCCTCCAGGGCCCCTAGCTGCATAGCAACTCCTACTTAAAAGCAAATCGGAATTTTTGTTTTTAAACAGTGTTGTAGCCTCTGTGGACTTTTTATCAAATTGTGCTTTCACATGTGTTAATGTCTCATTATCCGAACACTTCTCTTGCCCACATTCAAGACCAGTGAAATAGGAAACTATCCAACGAGTGACTATCAGGAAGTGTTCACACTTGCCTACTAGGTCTTTCTTTGTCTCTCTTTTTCTCTCTTCCTCACTTCTTCCCTCCCTCCCTCCCTTCTTTCCTTCTTCTCTCTTTCTTCCTTTCTTTTGCCTTCTTTCTTTATTATTTCATAAATAAACTTATCATGTTGACCACTTATTTCTGCTTCAGAAAAAAGTATGTGTGTATATATAGAGAGAGATATAGATATAAATAAATAAATTTATATATATATATGTGTATACATACATACATATATATATATATGTATATATATATTTATACACACACATACTTTTTTCTGACACAGAACTAGCAGTCCACCGAAGCCATTATGTACACTTAGTCCATATATTAACTCTACATTTCTTCAGATTCATTGTCTGCCTGTACATATGTATAAATATGTATATACAAACAGATACATTGTCTTTAGATTTTTAAAACATATATTATGATTTATACTAATTTCAAACTTTAATTGATTTTAAAAAACTGACATCTACTAAGCATGATAGCACATTTTTTTTCTGTTTTAGCTCGACAACAAAGCTCTAATTTTTCTTTCAAAATGCTTTAAATTATTTTTTCTGAAAATTCTTCCATGCTATTATTTCTTAGTAATATAAGTGATATTGAAGAATTCTGTGAGTATTTTTTAGCAGTATAAGACTACTAACCCTAGGGAGTACATCTCTGATGCCACTATTTACTTTAAAACTTTGTGGGTTTTTTTTAAACACTCAAGGTCTCATTGTTTAGGCATGGCTGGCTTGCAACTTGTTTAATAGATCACAGTGGCCTTAAAATCACAGGACTTTGACTGCCTCTGCTTCTGGAATTCAAGCACTAAAATTGTGAGCCGCCACATCCAACTGTCTAAATTCTTTTATATCTTTATTGTAACTATGTCCAAAGAGGCAATTTTTTTGTTTTACAATAAAAACATTTTCACATACATAAATACATTTTTCATGTTCATCATTACAGTTAAATAAGTTATTTAAATAGGAAAATGTCATTATATTTACAATAATTGAAATACTGGGCAAATAATGAAGGTTCCCTAACTGATAAATGAAACCTAAAACAAGCAAACAGCTATTGTAATAGATGTGAGATCATTCCTTTTATTTTCACACTGAATAAAATTTTTGTATTGAATTTGTATTTCATTTACACTTGTTATTAATTTAGAAAACTTACACTTCAATTTACACTTTAAATATATCAACATTTTCATGATGATACAAAATAAAATGCTTTAGTTAATATTCATTAAAATGAATAATTTATAAAGCCAATTAACAAAATCTATAACCATGTACTTACATATGCTAACTATGTAACACAAAACTTAGTTCTTAATTTTGTCATTTTATTAATATTTATTATTTAAAAGTTTATATTTAATTTTTTTTACTGTTTATTACTTTAATTTACATTTCCATCATAGTCCCCTTTCTTCACCCCTCCTGGGACCACCCTCTCCCCGTTCACCCACCTATTCTACTCCTCCACTCTGGGGTGCCCCTACATATCAGCCCCCCTTAGTTCAGCAGTCATATGAAGGCTAAGAGCTTCCTCTTGCACTGGGGGCCTACATGGCAGGTCTACTAAGGCAAGTATCCCACTAACAAGTAATAAAGTCTATGGTTTTGTTCCTTTTAATCTGTTGGTTGTAGGATAGTTATCCAGTACTAATGGCTAAAATCCAGTTATAAGTGAACAGATGCCATGTGCATCTTTCTGGGTCTGGGTTAGCTCACTCAGGATGAGCTTTTCTAGTTCCAGCCATTTGGCAGCAAATTGAATGATTTCCTTGTTTCTTATAGCTGAGCAGTATTCCATTGTGTAAAAGTACCACAGCTTTTTTTTTTTTTTTAATCCATTCTTAGGTTGAGGGACATCTGGGTTGTTTCCAGTGTGTAGCTATTACAAAAAAAAGCTGCCGTGACCATAGCTGAGGAGATGTCCTTGAGGATTAGTGAGGAATTGTTTGGATGTATACCCAGAAGTGATATGGCTGGGTTTCCTCTTCTTTTTTTTTTTTTTTTTTTACTTTATTTTTTATTTCTTCAAGTTACATCTCAGTTGAAATCCCCTCCCTACCCCGCCTCCAGTCCCACCCTCCCACCCTCTTCCGCCTCAACCCACCCCTCCCCTTCCTTTTTTTTTAAGTTTAAGATATATCTTTTCCCCCCAACAGCTCCCCCTTTCAGTCCAACAAATGGCTCTTACTCTTATAATAATAAATACAATACAAAACAACAGAGGTAATTAGGCCAAAATTATGAGAGTTATATGGCTTGGCATACAATCCCAATGTCCAGTCTATATGTATTTGGCACCTGACTTCAACATTCTACTGTCGATCTATCTCCATGAGTTTAAAGTTCTATATCCAACTCAACTTTCATCCCAATTTAAAAAGCATCTTCTTAGAACACCCTCTTGATTCCCAAACAACTCAAAATTTAACTATGAGACTCTAGCTATCTATTCTTCAACCACCTCAGAGACCCGAGAGGGACAAATATATCTGATTATATAGGAAGTGCAAGGCTGCAGCTTCCCAATCTAAGAAATGACATACCAGTGGCTGCCTGGACAGCTCCCATTTTCTCTCCATACATTACAGCATCAATCTTCAGTCCTCTTCTTAAAAAGTCCAGTGGTCTTGATTCTCACCTTTCTTTAAAATGAATAAGCTCATTTCACCCATTGTCCACTGGTTGTGAGGGTGTCAAAAAAAAAAAAAACAGAAATGACACATTCACTGCTTGTGACAAGTGATCCATACACATTTTAATATTTTTGATAGGTTTATATAATTGTTATTATAGTTGTGATTAGTTTTTTTTCGGTCAAGTTTTCCATCCTTTCTGCAGTTACTTTTGGGTGTGTGTGTGTGTGTGTGTGTGTGTGTGTGTGTGTGTGTGTGTGT
>CAJQZJ010000929.1:984948-1006455 GCA_907164525.1 Lophiomys imhausi
GTGTGTGTGTGTGTGTGTGTGTGTGTGTGTGTGTGTGTGTGTGTGTAGTGTATGTGTGTGTTTGTCTGAATGTATCTGGGTCTGTTGCTGTGTTTCTGTATGGCATTTGTATGTTTAAATTTGAGCATGTGCACATCATGTTGCAGATGTGGATGACAAATTTGGAAATCAATTCTTCCCTGCCAGTGTGGATTTCAGGGATTGAATTGAGACTGTTAAGTTTATGTAGAAAATTAATGTTCCCACTGAGTCATCTAGTGACACCTATGTTTTGAAAATGCATTCATATGTTATTTTCAATGTACATGTGTGTGCTTGAGTAAATGAACTTAAACCATGTCAAAGGAGGCCAAAAGAGGAAGGTGGATCCCTTGAAACCAGAGACCGTTTTGAATCTCCTGATGCAAGTGCTGAGGACTAAATCCAGTTCTTCTGGAAAAGTAACAAGTGCTTTTCACCACTTATGTCACCCAGTACCTAATTTTATATTATTAAGAATCCAGATATTTGGATGTTGAAATGTTATATAAATTCAGATATGCAATTTGGTGTCTTTCTTGAGGATACCAGAGAAACCTCATTTATATCAGATGATCTGTATTTGACTGTAACAAGCCAGTAAAAAACAGACTAATATCTAGGTAATGTATAATTTTATATATTAGAAAACAATAAGAGAAAAAAAGAAAATGCCTAAACACCAGTTGTTTCAGTAGAAAGAAGTGCTTATGGAGAAGAAGGTTGAATATTTAATTTGTACCTTCTGGTCAGCCATAACAGAATTTCTTAAGAAAAACATCAAAGAGTGAAAGCATGTGAACTAATGTAACTAAACAAATATATAACAAGAGAAGTTTGCCTTATAAACTACTAAATACATTGGGGTTAAAAACATTCCATCCATTAAAAACGTTTTGTTTTCTCAAAGAATATTGCAAGGCATATACACACATATTTATATATTCATACTTACATTAGATAAATAATGCATGATACATACTACATACATATGTATTTGTGAAAAGGGAGATACTAATTTTTTATTGAATTTCTAATAATTTTGCATTAATACTATATCAAACACTTACTGAAGTTGGAAGATATAAATGCTAAATATCAGAAGTTTCAATGACTGACCTTATGCATCATATATCTAAATCAGCACAAAAAATGCTAAATATATCACTGGCATTTATATTTAAATTAAAAGTGTAAAAAGACTGATGATGCTACATTATGCCAGTTTTAGGTGCATGATATTCCTGGCATTAATTTTTGGTAAGTTGAGAGAACACCACACTTTAACATGATCACTGCTCTTCTAAAACTGAGGAACTTATACAAAGGAGGCAATTTAATTTAACAAAAGTAAGATGTAAAAATATTTCTCAACAAGCAGTTACAAAGAAGCAAAGGAATTTCTGCTTTAAAAATATTTTCCTCTGAAAAGAAAACCAATAGCTCAGGCTCTAAGACCAACAATAAATAAGTGGAACCACATGAAACTGAAAAGCTTCTGTAAGGCAAAGGACCCTGTCATTAGAACAAAATGCAACCTATAGATTTGGAAAAGATCTTTACCAACCCCACATTTGATAGAGGGCTAATATCATAAAGAACTCAAGAAATTAAACACCAAGAAACTAAATAATCCATTCAAAAAAATAGAGAACAGAGCTAAACTGAGAATTCACAAAAGAGGAATCTCTAATGGCCAAGAGACACTTGAAGAAACGCTCAACATCCTTAATCATCAGAGAAATGCAACTCAAGATGACTCAACTCTGAGATTCCATCTCACACATGTCAGAATGCCTAAGATCAAAAACTCAAATGACAGCACATGCTGGCGAGGTTGTGGAGAAAGGGGGAACACTCCTTCATTGCTGGTGGGAGTGCAAACTTGTACAACTACTATGGAAATCAGTCTGGCGATATCTTGGAAAACTTGGAAACCTTTACCTCAAGACCCAGCCATTCCACTCCTGGGCATACATCCAGAAGATTCCTCACCAAACCACAAGGACATCTCTTCAACTGTGTTCATAGTAGCTTTATTTTTAATAGCTATATATTAGAAACAATCCAGATGTCCCTCAACTGAAGAATGAAAAAAACAAAAACCAACTATGGTACATTTACACAATGGAATATTACTCAGCTGTCAGAAACAAGGAAATCTTTCAATTTGCTGCCAAATGGATGGAACTAGAAAAACTCATCGTGAGTGGGCTAACCCAGACCCAGAGAAATGCACATGGTATCTACTCACTTATAACTAGAGTTTAGCCATTAGTACAGGATAATTATCCAAAACCCAACAGACTGAAAGGAACAATAACACGGACTTCGCTACTTGTTAGTGGAACACTTTGCCCTAGTGGAGCTACCATGTAGGCCCCCAGTGCAAGAGGAAGTTCTTAGCGATGAATTGAAGGGGGTGATATGTGGGGGCACCCCACAGCAGAGGAATAGGATATGTGGGAGAGAGGTAGGGGGTGGAAGGGTGAGACCAGTAGGGGGATGTGATGGAGATGTAACTTGAAGTAATAAATAAACATAATAAAAATAATTTTCTGGTGAAGCATATTCTGATTTACATATGGGTGCCATGTAAGTTATTGGCAATGATGAAGGTAACATATACATATGTTTCTTGGTGACATGTCAGTGCAACACAAGTTCAAAGCACTGCCAAAGACTGCACTTAACTATTGAGTACCTTCATTGTTACAATTTATTTTAAACATTTCCATAGTACTTTCTTTTGATTTTAGTTGAGGATAATCTTCTCAAATAAAGTGTGTTTTATTATTGTCTTAATTTTCTTATGCACACACAGATTGTCATTTCATAGACATCATGGTGATAACATAACCCAAAATATCCAGAAACAATTGGCAACACAGTACACTACAAGACTATATCAGCTACTTACTCTGGGAATCACATGGCTGCCTGGAGCTGGACCGTGGTGTCTGGCCAGGATTTTGAGGGCATTGCAATACACAGCTCTAGTATTGGAAAAAAAAAAACTCAAAATTTAATGTATGAAGTACACAAAAGGTGCATCATTTTCACAAAATGGTACAGTATAAAAACAATAAATGTTCATGTTTTAAGAAGCAAGGGAGACATTTTTTTTAATAAGTACTTTATTTTTTTTCAAGTTACATCTCAGTCGCAAACCCTTCCCTATTCCCCCTTCTTGTCCCACCCTTCCACCCTCTTCCCCCCCCCAACAGCTTCTCTTTTCATTCCAACAAATGGTTCTTTCTCTTATAACAGTAAATTCTATACAAAACAGCAGAATTAAATATGCCACATTTATGAGAGTTAAATGGCCCGGTGTACCTTCCCAATGTCCAGTTCATACATATTTGGCCCCTGACTTTAACCTTCTACCTTCTAACCATCTCCATGAGTTTAAAGTTCTATAACTGACTTAGTTTTCATACTAACTTGCATCACTATTATAACCATCTTCTTAGATCTAGAACGCCCTCTTGATTCCTAAACAACTCAAAATTTAGCTATGAGACTCAAGCTGTCTATTCTTCAACCACCTCAGAGAGCTGAGAAGGATAAATATATCTGATTGTATAGGAAGTACAGGGCCTGCAGCTTCCAATACTAAGAAATGACAAACACTATTATTTAGGGGAAGAAATTACAAGTTGTTAAATGGTCCTGTTTAATGGGTTTTGGAGGTTAGACCCAGGTATTCCTTCTTTCCCTTTTCTGTATCCTTCTTTATCTCCTATGTAGGAATGCACGGACGAGAGAAAAATCGAGACACAGCACAGGAAGGATCAAGAAGAAAGGTCACATTATTGAATATGCCCTTATACCCTTGTATATTGATACAAAATTAATAGTATATTTGGCTAAAGTGGTATTGACCATTGTTTATTGTGCAAAAATAAGATTGTATTGGTCTACGTCAGTATTGATATTTGTATATTGATACAAAACTAAGATTATAGTTGGCCACAATGGTATTGACCCTTGTATATGGATGCAATATTAAGATTGTATTGGGCTGCATAGGCATTGATCTTTGTATATTGATACAAAATTAAGAGTATACTTAGCCACATTTGAATAGATCTTTGTATATTGATGCAAAATTTAAGGTAACGCTTCCTAATGGTATCGTACTTAGAGATACTTAAAAATGTAAAAGGGAGACATTTTTATTTTGTATGTGTACAATTATGAGTGTATTTGTGTGCATTGTGAGTGCATTTGTGTGTGTTATGACTGTGTTTGTGTGCACTCAGATTCACTTGTCCTTGTAGGCATGTATGGTGGCTAAGTCAAAGTCAGGATGTCCTTCTCAATGGCTTCTACAACCATAGTTTCTAAGATAGATTTTCCTGTTTCGGCTACAGAGGTTAGCCTGTGATCATTGTAGATCTGCCCATATCATCACTATACTAGGGGTGTGGGTATGTGGAGCCACATCAGCCTTTTACACGGTACTGAGGGTCCAAACTCTAGTTCCCATACCTGTGTAGCAGGAATTTTACCAACTGCACCATGTTCTCAGCCAAAGATCCTTTAAATAAAGGAGATAAGGTTATCTCAATGCAAATACATGGATGTACAATCATGTTTATTATGTGCCAAACTCAAGGGCATGAGAATTGCATTAGCTAATGGAAACATGGTGGACATAATACAGTGATGAAGCACAGAAAAAAATGTCATTTAGCTCTCATTAAGACCAATCATTAAGAACAATTGTACTAAGGAATCACAGGGTTCATGAAGAGTCATTTCTATTGCAGATGTCCTAGATCACACAAAATGCTCTCTGTATTTCTCAAGAAGGGTTTATTTTGCCTAAATCATTGTGGATTTCTTCACATCATAAGTCATATAATTGTTCTTGAAATTTTAGTGATCTGTCATTCAATTGAAGTCATAAATTATATCTCAATGGAGAAGAGGAGTCTTATGCTCTTATGTGTAGTCCTTTGATTATATGTTTGGGATAAAGCAGGGCCATATGGTAGTTCTAGTTTTAATTTTAATTTTTTTGAGGAGGCTATGTATAGATTTCCATAATTACTGTACCAGTTTGCTCTTTAACTAACAGTAAATAATGGTTATTCTTCTAAGCCTTGCTGGAATTTGTTTTCAGATCTTATGATATCCATTCTGACTAGGGTGATTGCTATCTCACAGGAATTTTAACCTGCATTCCCCATATGGCTAGGTGTGTTATTTGTTCATGTGTTTCTTCTGTTGAGAACCACATGAAGCCATCTGTAAGAGACACATGAAAATGTCAGCAATGTTAATTCTGTTCATTGTAAAGAATGCTTTGCTCCTCTCCTCTTTTTTTTTTTCTGACAACCTAAGCACCTGAAGTCTTGTACTGTGTTTCAAGAGTGAATCACTTTATCATTCTTACAGAAAGATATGCATACCTAATTCTAGGACTCCCTGATACTTAACCCCACCACCACAGCTGTTACAGAAGATATACAAACTTAAGATTGTGGGAATAACCAATCAATATCTGATTGGCTTTAAAGCCCACTCCCTAAGATTGAACCTAAACCAAACACTGGTTGGCCAACAACCTGATACTAGATAGGCCAGGGATCTAGGGAAAAAACCAATTACTATTGTTCTGATAAAGGACCATAGCAATAAGATGACTACTAATGACAGTCTACTGTACTCATAGATCAGTGCCTTGTTGAAACATCATCAGAGAAGTTTCCTCCTGCAATAGATAGAAAAAAATATAGAGAGATTGACAGGCATGAAATGAATGAGAGACCTTGGGACACAGCCTTAAACAAGGTGCCTTTATAAAATCACTCCCATCAGGGCTCAGGGAAATATCTGGGAGAGTATGTGAAAAAGTGTAAGAGCCAGTTGGAATAGAGGACAAAGGAATCAATAATTTCTAGACACTACATGTCTGACACACATATGGACTCACAGAGACTGTGGCAGGAGGCAACAGGGCTTGCACAAGTCTGCACCACATGGAGTCCTAGAGCTGAAAGAAGTGGACACAAGTTCTCATTCTTTCTTTTTTCTCATCTTTTATTTATTTATTTTTTAACATTTATTTATTTCTTCAAGTTTCATCACAATCAGAGTCCCCTCTCTCCTCCCTCTCTCAGTCCTGCCTACCTTCTTCCCCTTCACCCTCCTATCTGCTTTTTTGTTTTTTATAATTTATTTTTTATTTCTTCAAGTTACATCTCAATCACAATCCCCTCCCTACCCCCCACTCCAGTCCCACCCTCCCACTCTCTTCCCCCTCAAACCCCCATCCTCTTCCCTTTTTTTTTAAGTTTAAGGTATATCTTTTCCCCCCAACAGCTCCCCCTTTCAGTACAACAAATAGTTCTTTCTCTCATAACAATAAATACAATACAAAAAACAGAAATAAATAGGCCGCAATTATGAGAGTTATATGGCTTAGCATACATTCCCAATGTCCAGTCCATATGTATTTGGCACCTGATTTTAACATTCTACTATCTAACCATCTCCATGAGTTTAAAGTTCTAAAAGTCCTCATTCTTAACCATAAGCAATATACAATGGATAACCACTTGCAAATGAAAAATTAGTATTCTCTAAGGAAGACTCACTAGGCATAAAATCTACTCTTAAGGGTAGGTCCCATGCACAATAGAAGGTGGCCAACCAAAAATGGATTCAGTGTCATCTTTGTAAGTTCTGTCCTCATTTTTTTATTAGAGCACTTTATTTTTAACCTTTTGTGTATTATGACTTCTGGTTTTGTGTTTTTGTGGGATTTCTGTAAATGTAAACATAGAGTATAGTCTCTTGAGACTACATGCATTTCTTGTGCTTTTTCTTCAGATCTTTTTCTTGTTTGGTTGTTTTTGCCTATTCTGATTTGTTTTATTTTATTATTATTCTTCAGATGCCTGTTTATTTTTCTTTTTTTTTTTAATTTCACATTTTTTTACTTAGTTTTAACAACTGGTGACTATACACCATTTTCATTATGTTAGGGGTGAAAACAGAACAGTATTTAGTTTAAACTTTTATTCCAGATTCTTTTCTTTTTTTTTTCCTTTCGTTTTTATTTCTTTAAGTTACATCCCAATCACAGTCCCCTCCCTATTCCCCCTCCACTCCCACCCTCCTACCCTCAACCCCCATCCTCTTCCCTTTTTTTTTTTTAACTTTAAGGTATATCTTATCTCCCCCTACAGTTTCCCCTTTCAGTCCAACAAATGGCTCTTTCTCTTATAATAATAAATACAATACAAAACAACAGAGGAAATTAGGCCACAGTTATGAGGGTTATATGGCTTAGCGTAATTTCCCAATGTCCAGTCCATATGTATTTGGTACCTGACTTTAACATTCCACTATCTAACCATCTCCATGAGTTTAAATTTCTATATCTGACTCAACATTCATACTAACTTGCAACACAATTTTAAAAGTATCTTTTTAGATCTATAACACTCTCTTGACTCCTAAACAATTCAAAATTTAATTATGAGACTCTAGCTATCTGTTCTTCAACCACTTCAGAGACCTGAGAGGGATAAATATATCTGATTTAATAGGAAGTACAGGGCCTGCAACTTCCCAAACTAAGAAATGACATACCAGTGGCTGCCTGGAGAGTTCCCATTTTCAATCCATACATTACTGCATCGATCTTCAGTCATCTGACCCCGTTTCTCTAACGGACATTGATTATAGAGCAGGGGTTATGAAGGACTTAACTACCCTGTCTTGGCAGAGCTAGGCTGTTGACTTACCCGCTTCCAGGTTTTGTCCTTTTTGGACAGCATTCTGTCTACAGTTGGAGCAAGGGGCTTTTCCTACCAAGAGATAGACTTGTGACTAATTCAATCATCTCCCACTGGAGATTCTTCGATGCTCATCTTCTACTTGGAGGAGAATAGGGGGTGCTGTCAGGAGTTGATATGTCTTGATATAAAAAAAAATCTAAAGTTACAAAAACATCTTTGAATGCCATATTCTTCAGATCTCTTGAGGTTTTTGAAGAGGCCCTATCTATCTCTTATATTAGGGTAAGCAGATGTTGCTTGTCTCGTAGCAGGTTTATTTCTGATTAGCTTAGAAAGTAACTATAATAGGCTGTCATAGTACCTAACAGAATGACCGGCTTGCATAACCATTAGTTTGCATTTCTTAATTATCCTAAACAATTTATGACAATTAGTAGTAAAAGGCTGAAACATCCCATTTCATTTTTTTTCTTTACCTCCTAACCCTTCCATCCCATTTGTCTGGGGTGGGGTGTTCTTATATAACAGTCCCTCATCTCCATTGAGAGGTCATATGAGGGCCAAGAGTCTCCTCATTCACTGGGGGTCTACGAAGCAGTACCATCAATGAAAAGTGTCTCGTTGCCTGGGAGAGAGAACTACTAAACAAACAAACCAATAAGCAGACAAATATATAAAAAAGACTAAAAAATAGAAAAAAATATAAAATATATATATAAAATAAATAAAAATTAAAAATAAAAAGTCTATGACCAAGTTCCCTTTGGTGTGTTAGTTGCAGTATCGATACCTTCTACTATATAGCTAAAATCCTACTATAAGTGAATAGAGGCCATATGTGTCCTTCTGAGTCTGGGTTAGCTCAGTCAGGATGAGCTTTTCTAGTTCCATCCATTTGGCTGCAAATTGCATAATTTCATTGTTCCTGATAGCTGAATAATATTCCATTGTGTAGATGTACCACAGTTTTTTAACCCATTCTTCGGTTGAGGAACATCTGGGTTGTTTCCAGTTTCTAACTATTACAAATAAGGCTGCTATAAATATAGATGAGGAAACTTCCTTATGATTCCGTGAAGAGGCATTTGGGTGTATACCCAGAAGTGGTATGGCTAGGTCCTGAGGTAGAGCTATTCCAAGTTTTCTAAGATATCACCAGACTGACCTCCATAGTGGTTGCAAAGCCTGCACTCCCACCAGCAATGGAGAAGGGTATCCCTTTCTCCACACCCTCACCAGCATGTGCTGTCATTTGAGCTTTTGATCTTAGCCATTCTGACAGGTGTGAGATGGAATCTCAGAGTCGTCTTGAGTTGCATTTCTCTGATGATTAAGATGTTGAGCATTTCTTCAAGTGTCTCTCAGCCATTAGGGATTCCTCCTTTGTGATTTCTCTATTTAGCTCTGTCCCCAATTTTCTGATTGGATTATTTGGTTTCTTGGCATTTAATTTCTTGAGTTCTTTGTAGATTTGGGATATTAGCCCTCTGTCAGATGTGGGGTTGGTGAAGATTTTCTCCCAGTCTGTAGGCTGCTGTTTTGTTCGAATGACAGTGTCTTTTGCCTTACAGAGCTTTTCAGTTTCATGAGGTCCCATTTATTGATTGTTGATCTCAGTATGAGCTGTTGGTGTTCTGTTCAGGAAGTTGTCGCCTGTGCCAATTAGTTCGAGGGTTTCTCCCACTTTATCTTCTAGTAGATTTAGTGTGACTGGCCTTATGTTAAGGTCTTTGATCCACTTGGACTTAAGTTTTGTACAGGGTGATAAGTATGGGTCTCATTTCATTCTTTTACAAATGGAAATCCAGTTGGACCAGCACCATTTGTTGAAGATGCTGTCCTTCTTCCATTGTGCCGTTTTGGCTTCTTTGTCAAAAATTAGGTGGCCATAAGTCTGTGGGTCTATTTCTGGATCTTCAATTCGATTCCATTGATCTACTGGTCTGTTTCTATACCAGTACCATGCTGTTTTTACAACTATTGCTCTGTAGTGCAGCTTGAAATCTGGGATGGTAATACCTCCAGATATTTTTTTATTGTACAGGATTGATTTAACTATTCTGAGCTTTTTGTTGTTCCATATGAAATTCAGAATAGCTCTTTGCAAGTCTATAAAATTTGTGTTGGTATTTTGATAGGAATTGCATTGAATCTATATATTGCTTTTGGTAAGATGGCCATTTTTATTATGTTGATCCTACCTATCCATGAGCATGGGAGATCTTTTCATCTTCTAAAGGCCTCTTCCATTTCTTTATTCAAGGGCCTGAAGTTCTTGTTGTACAGGTCCTTTACTTGCTTGGTTAGAGTTACCCCCAGGTATTTTATGTTGTTTGTGGCTATTGTGAAGGGGATCGTTTCCCTTATTTCTTTCTCAGCCCATTTGTTTGTTGTATAAAGAAGGGCTTCTGATTTTTTTGAATTAATTTTGTATCCAGCCACTTTGTTGAAGGTGTTTATCGGCTCTAAGAGTTCTCTGGTGGAATTTTTGGGGTCGCTTATGTATACTATCATATCATCTGCAAATAGGGATAATTTGATTTCTTCGTTTCCGATGTTTATCCCCTTGATCTCCTTTAGTTGTCATATTGCTCTAGCAAGAACTTCAAGTACTATATTGAAAAGATATGGTGAAAGTGGACATCCTTGTCTTGTCCCTGAGTTTAGAGGAAATGCTTCAAGTTTCTCTCCATTTAATTTGATGTTGGCCACTGGCCTGCTGTATATTGCCTTTATTATTTCTAAGTACTGCCCTTGTATGCCCGTTCTCTCCAGAACTTTTAGCATGAAGGGGTGTTGGATTTTGTCAAATGCTTTTTCTGCATCTAGCGAGATTATCATGTGGTTTTTTTCTTTCAACTTGTTTATATGGTGAATACGTTGATAGACATTCGTATGTTGAACCATCCCTGCATTCCTGGGATGAAGCATACTTGATCATGGTGTATGATGCGATACTTTTGATGTTTTCTTGAATTTGATTTGCTAGTATTTTATTAAGTATTTTTGCATCTATGTTCATGAGGGAGATTGGTCTGAAGTTCTCTTTCTTTGTTGGGTCTTTGTGTGGTTTAGGAATCAGGGTGATTGTAGCCTCATAGAAAGAGTTTGGCAATGTTCTTTCAGATTCTATTTTGTGAAAGAGTTTGAAAAGTATTGGTGTTAGCTCCTCTTTGAAGGTCCGGTAGAATTCTGTGCTAAAGCCATCTGGCCCTGGGCTTTTTGTGGTTGGGAGATTTTTAATGACTGTTTCTATTTCCTTAGGGGGTATAGGGCTGTTTAATCTGTTTATCTGATCTTGATTTAGCTTTGGTAGGTGGAATCTATCAAGAAAATTGTCCATTTCACTTAAGTTTTCAAATTTGGTGGGATATAGATTTTTAAAGTAGGATCCAAATATTCTCTGGATTTCCTCAATGTCAGTTGTTATTTCTCCCTTTTCATTTCTAATTTTGTTGATTTGTGTTTTCTCCCTCTGTCTTTTAGTTAATTTGGCTAAGTGTCTGTTTATTTTGTTGATTTTCTCAAAGAACCAACTCTTGGTTTCATTGATTCTTTGTATAGTTCTTTTTGTTTCTAAGTTGTTGATTTCAGCCCTAAGTTTGATGATCTCCTGCCTTCTGCTCCTCTTGGGAGTGTTTGCTCTTTTTTTTTTTTTTTTCAATTCACCCAGTTTAGCTGTTAATTCGCTAATATGAGCTGTCATATTAAAGAGTTGTTCAATTTCCATGTGAGTGTAGACTTTCTGTTGATTCTTTTGCTATTGAAGTCCAGCTTTATTCCATGTTGGTCTGATAAGATACAAGGGGTTATTTCAATTTTCTTGTATCTGTTGAGGCTATCTTTGTGTCCAACTATATGGTCTATTTTGGAGAAGGTTCTGTGAGGTGCTGAGAAGAAGGTGTATTCTTTTGTGTTTGTGTGAAATGTTCTGTAGATATCTGTTAGGTCCATTTGGTTCATGATCTCTGTTAGACTCATTATTTCTCTGTTTGGCTTCTGTCTTGATGATCTGTCCATAGTTGTGAGGGGGGGTGTTGAAGTCTCCCACTATTAAAGTGTTTGGATCGATGTGTGATTTAAATTTTAGAAGCATTTCTTTTATAAATGCAGGTGCCTTTGTATTTGGGGCATAGATGTTCAATATTGAGACGACCTCTTGGTGGATATTTCCTTTAATGGGTATGTAATGTACTTCTCTGTCTTTTTTATTAACTTCAATTGGAAGTCTATTTTGTTTGATATTAGGGTGGCTACTCCAGCTTGTTTCCTGGATCCATTTGCTTGGAAGACCTTTTCCCAGCCCTTTACTCTGAGATAGTGTTTATCTTCAATAGTGAGGTGTGTTTCTTGTATACAGCAAAAAGATGGGTCTTGTTTACGGATCCAGTCTGTAAGTCTGTGTCTTTTTATTTGCGAGTTGACTCCATTGATGTTGATGGATATTAGTGACCAGGGGTTGTTATTTCCCATTATTTTGGTATAGCTGTCTGTCTTGTGTTTCTTTTTGTTTAGTTGCTGTGGAGGTTTCTATTTCCTCTGTTTTCTTGGGTGTAGTTATCTTCTCTGTGTTGGAATTTTCCTTCTAGGATCTTCTATAGGGCTGGGTTTGTGAGAAAATATTGTTTGAATTTGATTTTGTCATGGAATATCTTGTTTTCTCCTTCTATGTTGATTTAGAGTTTTGCTGGTTATAGTAGTCTGGCTGGGCACCTATGTTCTCTCAGCACTTGTAGGACATCTGTCCAGACCCTTCTAGCTTTTAAATTTTCTGAGGAGAAATCAGGTGTGATTCTGATGGGTCTGCCATTGTATGTGACTTGGTCTTTTTCTCTTACAGCTTTTAATATCCTTTCTTTGTTCTCTACATTTGGAGTTTCTATTATTATGTGGCGAGAGGAGTTTCTTTTATGTTCTAATCTGTTTGCTGTTCTGTAAGCCTCTTGGATTTTTACTGACATCTCTTTCTTTAGGTTTGGGAAGTTTTCTTCAATGATTTTGTTGAAGATATTTCCTGGACCATGGAGTCGGGAGTCTTTTCTCTCCTCTATGCCTATAATTCTCAGGTTCCATCTTTTCATTGAGTCCTTGATTTCTTCGATGTTGTGGATGAGAGATTTTTTAGCTTTCTCATTTTCTTTGGATGTTGTACTGATTTCTTCCATCCAATCTTCCATGCCTGAGATCCTGTCTTCCATCTCTTGCATCCTATTTTTCATACTCACAACCATAGTTCCTGTTCTCTTCTCTTGATTCTCCATTTCCTCTTTTAACTCTGACTGTGTTTTCTTTATTGTTTCCATTTCTATTTTCATGTCTTGAATGGTAGTGTTCGTTTTGTACATTTCCTTCTCCAGTTTGCTTGTTTTTGTCTGGAGATCTTTCATTGCTTTATCCTTTTCCTGTTCAAGCTGGGTCACCTTGGCTTGGAGCTCTTTAATGGTGTTATTCATTGTTTTGACTTGTAAAATTGTGGCTTCTTTGAATTCCTTCATAGTTTTCAGTTCTCCTTGAAGGGACTCTATCACTTTCCATAATGTAGAATTGTCATCGTTTTCATGTGTTTCAGTTGTGGTGAGGTGGTTCTGGCTGGACGGAATAGCGTTGCTTTCTTTTGTTGGAGACATTTCGCTCTTTTTTTTTTTTTTTTGGTCTGGGGCCTCTGGCCATGTGGAATTTTTTTGCTGTCTTCTGGACTTGGGTCCAAAGGGGGTGCTTTGGTGTAGGAGTAGCGATGCCTTACTCCTCCCTATAAGATGAGTCATTCAGCCCTGCCTCCCAGGTGGAGACCTAACTAATCCAGGTGGTGGAGCTGTGTACAAGTAAGCTCTGGTTCCCCGCTGGAAGGGCCCCTACTAGTACAAAAGTCCGATATAGGACAGTTTCAAATATCTCGCAGTTTGCCCGGGGTTGGTTCCTGTAGCGGATAAATCTGTAGTTCAGCTTCAGTAGCCTTGCCGCTCCCTTGGCTTGGAAACTGGCCAGTGATGTCACAGACTGTGATCTGTGGTCTGAAGGCACTTTGCAGTGGAGCTCCACTCACTTCCAAGGTTTGAAACCTTTTGCCAGATAATTGGATCATCTGTGTGAGACCTGGGAGTGCCCAGCAGTGTGGGCATTATCTCTGCATGGGTTCTGAATCTGCTGGCTGGTTATTAGGTTGGAACTTCCCAGGAGTCTCTCTCCTGTTGGGGGATGGGTGATCCCGATTCCTGGGACCAGTGGCTTCCTAGCGTGTCAGAGAGTGGGAAAAGGCATTCTGCCCAGGGATCTTCCGTGGTCCCTGTGTAGCTGGGTGAGATTTAGAAGGGGTCATGCCCTTTGTGCAGTGTCCTGCAACACTTGCCGCCTTGTGACTGTTGACCCTGAAATCAAAATGCGTCCGCGCAGGCCACCACCATCTTGGGTCCCCCCGCCTGTTTATTTTTCTAACATCAGACTAAAAATGTATGAATATGGATAGAAGGGGAGGTGGGTGGGAACTAGGAAAATCAGGGGAAGGGATACCATAATTGGAATGCATTGTATGAAAAAAAAATCTATTTTCAATAAAAGAAAAAAAAAACCTTAAGGTACACCTAACTCAGAAACTTGAAATCTGAAATTCAAATAAATGGTGTACAGTGGAATAAACCTAGGGAAAGTAGATTGCTGGAGAAGGAGGGCACATCTGGGTTCAAGGCACATGTTATTTTGCATGTCTATGAACTGTTAAAGGTGGTTGGATCCTGGCTATGGATGCTACAGCAGCATTGGGTATTAACCACTCAATAGCTGCAATATACCCCACAGTGTCACCTAGAGATATAAGCAGTTGTGGTTTCATTACTATGTCAAAACTGGGAATAATATTAATGGTTGACTTTGGCTCTATTGCCTAGAAATTGGGTTTAGAGTTATTTTATAGCAATTTAACTGTGTGTCTATATACATAAAGTGTTACTGAATTCTGTTATTTTTGAGTAAAAAGAAAAATCTTCTCTGAAAATAATTGAAAACAGAAAAGACTGTGAGTGACTGAAACTAAGGGTAGAACACAACCTACAGGTTGCAAACAATGGTGCTGCCAATAGAGTTAGGTGATGATACATTTTCAAGGTTAAAACATTTAACCGATTAATCATTTTTTGGCTGTGTACTATGAAGCAGTTATTTAACTGATTAGTGCTTCAGTATACTCATTCTACAACATAAATAACAGCCAATTCAAGAGGCAAATGAGTTACAGATGTACATAACTTATGATGATACCTGGTCAAGAACAAATATTACCAAATGTTATTGTTATATTAATAACTATTAAACTTTTAGCTATGATTAACTGAGGTACCCACTGAAGGTGACCTTTCCTACAGAAACATATGTCTTGCAAAACCACTCAAATACTGCAAAGGATGGGATGAAGAATATTTGCTCGAGAAACTAAAAGCCTAGACTGAAATCCACCTTCTTCTAATATCTGCTTACACAAAAAAAATAATATTCTGTTGTATTTTTACTTTGTTTTATTTTACTTTCAAAACTAGGTGCATTTTGTAGTCTTGAAGTGGCTGAATTTTAAAGTCTGTTGAATTAATTGCTTGACAATGTTGTTATTGTGTACATTTAGATAACAATTGGAAAATAATGTTATACTGATATCTGATAGGTTATAAAATACAAATTCTAATAAATTCGATATAGTGGGCCCTTTTCCAATGATCATAAACCTGTTCCTAATTGTATAAAGACCCTGCAAACAACTTGTGTGAGTGTGTTTCATTGCAAGGACTGCCATATTATTCTGTCATCCATTTCCACACATTCCTGCTTTCTTCTTTTCTTTTGACTACAGTCCAAATTCAGATGATTACAGAATCAGACCGTATAAAATGCAATGTTCTAGCCCTGATGAAGATCTTTGACAGTAGCAGAAATCTAGCAGATGTACATGAGCACTATGGGCAGAGCCGCTAGATGAGTATGAACAGAATACAACTTGAACTAGGTGAAGTTAGAAGTATTGGTTAAAGCTGCCAGTGACCCATGAGTCAGTACACCAGATTTGGCAGCATGAAAATGCAGATTAAGTTTTTTATGTGATTGTTTGAAGGCTATACTCACTCTGATCCATGAAAACTGAGGGTGAGATATAAAACATATTTTCTCATAACATGTGAGAAATCTAGAGGTAAGGGAGTGAATTTATGTTGTCAGGTTTGTCATTCCATGTTGGAAAAGAAAACATTGAAATATGCATTTGTGTCTTCTAAAAATAGCAGAAATAGCGACCAAGAATCTAAAGGTCGTATTCAATTTTTTAAGAGCATTATAAGACAAAACTTTATTTAAAGGGTAATTTAAAAATATTTCCAAGATGTAAAATATACTCAAAAGAATATGTTTTAATAAAAATTTACTGAATTTCAACTGATATCAGAAAAATTGCTCTAATCTGTTTCAGAACACAGGACAACTAGAACAGAAAGAAAACATGGAATGAAAAGGTGAGAGCATACACTGAGAAACGAGGGTTCAGCTCTGTGTAAAGGGGGAGGAGGGTAAGCTTTGGTCTTTAATAGCCTGTCCTGGATGGCTAACACTGAGGGAAACTTTGATGAAAGTCAATCTCCCTACACATTGTAGAAACATTCCTCCACAAGGTGAGTTAGGTACCTACTAAGTTATGTCAGTCAGTGTCAAAGAAATTTGTTACACTGTTCTAAATAAATGTAGTAGAATACAGCTGAAGTGGATCCTGGACCAAAAAAAAAAAAAAAAAAAGAATACAATTATCCAGTTTTGGATAATTAGCATTCTTTCCCCTTGTGGTCCAAAACATACACCAATACTGGTTTGATGATGTGAATATAATTATTTTGCAAAAATCATGGTTTCCAACCATGCAGCATAGAATCATCTACTTTCCTACTTTGCTCATAAGGCCATTATGTGCTAGACTACTGTAATCCTTATGTCATCACCTGTGAGAGTTTACCATCACCAAATTGGCAGGGAAAGTAGCCTGAGACTCAGTGCCTGTGCAAGTCTGAAAATCACAGGGAAGAAAGGGGAAGGCTGTTGTCTCTTTTGGTCACTGTACAAGAAGCATGTCCTCAAATCTAAGCCCACCTTGGGAAAGTCAGAAAGGAAAAGATCAATAGGAAACTGGTGCCAAAAGTAAGGAAGAATCATGATTTATTCAAATTAGGTCATGTGGGCAAGATATGAGGCTGAGGCAAGTAACTATAGGCTAAATCACAAGGCATGACCAGGTAATTGAAGGTGGTTGATCTAATCACTTACTAATCTTACTTGGAATTGAAAAGTTGAAGAATTTAGAATTTGGGGAAATTATACAACATGGTAGCTACAGAAATACTAACTAAAAACCAGAGAACAATGAATTTACCTTATCTCCTATAACAAAATTTAAAGTGATCTTATAAAACTTTTGTGATTAAGCCTATCCTTAAACTTTTAGTATTTGGTTCTATATGAGTGAATTCTCTAAGAGATATTTTTAAATATCCAACTCCTGGCTTTATCCCTTAATACTTAATGTATCCTCCTCTTAAGACTCAAAATAAGTTAAGTTTGAGTGTCTATTCTAACCTACATTTCTGTTTCTTTGAGAAGTTACTTCCCATGTCCTGTGGCTTCTGTGTATGGCATCTGAGACGAGATGACAATTGATATGACTTCGTGTATTTAATCAGTTTTACTAGGAGCTGAATCCAGTATCACACAGAGAAAATTGCTGCACTAAAATGAAAGGAGTACTCCTACCAGACATTACTTTCTTGTTGACATGTACATATGTGTGTGTGCATGTGTATGTGACATATATGTATATATAAACAGATATAAACATATATATATATAAATGTATAGATAGATGATAGATAGATAGATAGATAGATAGATAGGAGGAAACTTATATTCTTGTATTTCTATTTTCTATGAAGGAGGAAAATAAAAATGCCTCTAGGTAATTACAAATGATTTAAACATTAAACCTTCACTTAAATCAGTATAAAAGAGGTAAGTGACAGGAAGAAAAACTGTCACTTAGATATCATCATTGGCTACTGTAAGAGAGTACATTAAGGAAGTTCCAGCCCAGACCCCACTTCTGGAGCACCTCTGCACTGTGGTGCTGCCTCCTGCCACCTCCTTCCAGTTTGCCACTAGTCAGTTCCAGCTTGTCTCTGTTGCCACAGCAAAAATCTTAATAGTGCCACTTAACTCTCAAGAGCCTGGGGTTGGATGATAAATCACTAGCTTGCTTTATTTCAAATTAAGATCACCACTGATTGTGGCTATAGAGGCAAAGTTTAGTAATTAATAGCTAGAAATTGGAAACAACCCAGATGTCCCTCAACCGAAGAATGGATTAAAAAACTGTGGTACATCTACACAATGGAATATTACTCAGCCATCAGAAACAATGAAATTATGCAGTTTGCAGCCAAATGGATGGAACCAGAGAAGCTCATCCTGAGTGAGCTAACCCAGACTCAGAAGGATGCACATGGCATCTATTCACTTATGGTAGGATTTTAGCCATATAGTACTGGATGTCTATACTACAACCAAAGGGAACATGGACATAGACTTTTGTTTGTTTGCTTGTTTTTTAGATTTCTCTCACTGTCAATGAGACACTTTTCACTGGTGGTACTGCCTTGTAAGCCCCCAGTGTATGAGGAGGCTCTTGGCCCTCATAGGGACTGTTATGTAGGGACACTCCGCTCCAGAGGAGTGGGATGGAAGGGTTAGGATGGGAGGGCGGGGCTGGGAAGGGGGAAAGAGCACAATATGATGGAGATGTAACCTGAAGCAACAAATAAATAAATTTATTTATTTAAAAAAATGGGCTTTTATAAGCAGGCTTTACTGCTCTGCCTAAGTAAAAATATCTTAATGTAAAGTCAACTATTTCTTCCACTATAGTTCTCTTTATATTTGTATAAAATAGGTGTCTAAAATCTGTATGCTAGCATTGTATTCAGTTTTTATATGAGAATCCAAAAAGTAGAATAATTTGAGTGGTGACTTTAGCATTATTTCCTTGGTTGGAAATATAATACACAAAATGACTACAATAAAAGAAATCTTGGTGGTGACTAAATACTGACACCAAGATCAAAATCTTGCTAATATTATAAGATGTTCTCTGCACAAGGAGAGTGAGTTCTGAGACCCAGAATCCAGAACAGATATCAGTGACTGAACTGGGCAACAGTCTGTTCACAGGCAAAGAGCTCCCTACCAAATATATATTTCTCTTTAGGAAAACTTACACAAATATTGCATCTGTCTATTGAATTTTTAAGTAAGTTTATTTATTTATTTTACATTCTGATCTTAGACCCCTCTCTCCTGTTGCAGAATATTTAGTTACATTGTCAACCCGAGATTGTAAACTGTAAAAATCCATTTCTAATTGTGGGATGACTCAGCCTTTAATCCTTGTTTACTGTAAACAAGTATGTGTGATGTGGATCTGTCCTAGCACACAAGTTTAATCCAAGAGCTTTCTGTACACAGGATTAAATAAAGTTAACCCTAGGTCAAGAGGCAGAACAAGAAACCAGCTGACAGGGATTAAACAGAAAGGAGGGGCACTGAGCTAGACAGTATTTAAGACAGTGTGGAGAAGAAGCAGCTTTATAGTTTTGGGCTTTTGGCTTTTAGTTTTGAGGGCTTTTGATTTCTCAGGTGGGTATTTTCTCTGCTTCTCTGAAATAGAAGGGCTTTCAACAAAATATATAGCTCCTGAGTCTTTAATGGTAAAACAGGGATTTAAGATTTTTAAGATTTTTTTTTATAAAACAACTCCCCCACTAGGTCCCACCCTCTAGTACCCTTGCCTCACTCACCTTCACCTCCTCAGAAAGAGAATCCTCCTCATTATCATACCACACTAGCAAGCACATTGTTTTGTATCAGGACTAAGCACATCCACTTCCATTGACCCAGACACCACAGCCTCTTTAGGGGGAAGTGATCAAAAAGCATGGAACAGAGTCCATGTCAGAGACAACCCCAGTTACATATGTGTAGAGTGCCTACGTTTAGTTCATGCATGCACTATGACTGGTGCTTCAGTCTCTGTGAGCTCTCATGGGCCTAGGTTAGTTGCCTCTGTTGGTCTTCCTGTGCCCCCTTGGGGTTTTTCTATCCTTTCCACAATTCTTCCAGAAGATATCCGGCACTCCAAGTAATGTTTGATAATTGATTACCGATTCTGAATCTTTTAAGTCTTGATGGTTGTAGTTAACCATCAAGTCTCAGCCTCTGTTTGGATTCTCTGCTGCATGGAGGTTCTCAGAAGATAGTCATGCTATGTTCCTGTCTGTAAGCTTAGCAGAGTATCGCTAATAGTGATAGGTGTTGGCTCTCTTCCTTGGGGTAGTTCTCAGGTTGGGCACATCATTGGTTGGATATTCCCTCAGTTTCTGGTGTATCTTCATCCTGTACATCTAATATACAGGATAAATCTGGGATTGAAGGTTTTGTGGGTGGGTTGGTGACCCCTCTCCCCTCTAGAAGTCTTACTTAGCTAGAAGGAGGCCTATTCAGTCTCTGTATTCCCCTCTGTTAGGAGTCTCAGATAATAGCCTGATCTAAACGTTCCTTCTTGGAACAATTACCCAAAGTAGCTACTCAGTAGAAAAAGAAATGTCTCAATTTTCTGAGTGTTATGTGCTCTGCTGCGAAGTTTAAAGTTTTTTTGTTGAAGAAAAGATAATAAATTTTGTTGAACAAACAATAACATTCCCATCAATAGAATGAGAATATAGGTGCAAAAGAATAAATATTTGTTTACACAAATTTACTTTCTGTCAGATTGATGGGCACAGACCTCTTCTGAGTTGCAGTATATAATGGCTGGATAATTGTACTAGTAATATGATCCAGAAGAAAGCAATATATTTTACAAGAAAACCTCATGTGATCATCTTTCTTTGTTAAAGAGGAAAATAAAATCATTTCTTAAGTAAATGTATATAGCTGGAAAAAAAAGCCATAAAGTTAACTACACCATCAAGACTTAAAAGATTCAGAATCGGTAATCAATTATCAATTCCCCATTAACTTGACAGTTTTGCAATTATGGACAATAGGCTGATTTAACAAAATGACAATGAGTTATTGAAACCTTAATTAGTGCGCTGTGCTCATTTCAGCTCTACTTGAGGTCTGATTCTCTTTAAATAGTAAATTAGCACAGCCTAAGAATTAGAGATGTGACTACCGAACTGCTAAATACAATTTTGCTGTAAGTCAATAAAAGTAAAGGCCAATAGTTTGGTGAAGTAAAAATAGTATAATTTTATAGTCTTGTCCATAGTTGTGTCAGCTCCATAGCTAGCTCTGTACAAAAACTGAGTACATAGAATCTACATCCCTTTCATATTCAGACAGGTACATGTCAAAGTAATTATGGTTCCCTCAAATTAGCTTCCAAAACAGACAAGAGCAGGTATATCCAAGATATTATGAGGTTGGATCTAGCTGTTGAATTCTCTTTTTCATCAAAGATAAATGACCAATGGTTACACTGTCTCACTCAATAATATTTTGATTAAAGCATTGTTGCTTTGATGTACATGTATCTCTCATATAACTCCCTCATTCTTGGTAAGAGCTCAGAAAGGATACATGATCTGATAGATCTTTGAAGCTATGGCCTTTGAGATATATATATATATATATATATATATATATATATATATATATATAT
>CAJQZJ010000929.1:1006465-1011465 GCA_907164525.1 Lophiomys imhausi
ATATATATATATATATATATATATATATATATATATATATATATATGTTCTAGTTCTCTAATTGATTCTGGATTAGGCAAATCTGTTTTCTATGCAGGGTTAAGATGTTTCTAGTTAGTGTTTTAGGGAATAGTTGCAGCAGGCCATCTAGAAGACCAGTACAGTAAATATGTGATTCCTGGCTTAGCGTGTATTGTGTGACATGGAAAGTTACAAAACATGAGTACTGAAACATAAACACTAATCAATAGAGCATAAATGGAACATATTTTTCTGATCAAAATTCACATTATTACTTTATTCTAGCCAGAAAAGTAAACTGCAAGTATATATTAGGTTCTGTATCATATGGAATAAATATCTAAATTCTTGAGGCTGAGAGCTATCCAAAAGTATCCAACATAAAGATGAGATGTGTGCAGTCATACCACTTGTATAAAGAATGTAAGAACATGAACATGTCAGCAGTCCATGCCATTATCTAAATTCAGTTAAATATTGATAACTAGGATGAAGATCAGGTGCCAGGTTGTTATAAACTACAGTTGTAATGGACAGTTACATTATAAAGCTGTGAAAATGAGCAGTGTTTTTATTTCTTAACCTTTTTATTTATACTTACCTTTCAGCATCTGTTCTAATTAAATGCTTTGTCAGTTAAGGTGATTGAAGAGTTTTCTAAAATCATAGCAAGAATAAAGGGCTGTGACTTACTCATATGCTCCTGTTTCTTTGAAATCTTTGTTAAAGGGTAGTCCTATTTGTAAACAGTTGTGCATGGTTAGTTAACCACTTAGACGTTCTTGGTGATTGACATGAACCTGGCTCTGGGCGAACTTATATTTCAACAAATTAAATTTGGATCTCAGTGCCAGTGGGAAATTCTTCTAACTCTTGCTTCTTCCTTTATTCACTACTTCTCAAAATGATTTTTATTTTTACTATTTCTATATATGTTAGGGTCCTCTTTTATTTCTTTTAGAAGTTAACCAACCACAAGTACTATTTTATTATTATCATGATTTTTTTCTTTATTTCAAATTACTGGGAACTTTATCTTAATGTCTATATTTTGACTAATACAAACATAGAAAGTTTTTTTAAAATTTAAAAGTATTTTTAAAGTTTAGTTTTATAAAATATGCAATTTGTGAACAATACAATACATTCTTAGCATCATGAAATTTATTGCTAAGAGAAATCAAAGTCAAAATTTTCTTCAGTAAAATTAATAACTAAGATGCAATGTATAAAATAGAGAAATTATGTAAATTTAATGAATTTCTACAGGTTGTCTTGAAAACATTCTTTGTTACAAACCCTAGACTATATCTTATTCTTAAAATTCTTACAAGAATTACATTTATATTTACAAGAATCCCATGCAAATTAACTTTTAAAAATGAATTTAAGATTTTCTAATTAATCAGTTTTTTTTCCAATAGTTTTATATTTACAAATCAAACCATTGATGGAAAACGTTTTTAAGCTATTGTGGCTACCATCATGAGCTCACATTGGTAGACTATTGTTATGTCTTGAATACAGTTATGGTGTAAATTTTGAAGAATTAATATTTTAAACTAAAGATGGAGGAATTTATTCCTCTGAATTAAGTCTCTTTTTTTTTTTGGTGGTATTTGTTATTTCCAACTAAATGGACTAATTTTGAGTTTGATACTGGGAAGTGAGGTGACATTGCAATCAATACCTAAAATGCATAGACATGACTTCAGGATTAAGTTGAATAGAGGTTGTATTATCTCTGAGGCAAATTCTAGAAGAATCTTTCATCTTATAAGGGATTGCTGGTAATCCATGGTTGTGCTCAGTATTCTGGTAAATCCTGAGATGGAAATAAAGAAGAGATCATTGAAAACTGTAGGGAATCCATGCTTTGAATGAATTGGTAAAGAGATAGAATGATTTTTATTACAATATCTAGTGAGAGGAAAAACTTGCAAGAAACAAAATTAGATGCTTTTGGAATGAATGCCTTATCTATAGTTTAGGGTAAAATATAGTAGGAAAATTATAAAGAAACTGTAAATCAAAAGAAATAGAAGAAAGAGCCAGTCTCTGAATATATAGTATTATTGTAAAAAATTTCAAAAAAACCCCAGCTCTTGACTGATTTTAAGGCAAAATAAATTTTCTTTATTATATTTATAGTGCCATGTATCTCATAGCCAGGGTACTATCTGTTAAGATAACATTTTTTAAATTATTTACTTACTTTTATTGCTGTTTTGACTGTAGGTATGTCTGTGTAAGGGTGTTGGATCCTCTGGAACAGGAGTTGCAGACAGTTGTGAGCCGCCATATGGGTGCTGGGATTTGAACCCAGGTCCTTTGGAATGGCAGCCAGTGCTCTTAACTGCTGAGCCATCTCTCCAGTCCAAGACAACATTTTTTGAACTGTTCATAAAACAAAATTCCGGTAAAAATACTTGGTGTCAAAATGTGTAATTTTGTATAATAATAAGAAAATTATTTCCGTTATACATTTAAGGGCAGAATTTCTAATCAACAGCTATTACCAAGGCAATCTGAGAATCGAACCTAAAAAGGTAGAAATTATCCCTGTGATTGACTGACCATTACATGCATTTACCCATTACTTTGTTGTAATTTTGCACAATTTATGCTTTTACACAGAATTGTAACCCAATCAGGATTAAGTTCAAAGCATTTCTTGTTCTGTTCTTGTTATTTTTCTTGTTGTGCTTTTGTTGTTGTTCTTCTTTTTCTTTTTCTTTTTCTTCTTCTTCTTCTTCTTCTTCTTCTTCTTCTTCTTCTTCTTCTTCCTCTTCCTCTTCCTCTTCCTCTTCCTCCTCCTCCTCCTGCTCCTCCTCCTCCTCCTCCTCCTCCTCCAAATTAGATAAAATGTTAAGAATATAGCAACTTGCCACTAATAGTAGAATGTTAAAATCAGGTGCCAAATACATATGGACTGGACATTGGGAATGTATGCTAAGCCATATAACTCTCATAATTGTGGCCTATTTATTTCTGTTGTTTTGTATTGTATTTATTGTTATAGGAGAAAGAACCATTTGTTGGACTGAAAGGGGGAGCTGTTGGGGGGGGGAAGATATACCTTAAACTAAAAAATAAAATAAAATAAAAGGGTAGAGGATGGGGATTGAGGGGGAAGAGGGTGGAAGGGTGGGACTGGAGAGGGGGAGTAGGGAGAGGATTGTGATTGAGATGTAACTTGAAGAAATAAAAAATAAATTATAAAAAAGAATATAGCAACTTTAAAAGAACAGGAAAATAATATAAAAATTCTGAAATTTTCAAGATATGCATTTAAAAAATAAAATATTTTGCTTAAGCATATAGTCTATGGCATTTTGAAAAAAAAAACGATAAGGTTGAACAAATGTTTTATATGCAGAATATAAAACACAGAGCCAATAATTCTTTTCAGCAAAGCCCAGACTAGAAATGGTGACATTTCAGCCGTAACACTGCTACCCTGGACTAAATAAAACAGGAAATAGTGCCAAATGAAGGAATGGTGGCGAAACACATTGTCTGTTAAGGGAAAGGAAGAATAACCTCAGCAATGGCTCTGTGGTCACTGTAACTGACACTACCCGAGAGGAGAGGCAAGGCTGCTTCCTCCTTGCTTTTAGAGGACTAGGTTTCCTTGGCTTCAACAGACCAGGTGTTCTTCAGAGACACTGCATGTGTGATTCTGCCATAAACAGCTGTGAGGGAGGGGTGTGTCCTGAAGATGTGTTAAGGTGATATTGACTGTTACCCAAGTGGAAATGAGGGACTGGCCTTATATAGAGGATCATTTGAAAGACTTAAATTATAATTTATTTTGGTAGGTTTCGAATTTACTATCTATGCATTGCTACCTTCATTCTTCCAACATTTTTTCCCTTCAGAAATGAAAATACTTACTTCCTGCAGTCACCAAATCAGGTCTTCAAGTCACAGAAACTTCTAGTTCTGGGTATGATTTTCTGTCTCAGGATGAATTATAACCCAAGTATCACTTTTGCTCCAGGTTGAGCCTTATTGATACAGTATAAGTGTACTTTGTATGCAAGAGGCAAAGAGACTTCAGTAAATAATGGAAGAATGTAATAAAATTATTGTCATCCAAAAATACATATTTTGAAGATCATTTTAAATTTTCCAAATTCTATGCTTTTCTGGAGAAGAAACATTAGAGGTTGTCTTTCTGTCTGTGCCTTGTTTATATATTCTCCATTCCTCCCCTGATGTTTCTATACCACAGAACAGCCATATTTAGACACAGAAAGAAGGGAGATATCAGGAAGTCAAGAAAAAGATACCGGCCTAGAGCTGGCCAGTTTATACTTAGGAACATTCAGCCTCTAAAATTTTGAAAAAGTAAATTTGAGACTTTTAAGCATGATGATATTCTATTTTTCCAGTCAAAACATACTAATTCACATTTTATCATATACATTTTTATACACATTTTACCCAAGTTCACATTTTACATAGAAAACCGAAGGCCTTATTAATACAAAAGCTGCCCATGTAGCGGTATAGACTTTGCCTCCTTCCCCTATCAAGAAGAGAAAGACAGAGAGTTTCTTAGATTATAAATGTGTGTAAGGGTCCACTATATGAAAAACAAGTTTTGAATAAACCCTATTCTCAAAACAAAGATTCTCAATGTGCCAATTACTTCCCACAGGCTAAAAGTAGATTTGCTGGCTCCTTGGTATTTTATTTGCCAGTGGGGCTGCAAATGAAAGGAATTTAAAAATTTGTAAAGAAAGAGGTTCTATTTCTTCAAACCATGTTAACCATGACACCATACACACCATATATTTTAGATTTTAGTTTCAACAACACAATGAAAAAAAAGAAAATAAATTTTATCACAAGCCTTCTTCTAAAATGAGTCCTAAATGTTATATTAGTAATTATCATGGTATAGGATTTTATGTTTAAATTTTAAATGTACAATATTTACATCTACTTTTAGTAAATAATTGAAAATGTAC
>CAJQZJ010000929.1:1013965-1018151 GCA_907164525.1 Lophiomys imhausi
TATTTGCTTATCCTAATACAAGAGATAGATAGGGCCTCTTCAAAAACCTCAAGAGATCTGCAGAATATGGCATTCAAAGATGTTTTCTTAACTTTAGATTTTTTGATATGGAGACATGTCAGCTCCTGACAGCACCCCCTATTCTACTCCAAGTAGAAGATGAGCATCGAAGAATCTCCAGTGGGAGATGATTGAATTAGTAGCAAGCCTATCTCTCAGCAGGAAAAACCCCTTGCTTCAACTGTAGACAGAATGCTGTCCAAAAAGGACAAAACATGGAAGCAGGTAAGTCGACAGCCTAGCTCTGCCAAGACAGGGTAGACAAGTCCATCATAATTCCTGCTCTACAATCAATGTTTGTCAGAGAAACGGGGCCAAATGGCTGAAGATTGATGCTGTAATGTATGGAGCAAAAATTGGAACTGTCCAGGCAGCCACTGGTATGTCATTTCTTAGTTTTGGAAGCTGCAGGCCCTGCACTTCCTATATAATCAGATATATTTATCCCTTTCAGGTCTCTGAGGTGGTTGAAGAATAGATAGCTAGAGTCTCATAGTTAAATTTTGAGTTGTTTAGAAATCAAGAGGGTGTTCTGGATCTAAGAAGATGTTTTTAAAATTGTGATGAAAGTTGAGTTGGACATAGGTACGTTTTTAAGTTAATAAAACACTTTTGAATGGAAACTGAATTAGGTATAGAACTTTAAACTCATTGAGATAGATAAATAATAGAATATTAATATAAGTTGCCAAATACATATGGACTGGACATTGGGGATGTAGGTTAGTCCTTACAATTTTCATAATTGTGGCCTAATTGTTCTTACTGTTTTGTATTGTATTTACTGTTATAAAAAAAAGAGCCTTTTGGAACATGAACATAGCCTTTTTATCCTGTCAGTGAAACACTTTGCCCTAGTGGTGCTGCCTTATATGCCTCCAGTGTATGAGGAGGCTCTTGGCCCTCATATGACTGCTGAACTGGGGCGGGGGACTGTTATGTAAGGACACTCCACTCCAGAGGAGTGGGATGGAAGGGATAGGGAGTAGAGGGTGGGAGGGCAGGACTGGGAGGGGTGGAAAGAGGACACTATGATGGAGATGTAACCTGAAGTAATAAATAAATAAACTTAAAAAAAAAAGAAAGAAAAGGAAAAAGAGCCTTTTATTGTACTAAAAGGGGGAGATTGCATGGAAAAGATGCACCTTAAGTTAAAATAAAGCAGATAGGAAGGTGAAGGGAAGAGTGTTGGAGGGTGGGACTGGGAAGGGGAGGAGGGAAGGGAGTATGATTGAGATATAACTTGAATAAATAAATAAATGTTTTATATATATATATATTTATCAAGTGTTCTTTAAAAAAATAGAGTAAAGGTAACTAGCAAATTTACATAAGGCCTAAAGATGTAACTGTGTGTATATTTTCTTTTCATGAGGATCCTAGCCTTTTTCAGGTGTTCCTGTGAACCTGCTTTACAGGATCCAAAGTAGTTCATCCTCATGCACAATCATTAAAGAAAGGTTATTTTGGGTTGTCCTAAGTATGTAGCTTCTTACCCCTCATCCCAATCCATGTGATTGCTCTTATACTTCTAAGCAGCATCACTGAGGTTCAGTGTCTTACCTTTCTCTTTTTCTTGTCCAAATATATTCTCATTTTAAAAGCTAAAAATCAATATCAGACAAAAGAAAGGACTGGTAAAAGCTCATGTTCTTAACATTGAAGGAAATATTTACATTTGAAAGCTTCACAGCTGAAAGTCATACAATGAACTTATAAGGGAAACACTCACTAAGGTTTAGAAAGACATTATATTTCAGAACAGGCAAGAGCAATCCCTCAAGCAGTACAGAAAGAACGGGATTCATTTTAGTAGCCCATCCACTTTTCCTTGTAAATTAAAGCAAATCTGAGTTACCCCTTTGGGTGTTTCAGTGTTCTAATGGATGATCAGCTACACTGGAAGTTCCTCAAATCCAATACCTGTAGCAGATTCAAAAACTGATGTGAAACTAAGTTACAAAAATAATGACCACATTTATCAACAGTCATATTATGTTCATAAAGAAATGCAATCTTAGAAACTTTTTACAACAGTTTCTAAACTGTAATCGGCTTCTCCCAAATTTGTGTAACATAACACTGGATGGAGAGAAAAAAAATGAATCAGGTGGCATATTGCAAACATGAAAGGTAAGCAGAGCAAAAGAGAGGTCAAGATCACAAGCACAGATAAGCAAATCATATTGTACTACATGCAAGTTTGAGTAGACACTGGTAAAATAAGTTAATATTTATTGACTAAATTAAAAAAAATTAGATCCAAAGAGTGAGTACAATATACTGCAAGGATTAGTGGAGGTCATGATTCAACATTGTATCTTTATACACATGGAATTAATTTTCTATTCAATATATGATTAAATGGTGTTTCTTAAATCCTTATCAAGGTTTAGAGGCAAAGAAATATTAGCAGTCTTATTTTTTCTGTTGATAATTTACTACTAATTATTGGGTTGTTTCCCTAAAGCTAAGTAACTTCTCCAGCTTATTTTCCCCTAGTAAGAATAGATGGGCTCTTCACTGGATTTCAGGGAAAACTAGAGGTGTAAAGGTAACCCCAAAGAATCATTATACATTGGCTTCAGCTGACTGGCATTATTTAACACAATGGCTAATTTTAAATGTCAGGCAAAATCTTATCTATTTGCCTAAACTTTTATTTGATCATACCAATATAAAACTAAACTGAATCATACATATATCTGATCTTTTAAATAACAGAAATTATATATATATGATTTAAAAGATTTAAAATAAATAACAGAAATTATATATATATATGATTAAAAAGATCAGATATATGTATGATTTACTCCAAATTGTGTCTGTGAATCTCTCAATTGTGCAACAGCAGTATGACATACAGTAGCCTTCACACTGGCAGGCCTCCGAGCAGAGGCTTTCTGATGACACATTAACAAGGCCCTTTTCCCTTTTGACTTGCAGTTTTCTGAAAGCGCATACTGAATACCTCATATCCTAATCACTCACAGCAGTACTGCTCCAGGAAGATTACAGGAATACTGCTGTATGCCGTCTAAGCAGTAATTAAGCCTCTCTTAAAAATGAGTAGTGTATTTTTAATCGTTCCTCTGGAGGTTTCATGAACAGCATTTGTTTTTTTTTAGCAGGAGCTCATCTTTCATCAGCACCTAAATTCCTAGTAAGGCTCCATGGCTCTTTCAGCTGGAGGCTTGGGCCTTACTTCATCCATCATCCTGGCACAGCAGCAGCGGCAGAGCAGAGGCATTAACCTGCCACATAGTGATTCACTGGTTTTCAAAGGAGCTCCGGTTTGGGTACCAGATCGGAGCTATAAAATGTGTGGGATATGTGTATGTGTGAACACACAAAGTATGTGATGAGTGGAGCTTTAAAATTCACACTGACAAAACAAAACCTTGGAGTTTAAGGAAAAATAGCTTGAACCAGACACAGTGTTCATGCAATGCTTAAAAAAAAATGTGTAATGATTAAATAATGAAATTGTTTCCTTCTGTTTTATTCTTTTTATTTATTCTATTTTGTTATTGCTTAGCACATTTCTACATACCTGGAATTCATGTGTTAACTTTGAGGCCTATATAAAATTTAAAAAAAAATCTCACATAGCAGGTGAAATGACCAACACAGTTCTTGTTCTGCAAATATGAGGGCCTGAGTTCAATTCTCCACAACCAGCTGAAAAAAATTGATATTGTATATTCAGGTACTGTGGGTTGTTGTAATCTCTGAGGTGGGAAAACTGGGTGGATCTCTAGAACTGCCTAGTCAATCTACCATGCCCACATGGTCCTCAGGTCCCACTGAAAGACTCTGTCTCAGAAAGAAGGTGACATGGTAGGTTAAAAATTAGCCTCCAGCACACACATGCACATGCACATGCACCTGTATACTTGCACAATCCACATAAGCCATACATGCACATACACCTGCATACTTGCACAATCTACATAAGTACACACATGCACATACACCTGTATACTTACACAATATACATAAGTACACACATGCACATGCACCTGTATACTTACACAATCTACATAATCACACACATGCACATACACCTGTATACATACACAATCTACATAAGTACACACATGCACATACACCTGTATACTTA
>CAJQZJ010000929.1:1018161-1042708 GCA_907164525.1 Lophiomys imhausi
ATGCACATACACCTGTATACTTACACAATCTACATAATCACACACATGCACATACACCTGTATACTTACACAATCTATATAAGCACACACATGCACATGCACCTGGATACTTAATCTACATATGCATATACAAAATAACAAACAAAGTTAATAACAAATAAACAAATAAATATACTTAAAGAAAATGGATTATAAACGCAAAGAGAAGTAATAATAAAATAACAGTTCAACAGAAAATGGTAGCCTGGGGTTTCATGTACACAGACAGCCATCTCAGGGACATGAAACACTAACTATTGTTAGTTTAGATGTTTTATAGTTCAATTTTATCTATTGCAGAGTATGGAGATAAGAAAGAAAGAGATCAGAAAATCCAGTTGTGGTGTACTCTTACGGGAATAATACTTACATGAAGTTCTGAGAGCTAGAATTTTCTGGGACTTAGAAATTGACCTATAAAGCAATGGCTTTAGATTTTACATTTACATTTACTGTCTTGGCTCTATAATTTTCTGTGTTCCTTGTTTGACTGATCAAAGCTTTCAACAAATCAATTTCTTATTTAACCTTATAACAATAATATGACTCATCACTTATGGCTATTGGGATGACTAAATGTTTCCCTTCCTTCTTGAAATAGATTTATATAATCTCATATGTTCAAAATTAGCAAATGGGAACACATTTAACTTCCTTATGTTATTTTCAGTAATCATAATTGCCAAACCTTTTCCACTTTTGTTATTAGAACTCTGTCTTTTGGCTGAGGAGGTATGTAGGACTTAAGATGATCATCCCCAAAGAATGTGCTATACTCTAACTTGAAGTATCTTGGATTATGGCCTTATTCAGAAATAAAACACTTCCTATTGCTTTAAATAAAACAAAACCATACTATATTTAATGAGACATATTCAAACTTCTTGTATCTTCACGGGAAAGAATAGAGTGCTAGCAAGATGGATTATCAGAAAAAAATGGCTGCCATCAAACTTGAGGATTTGAGTTCATCTTCAAGATTCATATGGCAGAGGGGAAAAAACAGACTCCCACAGGTTGTCCTCTGAACACTACACATATGGCACACATGCTCTTTCCAACCCACTAAATACATAAATAAAATATTTTCAAAATATCTTTTACATAGAAAATTCCAAGAAGTGTTCAGGAATTGTTGCTGTAGAACTGTTCCTGTCATATATAACCTGAAATGGTAGAGAGAAATTATCTAGGACAATGTAACCACTCATTCCTCTGAACGGGTTAGCCCTGAGTAATTTTAATTTGCTTTAGAAGTATTTTATTCCCACTCAAACCCTGGTGGTATTACACATGAGAGAAGGAGGATAGTCACTGGATTTCAACCTTCATTTGGAGCACACATCTTAAGAAGGCCCAACGATAAACGGTTCTTTGCAAACATATATCTGGTTTAAGTTTTTTTAATTTTCTAGTAACAATATAAGTATAAGCTGAGTGGATAAGTAGAGAACTTAACATCAGGCTGTCTACAAGACAACTTACCTGACAAGTTAAAATAATGAAAGAATGAAAGATGATATTCCAAATAAATGGAATCTGAAATTCAACAGGGTAGCATTTAGAGAAGAAAAGAATTAAAAGGAAAATAATATTATTTTATAATTATAGTATCAATTCATTGAAAAGAATAAAGTGATTATAAGTCAATATGTGCCTACTAACAGAATGCCCTTCTTCATAATGAAAACACTTCATAAAGAAGGAAACAGATCCCAATATGATAATAGTGGGAGATATAAGTATCTCATTCCCTTCATAAAATAGCTCATATTAAAAACAACAATAAATGATTACAAGAAAAAATGAGTGGAACTGGAGAATATCATCTTAGTCAAAAATGAGTTATGCAAAAGAATACAAATTCACATATATTCTATGATATCTGGAAAGGAAACTATAAAATTACCAGTACAACCAACTGACCAACAAAATGAACAAAAATAAAACTAGATAACATTAGAAGTGAGTTATTGGAGATGGGGAAGTGTGCTCAGTGGAAAGCAGAACAGAAGAAAAGTGGGGCAGTAAGATCAATAAACATGTGCTGAGAACAGACTGTGGCCTAGTCTGTGTTATTTTATAATATATAAAGCAGTAGCTTAAAAGGCTGTTTCTTCCTCTAGGACTTATTCTCGCATCAGCTTCTGAGTCCATTTGGAGGGAGGATGACTGCAGACTTTGGTTGTACCAGAAACTGAACTATATGTTGGGTACCAACTGACCAGCATAGAATTATAAATGACTTATTCCCAGGAGTGTAAATATAACTGCCTTATGGATTTATTGTTGTGAATCAAAAGTGTAGAAGGACATTAGTGCGATAAAATCATATCAGGAAAACCTGGCACAAGATCGTATCAAGGTGCAAGACAAAAGAAATGATGTAATGTCTTTACCATGACAACATAAAGTGATATATATTTTATACTACTATAGCATGGCCTCACATCAAATCATCATCTGATACTTTTTATATGTGTCAAGAAATTACAGCAGAGGATTTCATGTCTCTAGAGATTGCACATGGCTAGGTCTCCAGCTGCTGAAAAAGCTTTCTTACCTGTCTGCCACTCACCTGGGCCTGGCATCCTGTTTCCTGTTCCCAAATTATTAAGTCTTTCATCTCACTGCTTAACACTGAACACTGCACATTTTCACTGAAATCCTGACTGTAACAGCTCCAGCAACAACTTCCTTCTCACACTGGTCTGGGTCACTATCTTTTCAACATAGATCCTCTGTTGCATCCTCTTTAACTTGATGTTCACTCTGTAAACCATATATATGCATATGGATATGTTTACTGAGTGTTATGTGGTATATGGCATGAAAGTAAATATCAATAACTAAAACTGGAATAATGAAAACTGCATTCACCTTGGCCAGGTTACCAAGGTATCAGGATCATATGACAATCTGTTGTCACTGAAACAGCTGAACCCTGTGAATTTATTGTTATTCAATAAATTCTGCTATTGGGAAAGACACAGATGTGGTTTTCTGTCCTTCTGGTCTTGTTTACTTGCAACAATAAGCAGGAAGCCAGTAAGATGACTCATTAGGCAAAAATGGTTGCATTACAATAATGAGGACCTGGGTTCATATTCTCAGCATCCATTAATATCTGGCAGGGCAGTGTGCCTATCGTCCTAGAACTAGTAGACATGGGAGAATCCTAACAATTTACCTGCAAGCCACTGAGGCCAGTCAGCAAACTCTAGTTTCAGTGAAGGATACTGTCTCAAAAAAGAAGGTGTGAATTGGAAGTTGTGAATGTAACAGGGCAGTCATCTGCTTGATATCTGAAGACAAGCTGAATAATTTGAGAGAAGAGCTGGGGTAGAAGCAAGAGGGGTGACAGAAGAGAAATTGCAGGCTATGGCTGCTGCAAGAATCCTGGAGAACTTTCACATCTAGTACTTCTGCCTTTGGACTTTAGACCTCAGGCCTATTATACTTGTTACTTCCAAATCTTATGGAATCCCAAGATTTAGAGATCCCAGAGGCTGTAACATTAGCTGTTGCTACCGGTGTTAGGAATTCCGACTTTCTGGTTCTGCATAAGGAATTTAACCCTTGTAAAGCTGAAGGTCCAAGTACCCAAACATATTCCTAAGGCTGGGACACTTTGAAGCTTTTTTTCTGACACATAAGGCCTGTTTAAGCGCCATAACACTAGAGAATACTATGCTCTGCATCTCCAACCCTCCTGATGCTGCTGTTTACTTCCAAACACTAAGATTTTTAAAAGTTTCCCAAAACGAACACAAGAAGAAATCTTCCTACCTTTGATTTCAGTCTGGTAATCCAAAAGCACTTCTGCTAGTGCAACAGTTTTCAACCTGTAAATTGTGACCACTGTGGAGCCAAAAGAGCCTTTCTCAGGGTTGCATATCAGATATCCTTCATATTAGATATTTACATTTTATTCATAACAGTATCAAAATTACAATTATAAATTAGCAACAAAATAATTTTATGGTTGTGGGTCACCACAACATGAGGAACTGTATTAAACAGTTGCAACACTAGGAAGGTTGAAAACCAGTGTGCTAGTGGATTGGTACCACTTGGAAGACAAACGTCTCTACTTTCAGAGTACATTCTATAAAGTGTAGACACTAATCCACCTGTGGAACTTTTCTTAACTGTTTAATGCTGTCTTCAGTTATTGTCTAGTTTGTAGCTGGTGACAATGAGGAAATATAGAGAGAAACAATGACATTTTTTAAATGACTACATTCTAAAATGAACTTTAAAGGTAATCTAATCCAGGTTCAGCACAAATGCAGATCTAACTGAATACACTTTGATAAATGACTTTGCAAACCTTCTTAGAGTAATGGTGAAGACCCCCACTACCACATTTCAAGACTTAGATTCCAATGAGAAAAATTGAAAAGATGAATAATGGAGATAGGAATTTGATTCCATATAATAGTAATGATCAGTTAGTGGGTGCCATGGGGCCACAATCTTGGATTCTACTAATTTCATCCAATGAAGAAAGCTTTTTACTCATAATCTTTGCCTCAATAAATTAATCAAAGTGTTGAAAAAACAACCTACAACTTAGAATTTTGATGACACATTTTTTTTATTATTAGAAAAATACTTTTACTATTATAAATGATTTCCACAATGATGGTAAATAGAAATAAAAATTTATTTACATAATTTATTTCTTTAGTTAGCTTTCTAAATTATAAATAGCTATTCTCTGTCAAAACATCAATATCTTTTGTTAAAAGTTAACTTTCACTCTCATGCATTCATGACTTAGTGACAATGAGCTACAAGTATGCCCTTTGCAAGATCTATACTTGGACTACTAAAAGCAATAATATGTTTTAGTATAATTCTTCTTCTTTTCTGATCCACTTAAATTAGAAAGTCAAAATAAAGAAGTAGAACTGAGGATCCTCAATCTTGAATCAGTGTATGTTTATGACCTTAATACCAACATTTCCAAGTTGCTTGAAGTAGAAAAAAAAAAAAAAACAAGAAGGCACAATATTTTGCAGATTCAAGCTGATGCACATATAAACTGACAAAAACTTACATAAACTAAATAACTAATGATAAACTACTTTATGGGAATTTTCCCAAGTACATTGTAACATGCATCATATTCAAACAGTATTTTGCTTTGCAAGACATCTAAGATGACACCCAAGATAATAAACTATAACTAGGTTGGGCAATTCATAGTCTTCTCTTCTCTTTTTTGATATGAAAGTGAGCATTTAGCTCCATGAACAGGGTTTTGATAAGGGAAATTGATTTCTTGAGTATAAAAACAGGAACAGTATCAGGCAGGCTGAATAGGTGAAATTTTCCTTTCATTCCAATAACAAACCAAACAGACCAATGAATGGAGTCTCAGTATAAGTTTCAATTGATGTCTGCTAAATTCAGATATATTTAAATTTTCATTTGATTAATATAGAGTACCAGGTTTCCTGTAACACATAGGACTTCCAGGAGTTCACTGAGTTTATGTAATCCCATTGAGACTAACCTGTCATATGATGCATTTATCATGTATGCAACTTTTTACCAGTGAGAAAAGGAAAAGACAGGTTAGCAGACCAGTGTGTATGTTTATACTTTTCTAGCTCTTTTCTTGTGTTCTACTACAGCACTTGTATTGCAGGCATATTAGACACAATTTAATTTTAAAAACATTACTTATATGTGTGGAAGACAGAGTCAAATGTCTGTTTCCACCCCTTGATGTATGTATCATTTGCTCACCTTGACTCTGGGCTAAATCTGTGAATTTCTCTTAACCACAGGATATAGCAAAGTGATGGCTGTCACTAACATGATTTTATTACAATGTACATCTAATCAATCTTCCTGGCAAACTCACACTCCTCCTTTCCTGACTTTGACAATGTGACACATTATAAAGTTCATGTCAAGATTAGTTATCCATATGGTGAGAAATGGAAGGCAGTCTTTATGATCTGGGATTTCCCATGAACCACCATGGAACACATATACCTTCAGCCACATGGATGACACATCCCTCCATGATAAAAAACATTCTGAAGTTCATCTTTCCTAAATGAGCCCCTGATAACCAGTAGCAACAGGTAATAGATTGCTATGATCTTTACTCTTTACCAACTAGACCTCTTAGTCTCAAACACATTAACCAAAATTATTCAGTATTAAAAAATGCATATGACATCTGGATTGCCAGTAGATTCTTTTGCTTTGTTTAGTATAGACTGTTTCCTTTGACCCTCCGTGGTCCAATGGGCATTAACCTATTTAAATTGTGAATATTGTTTATATTATAAATAAATCAATTCAAGAATACTGATGATGTCTTCCTCTCCATTGTTCATCCTTCCTTCTAATAAGCATACACAGAATATTAAAAAGCCACCATGGTGAACATGACCTTTCCCCAGACTTTGTGTGATTCCCTAATTCCAAAGTTCTCAAATGACAATGCAAATATTTAGACTTGCTTAAGCATGTCACTGCTTATATCTAAATCTTGGGCAGAAAACGACTTCTAATATACAGCTACTTTATCAATACTGGAACCTCAGTGGGACTCCTCTCAGATATCGTTTTGTTGCCTTGTGTCATGGAGATCCTGTAGTTTTGAGTCTTTAGAACTGGCCTCTTTTCCAGCAGTTTATCCATGGGGTAAATGTTAGGGTTGGCCAAATCAAAGTGCTGGCTCTGGATCTGCAATCCCCATATCCAGGGCCAGATCTTCTGTGCTACCCAAGTAAGGTGCAGGGCCTGCTCTCCCCAGTGATGCAGCAGTTAAGGGGCTGAGCCAATTCTACTGTTCCCATGACCCTCCTGGGATCACACTTTCAGGGCTAGTACAACCACAAAGCCCCCATCCAGGATCAGCTTTACTGTGCTGCCCAGGTGAGGTACAGTCCCCCCAACTGCTGCAACAGGTGAGGGGCAGGAAGAGCTCTCCTGCTCTTGTGGCCCCCAATGGGGCTAGATCTCCTGGCCACCACTTATGATGAGGGAAAAAGGGAGGGGATGAGATCTTACCCTCATCAACACCACCTCAAAATAGACAAAAGTTAGGGTCAGCTCACCCACAATCCCCACATTTATAGCCAGCTGTATTGTGCTGCCCTGGCAAGGTGAAGGGCCTGCTGTCCAGAGTGTTGCAGCTGGTGAGGACAGTGCCACCTCCCCTGCTCTCATGACCTCATGACTAGGTCTCCCACCTGCTATGGGTGAGAGAGAGGGGGTTATCTCTCCCTTACCATGCTACCACAAGAAGACCCATGCTACCAAAGGAACATGGATGGTAGGACCAGCTCTCCTAGGATCATATCCTTGGGGTCAGCTTACTGCAACTCCAGAAATGTGCAGGATCTGCTCTCTGAAGGATCACAGCTGGCTAGGGGCAGGGTCAGCTCTCCTGCCTCTAGAGTCAGTTATCCCATGATATTCAAGTGAGGGGTGGGCCAGTTTTACACCACCCTCAGAAATCAACATGTCTCCAAGTGGCAGCTCAGACTAGGGATGTCCACCTGATATTTGGTGTCAACAGACCCCTGATGCTGCAAGGCTATCGACCCAGATATGGCCCCTGGTGTCAGCAGAGGCCCAGATCCCACCATGGTCCTAGATGGCATCACCAGTTATTCACATCAGGTTGTTCCTCACTACCCTCAAGTCTCCAATTCTGCCTCTCTTCCTTCTTTCTACATCCTTCTGTTTCTCTTTGGTGTCTCCACTACTTACTTGCTCCTCTTAGTGGTACCTGGGGTTTCTGAGTATCTAGGCTTGTCCCAGGAGTGTTCTCAGGAGTGCTGTGTACATTGTATATTATGGTACTTGGCAGGGGTCAGTCATCTCCAGTATGGTTTGACCCCCCAGGTCTGTGTGGCACCAGAATGGTGTTCATTTGAGGCTAGCTCCCTATCCAGGTCTAATTGTACCAATCTGGTGTTTGTCTCGGGCTCACTCCCTGCCTAGCTCTCTCAAATGGCCATCTTCCTGTCAGATGTCTGTGATGTCAGACAGGGTTCTTCTAATTTCTGGCTTGCTGTCCTGGGAGCCCATCTGGTGCTTGTCTGGTCCTGGACTGGTGGTCCTGGACTGGTGGTCATAACAGGCTAGCTCTCTGTCCAGATCTCCTGGCACTGAACTGGTGGTGGTCTCAGGCTTTCTGTTTTCAGGAAATGTTAGGCTCTTTTCATTCAGGTGTTCATAGGTCAGAACATTGAATGCAGACCTAGCCTCTCTCTTCTCTGCTACCTACTGAAGCACATGTGTCACAGCAGCTTCTAGGGGTAGGCTTCCTTAGCTCTTCCTTCTTAAGAACATATTCTGTCATACTGTTTACATGTTTATTTTCTCTTGTTTTTTCTTTTGCAAATTGCAAATTCCATCTAATTTTTATCTAAATAAGTAGGTGCTTGAAATCAATGCTTCTTCCAGTGTCCTGAATGGTGTAATAATATAAAATGTGCTACAATACTATTTTCCTTAGCTGCATGTATTTCCTTGGAAAGGCTGTGATTTTTTTTCTTGCTATCATCATAACCAATACATTTTAAATTATGCACCTTATTTGAAATAGATTGTATAAGTAAGTCAGTGCATATTAGTTACTGGAGTACACAGAATTTAAAATATAATAGTAACACTAATTTTACAGAGTTCAGAATTAACCATAATTTCTTTTTTATTTCAGTCTCCACTCCTTGATTCCTTCTCTGGTTTGTTTTTCACCATGTTGGAATAATACTTGTCATATTTACTAAGAAAAATTTGCTTTCTAAGCCTTCTTATATGTTTTTTCATAATTATATATAATTTAACCTTATTCTATATTTTTCACATAAAAATACTTATTTTTTTCCATTTGTAGTTGGTAAGGAAAATATGATACATAGATACAATAATTAGTATTTTATTCAGCTATAAAGAAAAATGATGGCGTGACATTTCAGAAAAATACATGTCATTGAATATTGTTATGTTAAATAAGATAGAGTCAAAACCAAATACTGCATGTTTTCTTTCATATATGTTCTCTAGTTTTAATATACAATTACATATGTGTTGTGTGTGTGTGTACATGTGAGTGTCTGTGTGTGTAGGTGTGTATTCATGAAGCAAAGGAGGAATTTCAGAGGGCAGAAAAGATACTAAGTTGGGCAGTAACAGATGAGAGCCTAATAAAATATATGTGACACCTAAGGTTAAAGGGATTCACTTGGAGGGAGGAAAGAGGTAAGCAGTAAGGAGTATGGAGCGAGCTTTAAAAAGACAATGGGGAGGAAGAAAGCACAAAACAAAATGACATGTGTGAAAATTAAATCCATTATCTTGTATGCTAACAACAAGTAAAAACAAAAGGAAATTCATAATCAGTTACAGAATTTTGTATATATGGTTTTGATTCACATATCTGTATCTATATTTAGATGCCTATTTTCACTTACATTTATAAAAATATCAGAAAATAATTTTATGGTTTTTGAAAGATTAAAATGAAGGAATAATTGTTTTCTAAAAGGATTGAGAGTTATAAAGATTATACAGCATCAATTATTGATTCATTTTATCTGCTGTTTTTGGAGTAAACTGTTATGGAACATGTTACCTTGAACTGAATATACAGAATTAACGCCATTTTCCTGGCTTACTTGGACCATTTTATTTCACAACTACATCAATGTTCATTGATAATTAACTAATTTCTACCGTATTCTAAAATTTTAATTAAGAGTTTGCCACACATAAGTGATGATTATACTAAGAATATTTCTCTAAATATTCTTTTCTTTTTAACAACATCACAGCTTTGGAAATTATGACACACTTTTAAGACCAACTACTTACTTATCAGTATAGTAGCATTCTGTGGGACTCTTTCTTTGAACATTACTTGCCTCACTAACCACAGTGAAATCTTTGAAGATGCAATCAATAGCTTACCTTTATTTCCAAGTGGAAAAGAATAAAATTTTTCAAGACTCTTTCTCTCTCTGAATTTCAAGGTGTCAAATAATTACATTAAACTAATTTATAGAATGCTTTGAATGTGTTCCAGCTCTTAAAAGATATTGAGAATGGTAAATCTGACTAGTACAACATAAAATTAGAATAGTCATTTACATGTAGCACAGAAGAATTCTAATCTCTAAAGCAATACACTACTGACTCATATATAATTATGCACACTGTCATCAGGCAGACTGAAATCTAGGCAAGAACACAATGCTGAACTGTGAAAATGTGCTTCTTTCTGTCTGCAAAAGACATAGATGTAAATTTTCCATGGATGTGATTAATTTCAACATTTAAATTAACCCAAGTTAGAATGTTACATTGATATAGAATTACATGGAACTTAACTTATGATGATGAAATTTGAATTAAAATGCATTTAATAGCAAAAATGACAATGCCAACATTTGTCAAAAAGCAAATATAATTCTAATAGCTGATTCAGATTATTGAATCTTGAAACTTCCAAAAATTTCAAACCACATCATCATTTGATCTTGTAAGAACCACATTTAAATATTTACTTCATTAACTTAAATTTTATTTTTAAAGAAAAATTTGAGTCTTCTCCCGAACTACCAATGGCATATAGATCAGCATTTAATGTATTGAAGGGACCTTGTTTAAAAAAACTCCAAGAGCATCGTAACAATTTATTAAAATAGCATTGTAAGATATTTCAATAAGTATCTATTAGCTCCTTTCTGAAGTATTAATTCATATTCACATAAATATTTTCAAAAAACTATAAAGCTCCTAGCAATTTCCAGTTGGATTTTACTAACAGTTTGCAACCTACAACAGCAATCTTAAACTTCATGTTGTTCAGAAAAATTGTGAGAACAACATCATCATGATCAAGAGATAAATCACAAACTGAACATTATGAAAGCCTTTTAAAACTGGATTATTGCTCTGTCTGGGTTCCATAATTTTCTCCATCTAATCACCAAAATAGTCAACATTCCTTAAAGCATGTGTTATTACATAGAACAAAAGATAAATATCTCAGAGTTCTAATTCTGGGTTTTTGCCTACATTTGCAAAAACAAAAACCAACAACGTTTTAAGAATTTAAACTTCACCCCAGGCATGTGTATTAATATCTAAACCTTGAAAAAATTAAAACTAAATAAATAAAATTATTTTCATGGAACTCATATTATGACAATTAGAAGAAAAGTAAACAAATAAGTATTTTATTTTAAAAACTAAGTGATAATGATAAAAATTGGAAATAAAGGAAAAATTATGTGTAAAGGGAAATTTTATAACAAGCAGGGAAAGTTTTTCATAAAAATGGAATTTAAATGGAAATATAAATACAAATTTTTTTCTCACCCACTTAGCAAGTTCACTGACATGAGAATGTCATCCTGTCGATAAGTAGTAGAAGGAAAAAACTGAGAAGCAAGATGAGAATGATAATGGATGGAAAGAGGGAACACATGGGCTCCATAGATCATTGTAAGGACTCTGACTTTTATCCCAAGTAAAATATAAAGCCATTACTAAGCTTTGTGTTAGAATGACATGATTTGAAATATCGTAAACGCTCAACTTGCTGAGGCTTCTTTTATCTTTATAATAGAACTGTCCATTTGTACTGCCAAATTTCCAGGTTCACATGGGAGTTCCTAAGTTCTAGATGCAATAGTACAGTTGAAATTTATATGACCCTTCTACAGTTAATGGAATTCAAACTCATTTCAGTTAGGAAGTCAACATTATTATAGAATTTGTATATAACACAGAAAATATATAGTAAAAAATGCTATAAAATACTTTGCTTAATTTTTCTCATGTATTCCTTACAGTAAAATTAAAATAGGAAATTACTAAGACAATCTATTATACAAAATTTTAACATAAAAATGAGGCTTGGAAAATCATGAGCAATTTGAAATTACTTTTATCTGAATTCTCAGTAAAGGTGATATATTGTGATTACAAAGGAAACTACATATTTAAAACTTATGTTTTCTTTGTATTAAAAATTGGGAACAGGAAATGCATCATAGAGTCTAAAAAATTATAATGTGGCTAAAATGTAAGAAGCAGAAATAACAAGATTCAATGAACTGAGAAAGGAGCTCAGATTTCTGGCCTGTTGAGGAATCGAAGGGAGATATCTCTACCACATCATCTACCAGGGGATCCTTGTGAAAGAAAGGACACCCTTACAAACAGGACAAACCCAGAGTTGTTGTCAAGTCTTAAATCCAGTTAAGGAACTTTGTGTAACAAGTCAACATTAGAGAAGAAACCCACATTGTTACTTGCCGAGTCTTGTAGGTCTATAACCAATTACAATCTTAAGGGGAGCAGAGGCAGTGTTGGTTGAGGATGAGTTACTATAGGGGCCAAAAGCCAAGAGCACTCACTAGTAAAAGAGGATAGAGACTTCCCTTAAGACACTGGATGAGAGACAGACCTATGAGAGAGTTGTAGAAAAGTGTAAAACTACTTATAGAGATGCTGTGGTGTTTAGCGGGCTCTGTTAAAGCTGTGAAAATGATAGTAACTAGGAGTCTCACTCTCTATGGTGAGGACCAAGCCTCATTGCCTGAAATTCATTGGATGGAATGATAGCCCTAAATTCAGTGCCATCAATTTGCTGAGCCTCCAGTGTAGTCAATATGTGGGGGCTTCTGAAGGACAGTCTCTTAAAAGGAGGCATATGGCTTGCTGGAAACACCTGGCAGAGCACATAGATCTGGGCAATAGACGAACCTCACCTCGGGAGGACCAACGAGAAGGAACCTTTTATGCATAATTACTGAAAGATCAGGAATCTGAAAAAAAAGGGGGGGGGGTTGGCTTGGCATTGCTTTCAGCTGTCCAGATTGGGCTGAAGCCAGGTGAAGCCTCATTTTGAAGCCCCAAAAGCCAGGACCCATGAGAAATGTGAAGACAACTCCCTGCTTAGAGACATGGCTGCAGAGAGACAATGGACAACTCCTTGCTGAAGGGTGGGGCTGCAAAATCCCAGACCTGCAAGATCCGCGAGGGAATCACTAATTACCCTACTTAAATGGTATGGTGACAGAACCCTAGAGAAAAGGGATGTGAAGTGCACAGATGTGTGCCTACTTCTGGCACTGAGGAAAAGGCAGGACTTCAATCAGAGATGTGCTAACCAGCTCTTATGCTGCACCAGCCCTGAGGTGGTAAGAATCTGGCATTCAGACACCTCGGCACATAAATGGAGACCAGCCCAGGAGACAGGCAGCAGAAGCCAAGAATAGGCCATGGAAAGGGGTTCTTGCTACAAGCCAATCCAAGAAGGCTGAGAAAAGGACATGAAGGCTCCACCTGCCATAAGTAAGCTCAGGCTGGCACAAGAGGTGTGGCATAGGACCTGCTCAGAGAAAGTTCGTGAGAACCAGACGCTGAGGAGAGCGGCAGCTGGTTGAGGAGCAGAAGACCTAAGGTTGTGTCCATCTATAGGCCCAAGGCAGATGAGTGTATGAGTGAGGGGTGAGGTGCAGGTGCTCTGAGGCTGTGACACAAAGGACTCAGCATGAGGCACAGCATCTGCCCCAAGAGGGTTCAGCTAACCACTGAAGCATGCAGAAGTGCTGCCCATGCTTCATTCAGCTTTGGCAGTCTCAGCTAACAGAAAAGGCCTCGAGCTCAAGCCAAAGTGAGGTTACCATAGCAACACCAGAGCCAGGTGACCACAGTATGACTGCTTATTGTGGTGTTCCTGCAGAAAGACAGCTGACCAGTTGGCCTCAAAGGATCTGCCCCTGAGGCCAACTGGATTGGTATCTTTCTTTTTCTTTTTTTAATATAATTTATTTTTTATTTCTTCAAGTTACATCTCAATCACAATCCCCTCCCTACTCCCCCCTCCTGTCCCACCATTCCACCCTTTTCCCCCTCAACCCCCTCATCCTCTACCCTTTTTTTTTTAGTTTAAGGTATTTCTTTTTTCGCCCAACAACTCCCCCTTTCAGTCCAACAAATGGTTCTTTCTCTTATAACAATAAATACAATACAAAGCAACAGAAATAAATAGGCCACAATTATGAGAGTTATATGGCTTAGCATACATTCCCAATGTCCAGTCCATATGTATTTGGCACCTGACTTTAACATTCTACTATCTAACCATCTCCATGAGTTTAAAGTTCAATATCTAACTCAGCTTTCATACTAACTTGCCTCATTATTTTAAAAACATCTTCTTACATCCAGAACACCCTCTTGATTCCTAAACAACTCAAAATTTAATTATGAGACCCTAGCTATCTAGTCTTCAACCACCTCAGAGACCTGAGAGGGATAAATATATATGATTATATAGGAAGTGCAGGGCCCGCAGCTTCCATAACTAAGAAATGACATACGAATAGCTGTCTGGACAACTCCCATTTTCTCTCCATACATTACAGCATCAATCTTCATTTGGCCCCGTTTCTCTGACGGACATTGATTGTAGAGCAGGAATTATGAAGGACTTTCTAAAGGGTTAGAGTTTGTTGGTTGATAGGTGTTTATAGATACTAGTAAATATAGTTTAAAACTTATGGTGCACTCCAGAGCTGCCTGCCTGCTTCATGTTTTTCTTCTTTCACAACTATGAACTCAGAATATGGCCACCAGTGGAACACTTGATCTCTGTCACTTCCTACTTCCTACGGTATTCACTGTTGGATTGGATATAAAAGAAATGAGATTAGCTCTGTAGTACATGTGGAGATTTGTTCCTTCCTTCCACTCTTTGCTGTACTCTATAGATATCATTTGGTTGATATATTACCCCACAGAATTTATTTAAGCTGTGGAGAATATTGAGTAGACGAGAAATTGTCAAACACACAGGCTGCAAAATTGCATATGTCCAGTAGTGTTTGCTAAAGAAGGAAATAAAGGGAATGATTATACCAAAGTGTATATGACACTCTCCAACAGTCTTCCATGCGCAGTGTCATTTAGTGCCCAATTTGAATTATAGGACAGTCCCTTAAACTTCAGTCACTTCTTGTACTCAACATCCAATTATATATCAATCTTCTCTGCAGAAATCCTTAAAGCTAGGGATGAAATGTTAACTCATATTAAATAAAGGAACAATTGTCATGAAAATATAATGGTTTTAAGTACAAAGAACCACACAATGAACATCATAATGGAATAGATGAGTCCATTGTTGAATTAATGTTGTGGAGATGTTTAATTCTCCACTATATATAAATGAGTCTCTTACTTGGGCCCATCCATTGAAAAAGTTCTATTTTTGAGTTACTGGGCCACAGGGCTGTGTGCAGTGGACCTCATGGGATCACCAGAGAGAAAAGTTAAGTGAAACCTAAATCTAGTTATTATCTCTGGAGAGAGAAATTCACAGCAAACAAGCAAAAGAGAGAAACAAATGAAAGATGGAGAAAGAGAATGAAAGAATTTCCCCCACTGTGCAAGCAGCATGTGTGGGAGTTTACTGAAAAGGAAAGGAGTAGAGAAATCATACCAGTGGATATTTCTGTTGGTAAGAATTGAAGGGTTTTTGTTTTCCAGTACATTTTTCATAATGTTCCCTGATTTTATGTTGACTTTAAAACTCAGTCAAAAATAAGTCTTGTAAAATTACTGGGACAGAAAATTGTATGCGTTACACAAATGACATGCTAGTTTCTGGCATTACAACAACACATGATCTCACAGCAAACACATTGATCCTTTGGTTCTTCCAATCATTCTACTCCATTTTCGATAAAGTTCCTGAGCCTCAGTTGCCAGAGTTGTTTTACAGATGTATCCATTTCTACTGGGTTCATGAAACAACAATTAATGACAAAAATGCCATGAGTTTGAAAGAGAACAAGGAAAAGGGTTTGGGGAGGTTTGAAGAGAGAAAAGGGAAGTGGGAAGTAGGAAAAAATGATGTAATTATATTATAATCTCAAAAAAATTTAAAAAGTAAAAAGAAAATATAAAAAAGACAAGCTACTATTTGAGGAAATTAAGACTAGAATTATTTTAACAATTATGATAGTAATAATAGTAATAAATTTTAGGATTTAACCAAACTGAGATGGTAGTAAGAACTAAATATTCCTGCCAGTTTGAGTACAGGGCCTCTATATAGCCTCAATGCCAAGTGTTCTGGATACTTTTCATCAAATCTCACTTCTCTAACATTAGCAGATAGAAGCACACTTCATTGCTTTTTTCATGTTTTACATTAGCCTATTTCTCTCATTTTTAAACTATGCAATACCTCTTTTTCTAAGAGAATACTAACATAGTCAAGAATGGACTTTATTTTTCTACAATGCACTCAAGACATATTTCTCTCTTATCATTTTCAACATCGTTCTTGCCATTGTGATAGTTTCCCCCCTATTATTAGTGATCAATCTTCTCTAATATCACTGCTCTATTTTACAGTTCCACTATTTTCTATTTGCTAAAGGCTATAAACATGCTCGGTATCATTTCTTAAATCTTCTTAAGCCATGCATAAGCAGCAATGGGTAACAGTGATGAATAATTGAAATACACTTAATACAGACACACTAAGGGTCATATTGCACTTTTTTGTGAACAGTGGGACATTGTGCTGTTGCTTAACCTTTTTGATCCTTAGCTAATCAACTTGCAAACACATAGCAGCGTCTAACTTCTGATTTCCTTGTATGGAATGATGTCATCTACATGAAAATCTTAGTGTACTGCACCTGGCAGTCCACTAAGTATTTAATAAATTAAATAGCATGTGTATTGCAGCTTTGTAGCAACATGTACACACTATTCCTCTATCTTACTGCGACACAAATTTCTTTTGGTTTTACCCTGATTACATTCACAAGCAGGATGTGTATTCCATTTCTCTCACAGTAGAAGATGATAGTTGCCCATAACTTAGTAAAACACTTTCCTTGCTTGTCCATAGAAGTAGAATTTTTTTTCCTGTAAAACTTCAATCCTTTAAATTAGATAATGCTTCCCAATGGTATCATACCTAGAGATACTTAAAAATAAAATGTGAAGCTCTGACCTCTTGATACCAACCGTCTAAAATGGTCTAGGATAGTTAAAACAAACTCCTAGTCATGCAAACATGTCTCTTTGTTAGCTACTATGACAGTCTATCACAGATATTCTCTAAACTACCCAGTAATCAAGTTGCTAAGAGACAAGCAACATTTGCTTATCTAAATACAAGAGATGGTTAGGGCATCTTCAAAAACCCCTAGAGATCTGCAGAATATGGCATTCAAAGATGTTATCTTAAATCAAGATTTTTTTTTGATATCGAGATATATCAGCGCCTGACAGCACCCCCTATTCTACTCCAAGTAGAAGATAAGCATCGAAGAACCTCCACTGTAAGATGGTTGAATTAGTGGCAAGCCTTTCTCTTGGCATGAAAAAACCCCTTGCACCAACTGCAGACAGACTGCTGTCCAAAAAGGACAAAACTTGGTAGCAGGGAAGTCGACAGCCTAACTCTGCCAAGACAGGGTAGGTAAGTCCTTCATAATCCCTGCTCTACAACAAATGTCTGTCAGAGAAACAGGACCCAAAGCCTGAAGATTGATGCTGGAATGTATGGAGAGAAAATGGGAACTGTCCAGGCAGTTATTGGTATGTTCTTTCTTAGTTTTGGAAGCTGCAGGCTCTGCACTTCCTATATAAGCAAATATATTTATCCCTCTCAGGTCTCTGAGGTGGTTGAAGAATAGACAGATAGAATCTTATAGTTAAATTTTGAACTGTTTAGGAATCAAGAGGGTGTTATAGATCTAAGAAGATACTCTTAAAAGTGTGTTGCAAGATAGTAAGAATGTTGAGTCACATATAGACCTTTAAACTCATGGAGTTGGGTAGATAGTAGAATGTTAAAGTCAGGGGCCAAATAGGTATAAACTGAACATTGGGAAGGTATACTGGGCCAATTTACTCTCATAAATGTGGCATATTTATATCTATTGTTTTGTATAATACTTACTGTTATAAGAGAAGGAACCAGCTGTTGGACTGAAAGGGGAAACCTCTGGAGGGAAGAGGGTGGAAGGGCGGGATAGGAAGGGGGAATAGCGAGGGGTTTGTTACTGAGATGTAACTTGAAGAAAAAAAAATAAAGTATTAAAAAAAAAAAAAAAACTTCAATCCTTTGCAAAGGCTTTGCAGCCAGAGAATCTGAGTTTGCCTTTTTTTTTTTTTTTTTTTTTTTTGCTTCATCCCACCTCTTATTTTATTCAGAGCTGTCTAAATGTGTGACTTGTTTTTTACCTGTGTACTTTCTGAGGTGATTTTTGGGGGTACTCTTCAAATTTTCCAAAATGTTTTTTATGAGTCAAAATGTTGGAATTCTATGGAAATGGCTTGTAAGTGAAGTGCACATCCTTTTGTTCTGGATTTATCATATTTCTAATCTGTTAAGCCACACTTAGGTATAAGGTTTTGGTTACTTTATTATAATTGACTTCAGGGATAGCATTGATCTCTTTGTGCAGTGTTATTCAGGACTACCTTTTGCATAGCTCACTGTTTGTGCCACCTGTTTTATGTACTCTAAATGTGTCAAACCTGTAATAGGTCCCTGAGTTCTGCCGTTCACACTGTATATTATATGTCTAATGATGTTTCAGGTAGATCAGAGGTGTGGATATCTTGTGGCTCTTCAAACTTGTCATTGACAGCTGAAATGACGACAATCTGTTATAGGCTATGCCCTTACCATGTGTAGTTGGCATAATCTGGAAAGTTTGTTTAAGATGTACACTGTGGTATTACACTAAATAAGATAGTTTTATTACTATTAAATATTACAGAGATGACCGTCACCAGGAGAGGGACAGGGTAAGAACCACTCAAATACCCAGTGGGAAGATCCGAACCCCAGACAGGGTTACTCACAAGCCTCCTGGGCCCCCAGATCCCACCTAGGTGTCCCAGATATTTTGCGAAGGGTTGCGGACCCGTGGGAGCAGAATACGCAGAGCCACAGCGGCAGGATGGCTAAGCAGTCGGCAGGTATCGAACCTCAGCGGGATGGTGCAGCGGCTGAGTCCACAGCTGTATTTTGGAAAGTGCAAGCATATTTGTGTTTCCATAGAGGGGTGATGGACATACATACAGGCCCCTCCCTTGGATTTACGATCACTGGGAAAAACACTGCAGCTGGACTGAGCAGCAGGATACACTTCCAGCAGAGCTGCAGAGTACCCGAATATGGAAGACAGTGGCCCCAACTTGCCAGTAAACCAGCTCCATACAGACATAGGTGGAGCTGTGAGAGTGGCAGAAAGGCGAGTGGCTGGGTTGGAAGGATGATTTGTTCTCCATAGGGTCCAAGCCCTGGGAAAATGGTGGGGTTAATATCAGAGTCCTTTACTAGTGCTGGCCTTTCCGGCGGGAAACCAGAGTTTAAGCATATATAGTTCTACCCCTGGAACAGTGAGGTTTTGGCCTGGGGGGCATTGCTGAGTAACTCACCTTAAGGGCATGGAGTCAGGTCCTTTGAAGACTCCAGCAAGTGGTCTCGATCCCCAAACTTGGGACCTCCAGAATCCACAGAATCTGTGCCTGGACTTACAGGACCATACCAGCAGAGCTGCTGCAGGCTGAATACACAGTGTGTAACAAAAAGACCTCTGACTTGGGAGCAGAGAAACAATCCCGGGCCATTCCTCATTACCTGGGAATAGGCTGCACCAGCTCACAGTGCTTCTGGCTATTAGATGCACATTGACCCTGAGAACCCCCTGAGAGCAGCTGGGGAGGACCACAAACACAGTCCGGACACATAAGCTGCAGGAGAGCTACAACCCCACCCAACAGTCTTTAGCCTACCAACCTGCACTGTCATCTGTAAGAAGGTCAGTTGGATCCCAGGAACCTACAGGAACACATCCCATCACAACCCCTCACCTGAGTCCCCAATTGGAACAAAACAGGAAGGGGTGAGCTGTGGGAGACACACTGAGAACACACAAGGTCCCATCCAGCCAGTGGAAAGCAACAGATCACCAAGCAATATGAAAGCTACACCAAAGTGCCCCCTTTGGCACCACCCCAGAAGCCAACAGGAACAAACAGCTAAGAACAACCAAATTGCAAAAGGACAGCGAAAAACAGAACAAACAGAAGTCAGGGAAATGTGACCCCAACAAAATGCAACTATGATAGTATAGCAAACCCTGACCACTTCACCACAGCTGAAACACATGAAAACGATGACAATTCTACGTTCTGGAAAATTATAGAGTCCTTTCAAGAAGAATTTAAATCTATGAGGGAATTCAAAGAGTCCACAATTTTACAAGTGAAAACAATGGATAATATCATTAGAGAGCTCCAAGCAAAAGTGCCTCAACTTGAACAGGAAAGAGACAAGGCAATGAAAGATTTAAAAGATATGAAAGATTTCTAGTCAAAGACAAGCAAATTGGAACAGGAAATTTACAAAACAAATAAAATCTTTCAAGTCATAAAAAAGGAAATGGAAGCAATAAAGAAAACACAGTCAGAGTAAAGAGTGGAAGTGAAGACTCAAGGGAAGATAACAAGAACTACAGACATAAGTATCAAAAATAGGATACAAGAGATGGAAGACAGGATCTCAGGCATGGAAGATTCAATGGAGGAAATCAGTACAACATCCAAAGAAAATGAGAAAGCCATGAAAGCTCTTACCCATAACATCCAAGAAATCAAGGACTCAATGAAAAGACAGAACCTAAGAGTTCTAGGCATAGAGTAAAGAGAAGACTCCCAACTCCAAGGTCCAGGAAATATCTTCAACAAAATCATAGAAGAAAACTTCCCAAACCTAAAGAAAGAGATGCCAATAAAAATTCAAGAGGCCTAGAGAACACCAAACAGATAAGATCAGAAAAGAAACTACTCTTGCCACATAATAATTGAAACTCTAAATGTACAGAACAAGGAAAGAATATTAAAATCTGTAAGAGAAAAAGGTCAAGTAATCTATAATGGCAAACTCATCAGATTTACACCTGACTTCTCCTCAGAAACTCTAAAAGCTAGAAGGGCCTGGACAGATGTCCTACAAGTCCTGAGAGAGCATAGGTGCCCAGCCAGACTACTATACCCAGAAAAACTCTCTATTAACATAGATGGAGAAAACAAGATATTCCATGAAAAAATCAAATTTAAACAATATCTACCCACAAACCCAGCCTTACAGAAGATCCTAGAAGGAAAATTCCAACCCAGAGAAGATAAGTACCCCCAAGAAAACAGAGGAAATAGTAAACTTCATGTCAACTAAACCAAAAGAAACACAGGACCACCATCTATACCAAAATAATGGGAAATAACAACCTCTGGTCACTAATATCCATCAACATCAATGGACTCAACTCCCTAATAAAAAGACACAGGCTTACAGATTGGATCTGTAATCAAGACCCATCATTTTGCTGCATACAAGAAACAAATCACACTAACAAAGATAGATACTATCTCAGAGTAAAGGGCTGAGAAAAGGTTTTCCAAGCAAATGGACCCAGGAAGCAAGCTGGCATAGCCATCCTCATATCAAACAAAATAGACTTCCAACTGAAGTTAATAAGAAAAGACAGAGAAGGGCATTACCTACACATGTAGGTAAAGGAAATATTCATCAAGAGGACATCTCAATATTGAACGTCTATGCCCCAAATACAAAGGCACCTATATTTGTAAAAGAAAGTCTTCTAAAACTTAACTCACACATCAATCCCCACACATTAGTAGTGGGTGACTTCAACACCCCATTCACAAAAATGGACAGATCATCAAGACAGAAGCCAAATAGAGAAATAATGAGTCTAAAAGAGTTCAAGAACCAAATGGACCTAACAGATATCTACAGAACATTTCATCCAAACACAAAAGAATACACCTTCTACTCAGCACCACAAGGAACCTTCTCCAAAACTGACCATGTAGTTGGACACAAAGATAGCCTCAACAGATACAAGAAAATTGAAATAACACCTTGTATCTTATCAGACCACCATAGAATAAAGCTGGACTTCAACATCAACAGAATCAACAGAAAACCTACACACACACATGGAAATTGAACAACTCTTTACTAGATGAGTACTGCGTCACATAAGAAATAAAGAAGGAAATCAAAGACTTCTTAAAATCCAACGAAAATGAAGGCACAACATACCCAAACCTATGGAACACAATGAAAGCTGTGCTATGAGGAAAGTTCATAGCACTAAGTGCCTTCAAAAAGAAAATTATGACAGCTCATATTAGCATATTAACAGCTAAACTGGATGAATTGGAAAAAAAGGAAGCAAACACTCCCAAGAGGAGCAGAAGGAAGGAAATCATCAAACTTAGGGGTGAAATCAACAACTTAGAAACAAAAAGAACTATACAAAGAATTAATGAAACCAAGAGTTGGTTCTTTGAGAAAATCAACAAAATAGACAGACCTTTTGCCAATTTAACTAAAAGGCAGAGGGAAAAAACCCAAATCAACAAAATCAGAAATGAAAAGGGAGAAATAACAACAGACATTGAGGAAATCCAGAGTATATTTAGGTCCTACGTTAAAAATCTACACTCCACCAAATATGAAAACTTAAGCAAAAGGGACAATATTCTTGATAGATTCCAACTACTGAAGCTACATCAAGATCAGGTTAACAGATTACATAGCCCTATAACCCCTAGGGAAATAGAAACAGTCAATACAAATCTCACAACCAAAAAAAACCCAGGGCCAGATGGTTTCAGCAGAGAATTCTACCAGAACTTCAAGGAAGAGCTAATACCAATACTCTTCAAACTCTTTCACAAACTAGAATCAGAAAGAACACTGCCAAACTCATTATATGAGGCCACAGTCACCCTGATTCCTAAATCACACAAAGACCCAACAAAGAAAGAAAACTTCAGACCAATCTCCCTCATGAACATAGATGCAAAAATACTTAATAAAATACTAGCAAACCGAATCCAAGAACACATCAAAAGTATCATATACCATGATCAAGTAGGTGTCATCCCAGGAATGCAGGGATGGTTCAACATATGAAAATCCATCAATGTAATTCACAATACAAATAAGATGAAAGTAAAAAAAAAAACACATGATAATCTCGCTAGATGCAGAAAAAGCATTTGACAAAATCCAACACCCCTTCATGCTAAAAGTCCTGGGGAGAACGGGCATATAAGGACCATATCTTGAAATAATAAAGGCAATATACAGCAAGGCACTGCCAACATCAAATTAAATGGAGAGAAACTTGAAACATTTCCTCTAAACTCAGGGACAAGACAATGATGCCCACTTTTGCCATATCTCTTCAATATAGTACTTGAAGTTTTTGCTAGAGCAGTAAGACAACTAAAGGAGATCAAGGGGATACAAAGTGGAAACGAAGAAGTCACATTACTCCTATTTGCAGATGATATGATAGTATACATAAGTGATCCCAAAAATTCCACCAGAGAACTCTTACAGCTGATAAACACCTTCAGCAAGGTGGCTGGATACAAAATTATTTTTAAAAAATCAGAAGCCCTTCTTTATACAACAAATAAATGGGTTGAGAAAGAAATCAGGGAAACAATTCTCTTCACAATAGCCACAAACAATATAAAATACCTGGATGTAACTCTAACAAAGCAAGTAAAGGACCTGTACAACAAGAACTTCAGGCCCTTGAAGAAAGAAATTGAAGAGACCATCAGAAGTTGGAAAGATCTCCCACTCTCATGGATAGGTAGGATCAACATAATAAAAATGGCCATCCTACCAAAAGCAATATACAGATTCAATCCAAAGCCTAACAAAATACCAACACAATTCTTTTTAGACCTGGAAAAAGCTATTCCCAATTTCACATGGAACAACAAAAAACCCAGAATATCTAAATCAATAATGTACAATAAAAATACATCTGGAGGTATCACCATCCCTGATCTCAAGTTGTACTACGGAGCAATAGTAATAAAAACAGCATGGTACTGGTATAGAAACAGACCAGTGAATCAATGGAATCGAATTGAGGACCCAGAAATGAACCCACACACCTACGGTCACCTAATTTTTGTCAACGAAGTCAAAACCGCACAATGGAAAAAGGACAGCATCTTCAACAAATGGTGCTGGTCCAACTGGATGTCCACTTGTAAAAGAATGAAATTAGACCCATACTTATCACCTTGTACAAAACTTAAGTCCAAATGGATCAATTTAGCATAAGGCCAGTCATACTAAATCTACCTGAGGAGAAAGTGGGAAAACCCATCAAAATCATTAGCACAGGTGACAACTTCCTGAACAGAACACCAACAGCTCAGGAACTAAGACCAACAATCAATAAATGGAACCTCATGAAATTGAAAAGCTTCTGTAAGACAAAAGACACTATCATTCAAACAAAACGGCAGTGAAGGGGCTGATAGGTTAATATAAGTTAGATTTAGTGAATACCTAAGTTTCCGATACAGTCTCTTAATTCAGGGCATGAAGATCAACTGCTGTGAGCAA
>CAJQZJ010000929.1:1043108-1138582 GCA_907164525.1 Lophiomys imhausi
GTTTGTTATAAGAGAATTTAGTAATAAATAAATAAGAGTTAAATAAACAATAACTTAAAAGTTCGGTTACACGGCAGCTTACACATTAGGAGAAAATCTTCACCAACCCCACATCTGACAGAGGGCTAATATCCAAAATTTACAAAGAACTCAAGAAATTAAAAGCCAAGAAAGCAAATAATCCAATCAAATAAATGGAAAAAAGAGCTAAACAGAGAATTCACAAAAGAGGCATTCCTAAAGGCTGAGAGACACTTGAAGAAATGCTCAGCATGCTTAATCATCAGAGAAATGCAACTCAAGAGGACTCTGAGATTCCATCTCACAACAGTCAGAATGGGTAAGATCAAAAGCTCAAATGACAACATATGCTGGCAAAGGTGTGGAGAAAAGGGGAACCTTCCTCCGTTGCTGGTGGGAGTGCAGGCTTGTGCAACCACTATGGAGATCAATCTGGCGATATCTTAGAAAACTTGGAATAGCTCTGCCTCGGGACCCAGCCATACCACTTCTGGGTATATATCCAAATCACTCCTGCCCGAATCATAAGGAAGTTTCCTCATATATATTCATAGCAGCCTTATTTGTAACAGCTAGAAACTTGAAACAACTCAGATGTCCCTCAAGTGAAGAATGGATTAAAAAACTGTGGTACATCTACACAATGGAATATTACTCAGCTATCAGAAACAATGAAATTATGCAATTTGCAGCCAAATGGATGAAACTAGAGAAGCTCATCCTGAGTGAGCTAACCCAGACTCAGAAGGATGCACATGGCATCTATTCACTTATAGTAGGATTTGAGCTATATAGTACAGGATATCTATACTACAACCAGAGCACCAAAGGGAACATGGACATAGACTTCTTTTTTTTTGTTTGTTTGTTTTCTCTCCCTGGCAATAAGACACTTTTCCCTGGTGGTACTGCCTTGTAGGCCCCCAGTGAACGATGAGGCTCTTGGCCCTCCTATGACTTCTGAACTGGGGTTGGGGACTGTTATATAGGCACACTGCACTCCAGAGGAGTGGAATAGAAGGGTTAGGGGTAGAGGGTGGGAGGGCGGTACTGGGAAGGGTGGAAAGAGGACACTATGATGAAGATGTGACCAGAAACAATAAATAAATAAATTTATTTTAAAAAAAGAAAATATAGGGAAAACACACCATAAAAAATTGCAGATAGTATGTTTAGTCCAAATTTCATACCATCTCTTTATTTATATTATACATATGTATATATATATATATATACATACATATATATACTTATATGTAAGACAATTACTGAAGATAATTAAATATGAAAATGCACTCAAACCAAGTTAAATGTATTTCAGTTAGTATTGGGAACATTTTAGTTTGTAAATGAATACTAAAACTCAGAACTTATTGCATATCACTTCCTGCCTTCTTCAGAGTCATTAAAGACTGATAGTAGTGACAGCTTCATGACAGATCGCTCCACTTATTTGAAAAGAATGAACTGATCAGAATACAGAGCTTTGAATTCATTGAATTTTTTTTGTTTAATCATGTGCATGCATTATAAAATTAAATGAGAAACTATATATATATTAAAGTATGTCTCAGTTTGACAAAATTGATGAAATTCAAGTTTCTACTAATATCAATGAAACTTTGAGTATGGAGGAAAATGAGAAAAAAATTTAAATGTATTTAAAAGACAATAATGGTTGCTTTCTGCAAACTCCACCTTCAGTTGTTAGGATCATCACACAAAAATCTAAGCACAAAAATAATGCCTATTTTTCTCAAAGATCTCCCCTATGAAGCATAACAATTAAATATAATGGACTGAAGATTATTTCCCTGAACTGGGAGGGAACATTGACAATATTACACTATTTAGTGCCCTCATTTTAATAATTTTCATATAGTCATTTAAAATGCCTGTTTCAAAAGAACATAAGTTAGCGCTATGTACAAATTCTGAATTATGGTCACAATAATGTGAAATTCTAAAGTTTCTCAAAGATAACTAAAACAAAGAATTATTATTTCCATTGAGGTAAAATAATTAGGAAAATTCAAACAGATATGTGTACATTTTGAATGTGATGGTAGTAACAAGATGGTATTGATATCTAAAAACTATCAAACTATTTAATCAGATTAACTTTTGCATGGAAATTGTAAAAGAAAAAAATCCATTATCTTTCATAGAGAGATTAGTCAGTGGTTAGTAGCATGTTTTGTTCTTCCAGCAGATCTATGGATCTGTGTTCAATTCTCACACCCATATTAGGTGACATCATAAAATGTGTAACTCAAGTGCTCTGGGATCTGACTCACTTTCTATCCTCAATATGTATCCACACATATTGAACATATGTGTATTCAGATGCTAATGTAGACACATAGATATAAATAGACATCTAGCTTAAAAAATTATTGTCTCTTGGTCATTAGAGCTTCCTCTTTTGTGAGTTCTTGGGTTAGCTCTGTACCCCATTTTCTTATTGGATTACTTGATTTGTTGGTGTTCAATTTCTTGAGTTCTTTATAAATTTTGAATATTAGCCCTCTGTCAGATATGGGATTGGTAAAGATCTTTTCCCAATCTGTAGGTTGCCATTTTGTTCTAGTGACAGTGTCCTTTCCCTTATAGAAGCTTTTCAACTTCATGGGGTCCCATGTATTGATTGTTGGTCTTAGAGCCTAAGCTATTGGTGTTCTGTTCAGGAATGTGTCACTTGTGTCAATGAGTTCCAGGCTTTCCCCCATTTTGTCTTCTATTAGATTTAGTGTGTCCGGTTTTATGTTAAGGTCTTTGATCTACTTGGACTTAGTTTTGTGCAAGGTGATAAATATTTATCTATTTGCATTCTTTTACATGTTGACATTCAGTTAGACCAGCACCATTTGTTGAAGATGCTGTCCTTTTTCCATTGTATGATTTTGGTTCCTTTGAATCTCTAGTGGCCAAGAGACACTGGAAGAAATGCTCAACATCCTTAATCATCAGAGAAATGCATCTCAAGACCACTCTGAGATTCCATCTCACACCTGCCAGAATGGCTAAGATCAAAAAATCAAATGACAGCACATGTTGGTGAGGTTGTGAAGAAAGGGATCACTACTCCATTGTGCTGGTGGAATTGCAAACTTGTACAACCACTATAGAAATCTCTCCGGTGATATCTTAGAAAACTTGGAATAGTTTTACCTCAAGACCCAGCCATACCACTACTGGGTATACATCCAAATGTTTCCTCACCAATCCACAAGGCCATCTCCTCAACTATGTTCATAATAGCTTTATTTTTAATAGCTAGAAACTGAAAACAACCCAGCTGTCCTTCAACTGAAGAATGGGTTAAAAAAAAAACCTGTTGTACATTTACACAATGAAATACTACTCAGCTATCAGAAACAAGAAAATCATACAATTTGCCAGCAAATGTATGGATCTAGAAAAGCTCATCCTGAATGAGTTAACTGATACCCAGAAAGAGACACATGACATATATTCACTTATAAGTGGATTTTAGCCATATGGTACATGATAAATATCCTATAATCAACAGACTGAAAGGAACAGGAACATGGACTTTGTTACTTGTTAGTGGGATACTTTATGCTAGTGGAGCTTCCATGTAGGCCCCGGTACAAGAGGAAGCTCTTAGCCCTCATGTGGCTGCTGAACTGAAGGGGGCTGATATGTAGGGCACCCCACAATCGAGGAGTAGGATAGGTGGGAGAAGGGGAAAGGGTGGGAAGGTAAGAGGGTGGGCCCGGGAGAGGTACAGGGAGGGGACTGTGATGAAGATGTAAATTGAAGTATTAAATAAACAGTAAAAAGAAAGAAAGAAAGAAGTAATTATTGTCCTCCAGGCCCATAACTCCAGCAGAAGACCCCTTCTCTACCAGAAAGAAGCCAAGCCAGTACTAGGAACACTAAGGCCACACAAGTACCTGGATCCCTAGGTGTTACACTGGTATCCAGAACCCCAGAGGCCATACCAGTTTCCAGAAACTCAGTGGCAATGTGGGTACCCAAACTCATAGAGGTCACACAGACTGTCAACATCCCAGCAGAAGTACCTTACTAGATCTGAAAACTCATTGGTCATCAGAACCACAGGCCATTTAGTCCAAAAGATCAGAGAAGAAAAAAAAAAACAAAAACAAACAAACAAACCAAGGGAGACAAACATCCAAAAATATCTAACCAACCAAATAAACACAGAAATTGGAGGCTAAATTTATAACAAATCCAAGCCCAATTGAGTAGAGATCAGCATAAGAACATATCAACAAAAGCCAGGGAAATATAGTAGTGCTGGAGTCCAGCAGTGGAAATGCTATAGACTTATGGAAACTGAATAACTCTACTCAATGACCACCGAGTCAGGGAAGAAATACAGAAAAAAATGAAGATTTTCTAGAATTCAATGAAACTCAAGGCACAACATACACAAACTTACAGGACACAATGAAAACAGTGCTAAAGTTTATAGCACTAAGTGCCTTCATAAACAAATTGGAGAGATCTCATACTAACAATTTAAAAGCACATCTGAAAGCTTTAGAACAAAAAGAAGGAAACACACTCAAGAGGAGTAGATGGCAGGAAATAATCAAACTCTGGGCTGAAATCAATAAATTAGAAACAAAGAGAACAATACAAATACTCAAAAACCAAAACTTGTTCTTTAAGAAAATAAACAAGATAGACAGACCGTTGGCCAAACTAACTAAAAGGCACAAAGTGTCCAAATTAACAAAATCAAAAAATGACAAGGGGGACATAACAATAGTCACTGAGGAAATCCAAAGAATCATTAACTCAAAGTACTATACTCCACAAAATTGGAAAAATCTAAAATAAATGAACAAATTTCTTGATAGATACCACTTACTCAAGTTAAAACAAGATCATACAAGGAATTTGAAAAGATGTATAACCCTTAAGGAAATAGAAGTCATTAAAAGTATCCAAACTAACAAACAAACAAACAGAAAAGTCCAAGACCAGATGTTTTTAGTGCAGAATTCTGGTGACTTTCAAAAAAGAGTTAATACCAATGTTCCTCAAATTACAAATTGCCGAAAGCTCAACAAAGATAGACCATTACAGAGCCATTTCCCTCATGAGCAATGATGAAAAAATACTGAATAAAATATTTGCAAACTGATCCAAGAATACATTAAGAAGATCATCACCATGATCAAGTAGAATTCATCCCAGAAGTGCAAAGATAATTCAACAAACAAAGGTCAATAAATGTCTGTGCTCCACTTTTTAGGGGATCTCCATAAAGACCAAACTAACTTTCAGCTACTTAGATGTAGGGAGCATAAATCCAGACCATACATGCTTGGGTTGGCTCTTCAGTTTCTGTAAGCCCCCAAGCTGGGGGCTTCTTGTGAAGTTTTTCTTCCCTCTAGATCCATTTCTTTAAAGTCTGTTTGTTGATCACCTTACCCTAGCTGAGCTGCCTTGTCTGGCCTCAGTGGTAGAGGATGCCCTTAGTCCTAACGTGGCTTGAAGAGCCAGGGTTGGTTGATACAGGGTCATTCCCATTTTCTAAGGAGAAGGGGTGAATTGAAAAAGAGATAGGATGAGAGAGTGGGACAAGGTGGAGAGGCAGGAAGGGGCTGTGATCAGGATGTAAAATGAATAAATGAAAAAATATATATAAATCAGTTAATCTTCCATATAAATAAAGAAAAATCACATGATTATCACATTATATGCTAAAAAAGCCTTTGAACAAACCAGCACCCCTTCATGATAAAATATTAGAGAGATCATGGATACAAGGGACATATCTAAACATAATAAAGGCATTATACAGCAAGCTGATAGTCAACATCAAATTAAATGAAGAGAAACTTAAAGCAATTCCACTAAAATCTGGGACAAGACAAGACTTGTCTCTCTCCTTATCTATTCACTGTAGTACTTGAAGTTTTAGCTTGAGTAATAAGGCAACTAAAGGAGATTAAGGGCATTAAAAATTGGAGAGGAAGAAGTCAAAGCATTCCTATTTGGAGATGATATGATAGTATATATAAGCGACCCTGAAAATGCTACCAGGGAACTCCTACAACTGACTAACACCTTGACTGAAATGCCTGCATACAAAATTAACTCAAAAAATCAGTAGACCCCCTTTATACAAATAATAATTCCTGAGAAAAAAATCAGGAATACATACCCTTCACAGTAGCCACAAATAATATAAAATATCTTGGTGTAACACTAACAAAACAAGTGAAAGACATACATAACAAAAATTTCTAATCTTTGAAGAAAGAAACTGGAGAAAATTGATATCCAGAAGATAGAACAATCTCCCATGCTCATAGATCAGTAGGATTAACTTAGGAAAAAATGGCAATTTACCAAAAGCAATCTACAGACAGCGCAATCCTAATCAAAACTCCAATGCAATTCTTTACAGAACTGAAAGAATAATGCTCATCTTCATATGGAAAAGCAAACAAACAACCAGGATATCTAAAATAAAACTACAATAAAAGAACTTGTGGGGGTATCACTATCCTTGAATTCAAGATCTATTACAGAACTATAGTAATACAAACTGCTTTATATTGTCATAAAAACAGACAGGTTGATCAATAGAGTCAAATCAAAGTCCCAGACTCACACACCTTTGAATAACCAATTTTTCACAAAGAAGCCAAAATTATATAATGGAAAAATTAAACATCTTCAACATAAGGTGCTGATATAACTGGACATTGGCACATAGAAAAACACAAACATATCCTTATCTGTTGCCCTACATAAAATTCAAGTCCAAGTGGATCAACAAGTTCAACATAAAACCAGATACACTGATCATGATAAAAGATAAAGTCAGGATGCAAAAAGAAAGAAACATTGAATGCACTGGCACCATAGACAACTTTCTGAACAGAACACCAACAACACAGACACTAAGATGAACAATTAATAACTTGGACCTAATAAAACTAAAAATCTTCTGTCAGATAAAGGATACTGTTCATAGAATAAGATGACAACATGCAAAATGGGAAAGGATCTCCCCAACTCCATATCGGAGACAGGGCTAATTTCCAAAATATATAAAGAATACAAGAAACTAGATGCCAATAAACCAAATAAGTCAAATTTAAATGGGAGTACAGAAATAAGCAAAATTCACAACAGAAAAGTCTCAAATGACTGAGAAACACTTAAGGATATGTTCAACATCCTTAACTATTAGAAAAATGCAAATCAAAATGATCCCAAGCTTCTATCTTACACCTGTCAGAGTGGAAAAGATCTAAAAAACAGTGACATTTCATACTGGTGAAGATGTGGAGCAAGGGTAACACTCCTCCATTGCTGGTGAAAAGGAAAATTTGTACAACCACTTTGGAAATCACTATGATAGTTTCTTGGAAAATCGGTAATCAATCTATTTCAAGATCCAGCTACTATTGCTGCTACTATTCAAAAGACCTTCCATCCTACCACAAGGACATTTGTTCAACTATGTCCGTGGCAACTTTATTCCTAATAGCCAGAAACTGAAAAGTACCTAGATGTCCCATAACCAAAGAATGCATAAAGGAATTAAGACACATGTACACAATGGACTATTACTCAGCTGTTAAAAACAATCACATCATGAAATTTTCAGGCTTAAACCTGAAAATAGAGAAAAATCTTTCTGAGTGATGTGATCCAGTTCCAGATATTCAACATGTTATCTACTATCTTATGAGTGGACATTAGCTGTAAAGGATAACCATGTTACAATTCACAGACACAGAGAAGTTAAGTAACAAGAAAGACTCAAGGGGAGGACTCTTGAAACTCCCTGGGAATAGAAAAGAGTATAGATGCTGTGGGTAGAGGGAGTGGGCAGTGGGAACAGGAAAGATCATGTATGGAGAGGATGAAGGGAGAGAGTACTGGGAGAGATAACTGTAATTGGGGGCCATCTTGGGAATGTGTTAGAAATCTAATACAATGGAAACTCCCAGAAATCTATGAGGGTAACCCTAGCTAAGATTCCTAGCAATGGGGGATACTAAGTCTGAACTAGTGATCTTTTGTAACCAGGCAAGACTTCCAGTAGAAGGATTGGTACACCAACTCAGTCACAAAACCTTCAACCTACAATTGTCCTGCCTACAAGATATGCTGGTATAGAGGTGGAAGAAACTATAACAATTTTCCAAAAACTAGTATAAATATACACTGAAATAACATACTATAAACTAATTGATACAAACTCTAGGAAAAATCAAACTTACACCCTATTTCTGTGTCTGATGGTAGGCTCATGTCAACAAAGTTGAAATTTACCTTGTTCAGTTAGTTCTAACTCATTATAAACAAATGAAACTTTCATTTTCTGCATTCTCAACTTCAATTAGGCATTACATTTAAATAGTTTAGGTAGAATATTTTATTTGATTTTTAGAATGATTATTACAAATTATTGTTTGTCTTGTTTCCAATAGAAATAGTGGCAAAGTAAACTTACATGAATGTCAGTTGACACATTTCGTCTACTCTTGTGCTCCAGAGATGGATTGTAAGCTATGCAGTTGCATCTTAAGTGGGTAATGCAAGCTAGGATGGAAACTGAGTTAGGTATGTTACTTTAACCTCATCAAGATAGATAGATAATAGAATATGAGTATCAGTTACCAAATACGTATGAACTGGACATTGGGAATACTGTTATACCTTATAATTTTCCTAATTGTGGCCCAATTGTTCATACTGTTTTGTATTGTATTTATTGTTATAAGAAAAAGATCCTTTTATTGAACTAAAAGGGGAAGCTGCTGGTGGGGGGAAGATACACCTTAATTCTTTTTAAAAAGCAGATAGGAGGGTGAGGCGGAGAGGGTAGGAGGGTGGGACTGGGTGGGGGGGGAATTTGAGATGTAACTTGAAGGAATAAATAAATGTTAATTCAATTAAAAATGTTGGATTAAAAAATTCAAAAAAGGAATTTGTATAGTAATTATAGTTTACCTTAATATTGAATTTTAAAACATGTGATCCTATTTAGTTCTTTTCATAGTGTTTTTTTCACACATTAGTCATATTCCTCTGTAGTGCAGCATTCCAACAATGTTTTTAATGCATGCAGCCTAATGTTCCATTCATTTTTGCTAAAATGTCCATTAAATCTAAAACTACAACTCAAGAAAGAACTACTTAGTTTACGAAATTCATCTCATTTAAGCATATTGGTACAAAAGCACAAATCCATGACTAACTTACTGTGTCTTTATCATTTGTATAGAAAAGAACATTTGGGATTAAGGGAACACTTAGGAGATAAGAATTGCATGTGAATAATTGTAAAACATCAGACTTTTTTCTTTTTTCTTTTCTTTCCTTGATTGAATTTTATGTCTTATTTCATATGTAATATTTGTATTCCCAAATTTATGTAAAATATATTTCAGTAACAATGGGAGCTTCATAAAATAATGAAGGATCTCCTTAATTCATATTACAACATCTGAGGATTTCAAACCCACAGATGCTTAAAAAATTAATCAAATCAATAATAAGTATTTAATTTATGCTTACAACGTGTTATCTTAAAGTGTACACTTTAGGGGCTAAAGAGATGGTTCAGTGGGTATAATCTTTTCTGCAAACTTGAGGACCTGGGTTTGAATCTTCAGCATCCAAAGAGGAAGCCAGGCACAGCTGCTGCAGCTCATAACTCCAGTGTAGGTAATTGAAGGCCAATCCCAAGAGCTATCCCAGTCAGTAGTGCCTAACAGGAAGTCTTCCAGCTTGGTGTAAGACTTCATCTAAAGGCAATGAACTTTTATATTCTTTTATATTCTTCATGTTTACCCAATGAGCCTACCAAGATGTTCTCTCATTTCAATAAATTCTGTGACCTTGGAGAGAATGGCATGAAAAAAAACAAACAAACAACAAAAACTAAGTTTAGACTTCTGTAGCATGCTTGCAACACCATCAATGTTATAATGCAAAAGTCAAACATTAGAGAAAAGCAAAAATCAATAATGGTATTGAGAGGAACGAAAATATTAAAGACCCCCTTGGCAGGCAGTAGAGCCAGGCCAGCTGGGTTCCAGGAACTTAGCTGACCATAAAAAGGGTGAAACCAAGAAGGAAGGTCAATCGAGTCATGGGCCCTGGGTTTCAGGAACTGGCTGACCACAAAGTAGATAGCGAAATAAGATTAGGTTCATTCCTGGGAAAAACAAGTATAGGGTGTGTTTCCTGCTAATTAACTAAAGAATGAGTTGGTGCTTTCCACTTGTGATTTCCCCCATCCCCTTAATCTGTGGTGTTCCCCTATAAAACCTTCCCCCTCAGGCAGCTGGGCATCGCAAGCTCCTCTACCCCTGCATGGGATACGAGTTGCGTCCTCAGTGCACTGATCCCCGAAATAAACCTCTTGTGATTGCATCAAGAAGGTCTCTTGGAGTTTTTGGGTGGCCATGATATCCCGAGTGTCGGGAGAGGGACTTCCATCTCCCGGGTCTTTCATTTGGTGTGTTGGCTGGGATTTTGCGGCCACCCCAATCTCCATGAGAACCCACTTGGAGGTTTCTGTGTCTTGGGCCTATTTCTGTCGTCTGGTTTGTGAGATTTCTGTCTCTGTGTCCTGGGTTTGTCTCTGTTGTCTGTTCTGTTATATGGTTTGCTCAAAAGTTGAGCAAAAGTTGGCTTCACGAAGGTTGCTTTCAGTTTTACAGCCATTTCCGTCTCTTGAGGAGACTGACGGGGTGACCAGGAAGACGTGCTAGTGGATCAGCAGCTGTAGCCCTGGGAGACGTCCCAGGAGGACAGAGACCCCAGGGATGCCTGGGAGGAACCAATTTGGGTGCCGGGGAGGATACAATGGTCCTCTTGAGAGGGGGGACGCAAGAGACCTTCCAGCCATTTGTTTCGATGGAGAGGTGTCAGCATTTGAGATTGAGAAGGATTTTTTCGTAGTGTTTTTCTGTGATCTTGTGTTTGTGTTTTGTGTTATTTGTCACAATGGGACAGACTGCAACAACCCCTCTAAGTTTGACACTGTATCACTGGACTGAAGCTAGAACTAGGGCTCATAATTTGTCAGTTGAGGTTAAAAAGAGACTGTGGAAGACTTTTTGTGCTTCAGAGTGACCAACTTTTGACATTGAGTGGCCACCTGAAGGGACTTTTGACTGGAGCATGATTTTTGAGGTAAAAACTATTGTCTACAAGGATGGACCAGGGTTTCATCACGATCAACAGCCATACATTCTGTTTGGCAAGACCTGGTCCAGGATCCACCCCCATGGGTAATACTTTGGGGGAGAGGAAGAAAGCCAGGCTACCAAGCTGTGGCTCTCCGTGGCACAGAGCCCAAATTAAAACAAAAGCCAGCATTGGAAACAAAATCTTCGACTCCGCCTAAGATCTATCGCGAGATCGAGGAGCCACCCAAGCGGCCAAGCCCGCCGCTGCCAACTCCCTACCCCCATCCACAAGGAGCAGAGGGGGGGAGGGCCGGCAACTGGCACTCGGAGTCGGAGAAGGTTGAGCCCAGAGGGACCCAATTCCACTGTGGCTCTACCTCTCTGAGCAATCGGGCCCCCCGTGGGCCCACCAGCTTTGCAACCCCTACAATATTGGCCTTTTTCATCAGCTGAGTTATATAATTGGAAAGCTAACCACCCGTCTTTTTCTGAGAACCCTACTAGTCTTACAGGTCTGGTAGAATCCTTTATGTTCTCTCACCAGCCCACCTGGGATGATTGCCAGAAGCTTTTGCAGGTTCTCTTTACTACAGAGGAGAAGGAGAGAATTCTCTTGGAGGCACGAAAGAATGCCCCAGGAGACAATGGGACCCCCACTACCCTCCCGAATGAGATCAATGCTGTGTTTCCCCTTGATCGACCAGATTGGGACTTCAACACGGCTGCAGGTAGGGAGCGGCTGACAGTTTTTGCGCTGGACTCTAGTGGCAGGTCTCAGAGGTGCGCTCGGCACCCCACCAATTTGGCCAAGGTAAGAGAAGCACTTCAGGGTCCTGTTGAGACACCATCCATATTCCTTGAGAGGAGAGGTTGATGGAAACCTACAGGCATTACACTCCCTTTGACCTGACCTCTGAGGGACAACGAGCAGCTGTGGCTATGGCCTTTATAAGAATCTTGTTAGAGAGGTAGAGAAAGTATATCATAAAAGAGAGACTGAGGAAGAGAAACAGGAGAGAAAAGAGAGAAAGGACAGGCAGGATTGCAAACAAGAAAGAAACTTGACTAGGATACTGGCCGCAGTTGTAGGAGATAGAGAGAGAGAGAACACAGTCTAGACAGACAGGGAACCTGGGAAACAGAAGACCTAGACCAAATGGGAATGGAGAACAGAGACGCCGGTTGGAAAAAGATCAGTGTCCCTATTGTAAAGAAATAGGGCTCGAGATTGCCCAAAGCAAAAGGGCAAGACCCCTAAGGTCCTGGCTTTTGAAAAAGAATACTGGCTCCATGAGCCTCCTGGGCAACAACAGGCCCTGGATATCAGTGACTGGTTAGCAGAATTCCCAAAGGCCTGGGCTGAAGCTGGAGGCCTGGGGATGGCAGAAAGAGTTCCTCCCATAGTAGTGGGACTGAAGACCAGTGCCTCCCCAATGAGTCATGAGGCCAGAGAGGGGATCAGACCTCTCATATTCACAGACTGTTACAACAGGGCATTCTGGTTCCTTGCCAGTCACCATGGAACACCCCCCTCTTACCAGTAAAGAAGCCAGGCACTAATGATTACAGGCCAGTCCAAGATTTAAGAGAGGTCAATAAGAGAGTTCAAGATATTCATCCAACTGTAGCTAACCCTTATAACCTCCTTAGCTCGCTTCCACCAGAAAGGAATTGGTACTCTGTTCTAGATTTAAAGGATGCTTTTTCTGCTTGAAATTACATCTGGAATGTCAACCCATCTTTGCTTTTGAATGGAGAGACCATAACAATGGACTAGTGGGACAATTGACTTGGATCAGATTGCAACAAGGATTCAAAAACTCCCCTACCCTCTGTGATGAGGCTCTTCATCGGGATCTGGCCTCCTTCAGAGCTAAAAATCCTCAGCTAACATTGTTGCAGTATGTAGATGATTCACTCTTGGCAGCATCAAATAAATCTGAGTGTCTCCAAGGAACCAAGAGACTGCTGGTGGAACTTGGTGAGTTGGGGTATCGGGCTTCTGCTAAAGAGGCTCAGTTGTGTAAAACTGAGGTCACCTATTTGGAATACACCCTGAGAGATAAAAAGCGATGGCTGATGGAAGCCAGGAAAAAGACTGTCACCCAGATTCCTGTCCCGACCACCCCACATCAGGTAAGAGAATTCCTGGGCACAGCTGGTTTTGTAGACTATGGATTCCGGGTTTCGCTATGCTGACACCCCCCTTATTTCCCCTCACCAAGGAGGAAGGAGGATTCACCTGGACCTCTGAACATCAGAAGGCCTTTAAAGATATCAAAAAGGCCTTGTTAATGGCACCAGCTTTAGCCCTACAGGACTTAACCAAGCCTTTCACTCTACATGCGGATGAAAGGGCAGGGGTTGCCAGAGGCATTCTTACTCAGACTTTAGGACCTTGGAAGAGACCAGTGGCCTACTTATCTAAGAAACTGGATCCTGTTGCAAGCAGATGGCCCACATGCCAGAAAGCTATTGCGGCTATGGCCTTACTTGTCAAAGATGCTGATAAACTGACTTTGGGACAGCAGATTACAGTGGTGGCACCCCATGCCCTTGAGAACATTATTTGGCAGCCCCCTGACCAGTGGATGACTAATACTAAAATGACCCACTACCAGAGCCTATTATTGACTGAGAGGGTGATATTTGTCCCCCCTCCCCAGTCCATCCTGAATCCTGCTACTCTACTACCTAAGGCCGATGACTGCTGCCCTGACATCCTGGCAGAAGAACCAGCTTCATGGTTGAAGGTAAGTGGATGGCGGGAGCTGCAGTGGTAGACAGGAGGCAAATGATTTGGGCTAGCAGCCTGCCAGAAGGAACTTCTGCCCAGAAAGCTAAACACAAGCCCTGAAGATGGCAGAGGGAAAGTCCATCGATATTTATACTGATAGCAGGTATGCTTTTGCCACTGCCCATGTGCATGGGGCAATATATAGACAAAGAAGGCTGTTGACATCAGCGGATAAAGACATTAAAAGTAAAAAGATTCTGAGCCTCCTTGAAGCTATATATCTGCCAAAGAAGGTGGCTATTATCCACTGCCTTGGACATCAGAAGGCACAGGACACAGTGGCTAAAGGAAATCAGATGGCAGATCTAGAAGCCAAATGAGCAGCCCAAGGGACAATGATCTTAACCACCCTTGGTTCTAAAGATATCAGAAAAACCAGTGTCAGGTATACCCCTGAAGACTTACAGGCCATGAAAAAACTAGGGTTGGCTGGAGAATTACCTTGTGGTATGGTTAAAACAGAGGATGGCAAATGAGTCCTGCCTCAAGAAGAAGGACACAAGTATGTCACCAATTTACACCGTCTGACTCACCTAGGAGAAAAGAAACTAAAAGATGTGGTAAGGTCCTCTGACTATTATGTAATTGGACTTTCTGATTTAACAACAGAGATAGTCAGGAACTGCAAAGCTTGTGCTCTGACTAATGCCAGACCTTCCATGTATAACCTAGGAAAAGGACTCTGGGGTGATAGACCGGGGGCCTATTGGGAAGTGGATTTTACAGAAATTAAACCGGCTAAATATGGAAACAAATATCTTTTAGTTTTTATAGATACATTTTCAGGGTGGGTAGAGGCCTTCCCTACAAGGACTGAGACTGCTAACGCAGTGGCTAAGAAGATTCTTGAAGAAATTTTTCCGAGATTTGGAATACCCAAGGTAGTAGGGTCTGATAATGGACCCGCTTTCGTTGCCCAGGTAAGTCAGGGACTGGCCACTCAATTGGGAATTAAATGGAAATTACATTTTGCCTATTGTCCCCAGAGTTCAGGACAGGTAGAAAGGATGAATAGAAACCTAAAAGAGACCTTGACTAAATTAGCCTTAGAGACCGGTGGAGGAGACTGGACAGCCCTCCTTCCTTTTGCCCTGTTATGGGTCAGAAATAACCCAGGACAATTCAAGTTGACACCCTATGAGATTCTCTGTGGGGGGCCGCCTCCTCTCACTGAGGCAGGTGGAATATTTGATCCTGATGTTGTCCTTTCTAACCCCTTGTTCACCCGCATGAAAGCCCTTGAAGTAGTTCGGCGTGAGGCCTGGGAGCAGCTCAGAGAGGCTTATGAAGCTGGAGACCTGAGTGTGCCTCATCAGTTCCAGGTTGGAGACGCCATACTCGTCCGGTGCCATTGAGCTGGGAACCTTGAGCCTCACTGGGAGGGACCGTACCTGGTGTTCCTGACCACCCCCACCTCAGTGAAGGTAGAGGGCATCTCTGCTTGGATCTACATCTCACACTTGAAGAAAACTCCTAAACCTTCCAAGGATGGAGATTGAAAAAGACTGTGGACCCTCTTAAGCTACGTCTGTGTCACAGGTGCTCTCCAGATGGGGAATGACAACCCCAAAAATTTACTTGGCAGGTAGCTTCCAAAACTGGGGAAGTCGTCTGGTCAATCTCTAAGGTAGCCCCCTCCCTTTCCTGACTTCTGCCAGCTAGCTGCAGGCCTGAAACAATGGGATATTCCTGAGGCAGACCCCCAGAACACCCCTGAGAGGGACCCTTGATGAAGACACACTAAAGGGCTAGGAGCAAAGTTCGGCGTGGGAGGCCAGAGGGCACACTGGGCTGGCTCAACAATATTTTTACATCTGTCCAAGGGAAGGTAGGGACAGGAGTGCGGCTAGGCGGTATGGAGGGTGTTGGCTCTGTTTAACTTCTGGACCCCCTTACTATGAGGGCATCACCATGTTGGGTACTTTTAATAACACCACCAACCATGATGCCTGTTCATGACATGAGAAGAACAAACTGACCCTAACTGAGGTATCAGGGAGAGGGACTTGTTTAGGAAACCCACCTGCTGCCTATAAACACTTATGCAGTGAGACCCTGAGGTCTCCAAAGACTTCTAATACCAGAAACTCATATCCTGGCATAGATTAAATGGTGGGCCTGTAGCACAGGATTAACTCCCTGTGTTGCCACTAATGTCTTTGATGATGCCAAAGATTATTGTATGTTAATTCAGCTTATGCCTAGAGTACTCCATCTCCCCACAGATGCCTTTGTGGATAAGTTTAGTTTCCGCCCTAAGCGATTTAAGAGAGAGCCTATTTCCCTGACTTTAGCTGTAATTTTAGGATTAGATGTAGCACTGGAACAGCTGCCCTAGTACAGGCCCCTCAGTGCTTTCATCAATTAAGAGTAAGTACCATACAGATTTTGATGCTGAAACAACAATATCAAGGGTTGTGGGGAGATGATAATGATGAGTTTGATGAAACAGATGTATAGGTTCTAAGATTAGAACAACAAACTAGAAGAAGTGGGGAATGAAAGGAATGAAAATATTAAAGACCCCCTTGGCAGGCAGTAGAGCCAGGCCAGCTGGGTTCCAGGAACTTAGCTGACCATAAAAAGGGTGAAACCAAGAAGGAAGGTCAATCGAGTCATGGGCCCTGGGTTTCAGGAACTGGCTGACCACAAAGTAGATAGCGAAATAAGATTAGGTTCATTCCTGGGAAAAACAAGTATAGGGTGTGCTTCCTGCTAATTAACTAAAGAATGAGTTGGTGCTTTCCACTTGTGATTTACCCCACCCCTTTAATCTGTGGTGCTCCCCTGTAAAACCTTTGCCCTCAGGCAGCTGGGCATCGCAAGCTCCTCTACCCCTGTGTGGGATACGAGTTGCGTCCTCAGTGCACTGATCCCCAAAATAAACCTCTTGTGATTGCATCAAGAAGGTCTCTTGCGAGTTTTTGGGTGGCCGTGATATCCCAAGTGTTGGGTGAGGGACTTCCCTCTCCCGGATCTTTCAATATCATAATGGCAACATAAAATGAAATAGAACAGTTGGACTTCTGTGGAAATGTTATTTGAAGCATACTTTTATTCACATATTTTTCTTGCTATGCAAATGATGAATACACAAAATAAATTTTATTAAATCTTATCCTCTATTAGTTTTGCCAACATATACTATGCTACTCTGCATATGCATATATTAAAACAGTGCTTCTGATGGCTCAGTAGTATTCCATTGGGTAGATGTACCACAGTTTTTTTTAATCCATTCCTCAGTTGAGGAACATCTGGGTTGTTTTCGGTTTCTAGCTATTACAAATAAGACTGCTATGAAAATAGATGAGGAAATGTCCTTGTGGTTTGGTAAGGAATCATTTGGATGTATAACCAGAAGTGGTATGGCTGGGTCTTGAGGTAGAGCTATTCAAAGTTTTCTAAGAAATCACCAGACTTATTTCCATAGTGTTTTTACAAGCTTGCACTGCCACCAGCAATGGAGGAGTGTTCCCCTTTCTCCACAACCTCGCCAGTATGTGCTGTCATTTGAGTTTTTGGTCTTGGCCATTCTGACAGGTGTGAGATGGAAAGAATCTCAGAGTCATCTTGAGTTGCATTTCTCGGATGATTAAGGATGCTGAGCATTTCTTCAAGTGTCTCTCAGCCATCAGGGATTCCTCCTTTGTGAATTCTCTGTTTAGCTCTGTTCTTCATTTTTTTGATTGGATTATTTGGTTTCTTGGCATTAAATTTCTTGAGTTCTTTGTAAATTATGGATATTAGCCCTCTGTCAGATGTGGGGTTAGTAAAGATCTTTTCCCAATCTGTAGGTTGCCGTTTTGTTTGAATGGCAGTGTCTTTTGCCTTGGAGACAGAGACAAAGAAATCCTGCAATTTGCAGCCAAATGGATGGAACTAGAGAAGTTCATCCTGAGTGAGCTAACCAAGACTCAGAAGGATGCACATGGCATCTATTCACTTATAGTCGGATTTAGCCATATAGTACAGGATAACTATACTACAATCAATGCACCAAAGAGAACAGAAACATAGACTTTGTTACCAGTTAATAAGACACTTTTACCTAGTGGTGCTGCCTTGTAGGGCCCAGTGTATGAGGAGGATCTTGGCCCTCATATGACTGCTGAACTGGGGCAGGGGACTGATTTGTAGGGATACTCCACTCTGGAGAAGTAGGATGGAAGGCAGTGGGGGTAGAGGGTGGCAGGGTGGGACTGGGAGGTGTGGAAAGTGGGCACTGTGATGGAGATGTAATCTGAAGTAATAAATAAACATAAAAAAATTTTAAAAATCCAGTGCTTCTCACTATAGTGGAGTATGTGTACTGTTTTCAAAAAATTAGCATTCTAGCCAGTTATGATCTTATGTATACCTTTATTTCTTCATTTTTCTAGCTAAGATGTCATGTTTCAAATCTATAATCATTCACTTGCAAACATCCTGATCCTATTATTTCTCTCTCTGCCACAGTCATCTGCAAATTCCTAACTCTGGTTATACCCAATTATTTGCCTATTTCATGCCTCCACCCAAGCAGCTGACAGCAGCTGGAGCCAATCTCTTCATGGATGAATTGGTCTCACCCTTCCTAAGAAAAATGAATGTCAATAAAATATTTCTGTTGTAATGAAACCTGATCTCTTTGCTTATTCTCAAAATGTAATTCTCTCTTATTTTCTCCAAAATGTATTTTCTTTTTCATGTGTTGAATGTCTCATTTATCTTTTTGCAAAAAGAATAAGTTATTACCAACCTTGTAAATACAGTAGTCACTTCTAAACCTAGAAGTTTTCAAACATTTAATTTCTTTAATAACATTTTTTTAGTGTTTTGTAGACTTTTCAATTTTTCTTTCAAAATTTCTGTCTTATAGCAATTGTTTCTTTTTGTTGGCTTGTTTTTAGGTCTGCCCACATCTACCTGATCCAATTAGTGCTAAGAGAATTTTCTTTGCTATACTCCACTAAGTGACTAAGAGAAAGGGACCATCTTTTCTTGACCTTCAGCTTGCTTTAATCTCTTGGACCTAACAATCTCAGGATTGTACTGCATTGTTTCCTTCCCATTGTACTCTACCTGTGTATTAATCACATCTGCAATTTGCTCTGTTTATTCTTACTTCTTGTCTCATTATCCTTCTTAGGAATTTATAACAATAAATCTCTTTTACATAGTATTCCATCTAGAGTAAAACAATGAACAATGGCTTCATTTAGAGCCCTTTTGTGTTTCCCTTAGGCTGTCACCTGAGGAAGAAAACACGTCGACCAATTTCTTGTTAAGAAGATGTGGAGTTAAACCCAACAAACTTATGTCTTTTATATTTTATGTTTATTGTCTTTGGAACTGACATATGGTCTATATTTTACCTATTATATCTAATTATTTCTTAGCTTTATATCATCCAGGGTCTAAAATCATTGCAGTGAGGAAAAATGGATATACAAATGAAAATACATATTTCTCTGCAATTTGTGTATGAAGAACAGTGTATAATCTAGTTTTTTTGAGGGTGCTAGATCAATTATTTTTAAAATATGCACCAAATAATCTTCACAAAAATTATTATCAGTTTTAGAATTATTCGTTTAGGCATATTTTATTTGATATAGCAACTCTAAAATAATTTATTTTTCACCATATATAAATATGTAGTGTGTGAAGAGACTCAGTCAACTCATGGGGAAAAAAATTAACCTTTATTTCCTATGAAAGACTTTCTGCATTGCCTTCAAATTAAAATGACAATATAAATAGATCATAAGTGAAAAATACCCAAGAAACCAAGATGATTATATAGTTCATATTCCCTTTCATCTTTCTGAGATTAGTTAAAATATACTCATATGCTTACAATTAACAGATAAATCAATTTGTGTCTACTTAGGGCTTTAGCTCTGTTTCTACTTTGTAGTCTAACTTAGGGTGTAGATACAACATTCTCTAACTTTCCTACTCCTACTCCTCAAACACATTTTATGGACTGATATACCTTCTTACAAATTTATATTTTAAGCCCTAACTTTCAGGTGCATCTGTAAGAACGTGACTGAAAGTTAAATGAGATTAGAGTGGATCTATTATAGTCTTCTGTTGCTCAAAACATCAGAACACATGTCAAATTACCATGTTAGCAAATGTGTTGATAAAAGGAATGTGTTATCTACAGAGCATTATTATCAGTATTGTCAAGACCCCCAGTTGCTTGTGTGAGAGAAGGGATGGCATAAGTAATTATATATACATATTTTAGTTTTGAAGAGGGATTTTTAGTACACTACTTATATCTGATCCTTTGACTTTATTTGGAAAATGAAAAAAATATCTGATTCTTGTAAAGTTTCTCTACTATCTTCTGGCATGCAGTTTATTTATTTATTTATTTATTTATTTATTTATTTATCATCTGATCGCAGCCCCCTCCCTCTCTCTACCTGCCCCCCCTTTCTACTCTCTTCACCTTTCCTCCCTTCCCTTCTCCTAGGAAAAGTGGACCCTCTATCAATCCACCCTGCTCTTCAAATGCATCAAGACTAAGAGCATCCTCTTACACTAAGGACAGACAAGGCAGCCCGGTTAGGGTAAAGTGATCCACAAACAGGCAACAGAGTCCATGTCAGAGACAGCACCAACTTGACTTGCTAGAGGATCTACATCAAGACCAAGCTGCCTATCAGCTACATGTGTGTAGGTGCCTATGTCCAGTACATTCAAGCTTTTATGGTTGGTGTTTTAGTCTCTGTGGAGTTCTTGTCTCTTCCAGATCCCTCTATTCTTTCTTCTATTCTTCAGGTAAAAATGGTTACCTCCATATGAAGTGTTGCATGATTACCTTCCTAGATAATCATGATGCCACCAAAGTAATGGGCCAATGTGGAATTAAACAAGGCGACTAAATATTTCTGATCTCTTTGGGCACTGTATGGTATAGACTGAGAGACAGAGAGTAACCAGAAAGTAGTTAGATGATTTATTAGTTGTATCTAAAAATAATACAGCATCTAACATGGTAAAAATTCATTTTGTCATCTAGTTGAGCTTGTGGGAGATAGAGTCATTTTAACATAGCCATTCAGCATCTACAGTGAAATATTGGAGGATTATATGGTAGTATAGCAAATTATATGGTCATTAGATTTTTAAGTATGACACTATCCCCTGATCCTTTCCTGGAACAGGATATACCTTTGGGCTTATTATTCTGACCAGGACACTAATATTGCTAAATTGACAGGTTTCTGCATGAAGAAGTAGTTGATCCTATAGGTCAAGGAATTAGGAAGCTGTGATTTAGATAGTAAATATGCCACTCTGAATCATACACTCAGAAACTAGGAAGCAATAAGAATTTAGTTCCGTGGAACCAATGCTATCAATGATAAGACTAATTTTAGTCATAAGTCATTATTTTACCCCTACTATGATTGATTTATGTGCCTAGAATAAACAACATGAGAATTATGATATTTCAGTTGTTCATGTATCAGTCTTGTCAACTTTGATATTTTCCCTCAAAGTATTCAAAAACACCCAGTTATTTTTTCTTTCCCTGTTTACTTTTCTTAATAGCCTTTTCTGAATAATACCCTGATAACAGAGGTATCCTTCATATTCCAATGGAAATTACCACTATCTAATTTGACAGTAGTTTGGTTAACACTTAAAAATAAATACATACTATATATTGACATAACATGGCAACAAGTTGCCACCAACCAACATAGCATTTATTTATTTTGGTAATATTAATGATCTCTAAATTTCCCATATCTTTCTTTTGCTTATTTTTTTTCAATGCATTTGGTTTTGGCAAACCTTACTGTTCCGTGAAATGTGTATTCTCTGAAAGTATTGACCACACTTAAAATTAGCACCATTTACAGACATAATCAAAGTTACTTATAGCAGGTTGTGTTTGTAACTTTGTAAAGAAACATAATCGTCTGCATTCATTGGACTGTTCCTTACATCTTCCTTCCATATAACTCTTGAATTTCTTTCCTCATTGAAGAAATATGCAAATGATATTCCCAAAATGACATTCCACATTTAGGATTAAATTTAGAATAACTAATAGTTTTATTTTCAAGTCATGAATGACTTGAGTGATCAAGTCATTGATCTGTCTGTCAGTGGTTATGAGTACATACTGCTCTTGAAGATGTCAGCTCAGTTCTCAGGACCCACATTGGGTAGCTCACAAACACTTGCACTGATAGTACTAGGGTCCAATGTCTTTGGTTTCTGGGAGCTCGTATACTTATGCATACATACCTGTGTAAGAGATTAAAAAAATAAAAATTAAATATATTTTCAAAATTAAATAACAGATAAAATAAAATTAAACTACAGATATCAGCATTAATTTGGTTTGGTTTGACATTTTAAAATTGTTGTTACCCAGTTAATATTTGCATAAATATGATGCAAATAAGAAAAATATATGATGTTTGTCTTTTTGTGTCTGGGTTACTTCATTCAGAAAGATTGTTTCCTCTGGACTCTTTAAAAATAATTTTATCCAGGTTAACAAGTACATCTCTGTAGCTAAATTTGACTGTTAATTTATAACCCCTCATTTTATTGAATATTCATTAGCCTTCATTAAAATTTATTACTCTGTCTCTAAAAATACCGCCTTCACTACACTTTAAAGACACAACACTGTCTTACTTTTCTTTGCATCATGTTTGAGGCTTCTTCTCAGACAAGTGCAGTTTTAAACAAAAAGAAGTCATAGCTTCTACTTTTTGTATCTTTGAAATGATAAATGTTTATAGAGCCTTAGTGGGTCTGTGACTCCTTTTGTCCTTTTAAATTTTTTTTATTTATTCCTCTGTTGGTCTCATGTGGCTTATGAAACAAAATACTATGTTAGCACTAATGAATTCCAGTGTGTGTGACCATCTCTGGCCTCTGCCTTAAATTGAAAATTGAGAAATTCATTATTTGTTGTGATGAATTCACTTGGAGAACAACTACATTTCAAGCTTGACATGGCAAGATTTTTAACTGTATTTTTACCACCTAAAATGTGCCTACCTCCACAGCATCAATCTCATGTTTAAAAGATATCAATATTTATCCATCCACTCCAAGGCAGAATCCCACAGGTGACTCAACCCCAAGATCAAATCAATGGATAAATCCCATGAACTGTGCAAACAGAGTACACCAAAAATACATGTATAAATCACTGATTATCTTGTTTCCACTGGAATAAAAACCAACATCTCTCTCTTCCAGTACTATTTAAGTTGTTCAATATCTAGAGAACTTCTAAATTGTATCTCACAAAGAACAACAATCTATCAAAAATCTATACACAGCTAACATAGAGAATGAAAAGGTAATATTTAGCCATGTATTTGTATGTGCGTATACATATATCTGTGTTACAACAGTCAATGAAAGAAGAGGCAATGAATTTGAAAGTGCAAGGAGGAAGACTTTGAAAGGAGGAAGCAAAAGAGAAATGGTGTAATTCTATTGTGATCTCAAAATTAATAGTAAAGAGAATATATCAGATAAGTGGCATCTTTGAGCAAAACCTTCTGTTATATTCTATGATAGATTATTATTTATTCATTTTTTTCTGGGGCTGTTATTTGTATGTTGTCTTTAACCCATTCTAATTTTTGCTGTATTTAAGAATGATTAGAGTGGCAAAATACACACAGTGATGGAAGAATGACACTTTTATATTGGGTTCAACATCTGTTTTATTGAACTTAAGTTCTTCTCAACAGGAGGAAAATATTGACTGCTGCTGTAAACTTAGCCAACTACCCATGGCTGGAGAGACTATAGACATGTGAGGAGAACAAACTATTGCTACTTCTCTAAAATCAATATGGCATCTGTTTTCTACATATCTGCCCTTAATCCCAAAAAATATGTGTAGTTCTTACCTTCCGCCAAAGAAGTTTGTTGTAACAAATGAGGACTCTACCAGAGATGTCAAACTGGTCAAAATGCATAGAGTAAGTGCCTGTGGGGTGCTCAACCCAACTGACACATCTACAATAAAACATCTAAACCTATGACTCAGGACAAATCATTGACGTGCAAATAAAAAAAAAGTGTAAGAGCCAAAGCCCAGGTCACTTGCTGATAAAACTATCTCCTAGTTATGGTACACATAATGTACTCCTGAATGTTCAACTATATGGTTATCAGAACAAAACAGCATAATGAAAACGTTAGTTGACATGCCAGTGTGGAGAATGAAAACTCCACATGATCCCCAGAAGATCACATATAAGAACAGCTATAGTAGCTAAATGATTGCTAATACAGGAAGAAGCAGCTACATCCAGGGAAGAACTTCAGAAAAGTTTTATGAACTCCTGTGGTCAATGTTGGACATATGGACATATGACTAAAGATAAATGGAATCAGTGGGTCATGTGAATGTATATATTTATATAACATGAATTTTGGAAGAAGTGTATATATAATATGTGTATGTATGTATATATTATATGTTATATAATGAGGATATTATAAAATTTAAAAGAAATATATATGTACATATGTACATATAAATACCTATTTTATTAATTTTGGAAGGAAAATGTATGTTCATGTAAATGTATGTACATATATATTATGAATTTTTGTAAGGAATGTTTTTGAAGGAAATATATGTACATATATGTTCACTATATATATGCTATGCTGGAAGAGAACAAAAATATTCTAAAGTAGAAAAACATAAAAGAAACAACCTAAATGTAATAGAAATTAATTGAAGAGTGACATTTTGGGGAGGGGGATTCATATACAATGAACTCAAGAAGGCTGAGACCATTTTATCTTCTCACCCTAAGAACCAATAATAAACAAACAAACAAATAAATAAATAAATAAAAACATAGTTGTCTGAAAGACAGAAAAAATTTTGAAGCAAGTATAGTCTTTAAATTAAAAGGAAAAATGTATGAAGGTTTTCATGTCCACCTAATTACATTATATGCACAGGAAACCATGAGAGGAATATATATATATATACATATATATAATGTATTTTATAAATTTCATAATACCCTCCTAAATTATATAAAAATAAGTATAATTAAGTATATATGGAATATCTATATGTTCCTTACAAAATTCATAATCTCCATGTTAATTATATAATATATAATTACATATATAAAATATGTTATATATTATATTAAGGGTTGAGAGTCTATATGATAATATAATACAATTAAAAAATAAAGTATAATATGATAATATATTAGGGGTAGAGTTCACTTGGAGTGGGGAGATGCAGAGCTCATGTATGAAATTCTCAAAAAGCTAATAAGATAAATAAACAAAGCAACAATGCCCTCTAATACAAAACAATGAAAATTTTTTATGTGTCCTCTAAATTTTACCTCTCCTGTTTTACTCCAGTTTGAAAATAAGCTGACAGATAATGACTTGTGCAATTTCTTTTTATTCTTCTCCATAAGGGTCTTTCTGCCTGCACACTATCTTAGTGTTGTGTTAGCATGTCAAATCTGTTGTTATTTTTATTGAGCTGATTAAAGATCATGAGTTTCTGTGCATACAATATAAGTAGGTGAATATGAAAACCCTCATAGATTTTTATTTTTAATTTAAAGGCTCTACTTTCCTCAGCATTTATGACTTTCACAACTATTTATTAATATATTTTATTTGTTTGTTTATTTATTTGTTTATTTATTTATTGGTTCTCAGAGCCAGATTCTTTGCAATGTTCCCAGCCATCTTAAGTCCACTGAGTATGAACACCCTCCCAAAATGTGTCTCTTCAATTAACTGTAATAAATTTAAGTTCTTTCTTTTATGTTTTTCTTCTTTAGAAAAGTTTCCTTTTCTTCAAGCATGGTATATGCAAAGTGACTTTACATCAAGGTTAGTCTGGTATAGCCTTCACTGTTATAGCTATACAACAACCAATGAACCAAGGGGAACAGGAACATAGACTTTTTCCTGTCAATGAGACACTTTGCCCTAGTGGTGCTGCCTTGTAGGCCCCCAGTGTATGAGGAGGCTCTTGGCTCTCATATAATTGCTGAACTGGGGTGGGGGACTAATATCTAGGGACACTTCACTCCAGAGGAGTGGGATAGAAGGGATAGGGGTAGAAGGTGGGAGGGTGGGATTGGAAGGGGCAGAAAGAGGACACTGAGATGGAGATGTAACCTGAAGTAATAAATAAATATTTTAAAATTTTGATTTTAGGTTTAAGGTTTTGTTTGCTAGCTTGTTTTGGTATTGACTTAGCATGATTCTGGATACAGAAATCAAAACCTTTCTTTCATTTTACTTATTATTTTTAAAGTTTATCGATATGTATTTCATATGTCATAATGAGACTTGCAATTTTTTTTCTGAAATTGTTTGTTTGCTCTGGGATTTTGCTGATGTTTATTTGTTGTTTAGCAGTGTCCCATGTGATCCAGTCTTACAGCTTATTCACTGTGTGGCTCATGATGACCTTTACTTCCTGACCCTCAAGTACCACCACACAAATACTGAGATTATTGATATATGCCATCATGCTTGTTCCTGATATCCCTTAAAAGTATTTTATTTTAACTTTACTGTTCTTTGCAACTGTTTCTTGTATTAAGATAATATTAACCATATTGATATATATGAACTAGTTCAATTACATGGATCACTGGATATGTCAACCACATTCAAAGATGTATCTTTAAAATTTACTTAGATCATTCATTATAAAATATAAGCATTTTTAATGTTAACTCATTTCATAATAGGACCTAAAGACACCATAAACAACAGAACTCTAAGCTACCTGGGAATCAAATCAAGTTTAAGAAAGTCCTAGAATATTCAGAGCACTTGCAGATGATATTAAGTTCAAATATCCCCTCCTCCATTGCTGGTGGGAGTGCAGGCTTGTGCAACCACAATGGAGGTCAGTCTGGCGATATCTTTGAAAACTTGGAATATCTCTGCCTCTGGACCCAGCCATACCACTTCTGGGTATACCTCCAAATGACTCCTCACCAAATCACAAGGAATCCTCATCTATGTTCATAGCAGCCCTATTTGTAATAGCTAGAAACTGGAAACAACCCAGATGTCCCTCAACCGAGGAATGGATAAAAAACTGTGGTACATCTACACAATGGAATACTACTCAGCTATTGGAAACAATGAAATCATGCAATTTGCAGCCAAATGGATGGGACTAGAGAAGCTTACCCAGAGTGAGCTAACCCAGACTCAGAAGGATGGACATGGCATCTATTCACTTATAGTCAGATTTTAGCTATATAGTACAGGATATCTATACTACAACCAACACACCAAAGGGAACATGGATATAGACCTTTTTGTTTGTTTGTTTTTTGTTTTCTCCCCCTGTCATTGAGACACTTTTCCCTGGTGGTACTGCCTTGTAGGCCTCCAGTGTATGAGGAGACTCTTGGCCCTCATATGACTGCTGAACTGGGGTGGGGAACTGATATCTTGGGACACTCCACTCCAGAGGTGTGGGATGGAAGTGTTAGGGGATAGAGGGTGGGAGGGTGGGACTGGGAAGGGTGGAAAGAGGACACTATGATGGAGATGTAACGTGAAGCAATAAGTAAATAAATTTAAATAAAAAAGTTCAAATATCAACTTAATAACATATTAAATTGGTAGTGTGCCCCTTCAGGTTACTTAAAGAACATATGTTCCTCTGAGAGACTGCTTTAATGGAATTTACTCTTCAATTACCCTCTCTGAGACCTCTTATTCCCCACTGTTCTTTCATTCTTCATCATTTGATTTCTACTTTTCCTGTAGTTCTAAGTTTAAATTTCATTTCTCCCAACAACTCTTCCCTAGGGACTCAATTTCAATAAAGTTTACTAAGTTAGTTATGTACAGAAATACTTTAGAGTAGCCTCTTCTTTAACTCTAACACACTTATCAAAAATTGTATTTACCAAAGGCAAAATTGGACAACAATAGATTGACTTGCAAACTAGAAAGGCATATGTCTTACTTGACTTCTTGTTATTCCACTTACAAGATCTTATACAAGCTAGATACCATGCTTTATCATTAATAAGATAAGTATTTTAAAGTTGTAAGTATATAAAAAGACTGAGAAAAGGCAAAAACATGTAGTGTTTAGTGAGTTTAACTTATAGTATAAAAATACCACACTATCCATGTACCTATTTACGTATCCATGTTTACATTCATATTTCTATGTTTCTATCTATCTATCTATCTATCTATCTATATATTTATATACCTATCTATGCATCTATCTATTTATATCTATATCTATCTATTAATATATTGATCATCTGTCTATCCACCATTCATCCTTCATCCATCCTCCACCCATCCATCTTTCCTTCTGTATGTTCATCTATCTACATATAATTAAAAATATGAGGCACAGCACCTTGCATTCCAGGATGACCATGAATTAACTATGTAGCAGAGGCTGATCTTGACTTTCTAATATCAATATCTCCGCATCTTGAATGTTTGGTTACAAGTTTGTGCTATCATTCTGGTTTAATCATAACTGGCAAAGAATCTTATCTTTTCCAGTTCCACATTTGTTGAGGAGAAAACACATATAATTCTTCCTCAATGTGCTTTGTTCTTTTCCAACACACAGTAGCTACTTAAAAGGGATTAATGGTGTGATTATTTAATATCTAAATGTATATTGGTAATAGAAAATAGAATTGAGCAAATTTTTTTCCTTGATTTTTATTTTTTAATAATAAAATACAAAAAGTTAAAATGAATACTAGTACATGGGAATAGGAGAAAAACTATTCATGAATCTCATTAGAGGGGGGAGTAGGGAGGGGATTGTGATTGAGATGTAACTTGAAGAAATAAAAAATAAATTATTAAAAAAAAACACTAACCTGGAAGCCATAATATATACAGAAAAGCCCTCAGGGATTTTATATATAGTATATGCAACATATGCTATATATTATACAATATATATATATATTATTTTAAGAGCAGTAACATGACAGTTAAATGGATAGAAATGTAAAAGTCATCATGAGTTTATGAGTAATGGACTCGGGCAGAAAATCAAATATGGTATGTATGTGCTTATTTGTCTATATTAGCTGTTAAGTCAATGATAAAAGAAGCTACAATCCATTGAATCATACCGGTTACGTGTCAAGTATGGGATTGGGGTGATGAATATGTCTCCCTATAAAAGGGAAACAAAATATTTTTAGAAGTATGGGGGTACTGGAATGGGAGGATCAAATTGGTTAGAAAGGGAATGGGGGATGAAAGTAATATGGAAGAGACAGACAAAACTAAACTAGTTTGGTTAGTATGGAAACCTAATACAGTAGAATACTCTTAAATTATATACATATAAAAGTCAATCTAAATTAAATCACCAAATAATGGGGGGTAGAGGTCCCCAATTGGACATTTCTTGTCACCTGAAGAAGCTTATGATACTGGGAATGGATTAGATCTAATTGAGATTTTGGTCAAATTGGTTTTTTGGGAACAGTCAAAAAAGCCAGGGTGTTTCCAAGACTAAAAGTTGTTCTCCAAAAACTAAATGCCAAGTCCCATTGTTGAAGACACCACCCACAGCTCTTTGAACATAGAGAAAATGAACTGGTGCCTATATAGAGCCTTCACCTGTATGTGCTATTATCTTTAGTATAGAAAGATACTCTACTTGTTATTATAAGACAAAGTTAAACAACAAGCAGTCACAATCAGTTTGGCCCATAGTTGTGTCTTGACTGCAAAATGTGTTAGTGCAATGGTGGCACAAATCTTGTAGGAGTAGCCAATCAGTATCTGATTTGACTTCAAGCCCCTTTCATGAGATAAAACCCATACCTGACACTGCTTGTGTGACCAACCTGAGACTCAGATAGCCCAGGTATTTAGGAGAAAACCAAACACTACTGCTTTACTAAAATAATGTAACAATAAAATAACCCCTAATGACCAAGAACCTGAGAGACTCAAGCAGTCAAAATGGAGGAGTGGAGAAAGAGACTTTATTTAGTGAATGTGGGGGGGGGATTTTAAACCTTTGGGCTGTGGGGAGGGGTTTTGAAGGTGAATGTGTTTGATTCACTGGGTATCATACTCTCACAAGAAAGGAGATCCAGTACCTAATTAACCCATGGGTAATGGGGGTGGAGGAAAAACTCCAGGTAGGCTAGAGGTATACACAAATGTCATTGGCTGAAAATCAAGGCACCAAGAGATCTCATTAGCATGGGAAAGCACTTTCAGAAATCTCCAGGTGTTGGCTGGGCAGGTTTCTTATGGGAGAGGGTTGGGCCATGTGATATTCCTTTAGTGGATCTTATTTCTTCAGATCAGATGAAGAGCATTTTTAGTTTTTTGTTTTTGTTTGTGTTTGTGTGTGTGTGTATTTTTTTTTCTGCTGGAAAAAGGGATTCCATCATTTTAACACTGAGCTTACAGGGATTCAATAGACACCATACTTCTACCTCATCAAGAGAAATTCACCATATATATTTATTGGCTTATTTATCAAAAATCAGGTGACTTTAGAATTATGAGCTTGTCTATGAGTCCTCAAGTTTTTCCATTGGTCAGCTTGTCTGTTTAAGGCAGTATAATGTAGTTTTGATTACTTTTGCTTTGTAATTATCACCTTACTTGATCTCTTGAATGGTGATACCTATAGCAAATTTCGTCGTTTTGTTGTTCAGGACTGTTTTGGTTATCCTGATTCTTCTGTTTTTTTTCATATGTACTAAAATAAATTTAATATAATTTTTAATTTGTTGTTTTGGATAATTGTGAAGGCTCTTACAATGTAAGAGCAACTATGTAGGAAGCTATAGTTTATAGTGATTCCATAAATCCTAAATAATATTTTAAATATATATTCATATCAATAGCTCAATGATCCATGTGGTGATATCTAATTCAATAGTTTGTAAAGTTATAATTTGTTGTAATTATGAAGTTATAACACTTTCATAGCAATATCATTTCTTTGGCACAATTGAAAATAATATATTATCTAAAATGTCATAGTTGTAAAAAAGTTCTACTTCAAACTTAAAAATAGAGACATCTCTACGACTCTAAAGGAATAGTTTGAAAGCGTAAAATTACAAAACCTCACTTAACACTCATCAGAAGTGTGTGGTTAGAAGCCATTTTGAATGTAATCCACATTTTCCAATTTTATTATTTCTAATTTTTTGAATGAAATATTTAGATGATTTGAGGCTTTCATAGTATTTATAATCCTCTCATGCAGATTGTCACAAAGATTTTGTTGTAAGAAGCAAAAAGGACTCCCAGAGGGTGTACATTAATATATGTTTCTTTTTGCATGTTAGTGATGAATAGTTGAAAGTCATTCAGTTAGACTAAATCAGATGTTAATCTATAGAATTTACTTTCTGGCGTTATTACTTTAGTGTCTTATCAATTTATTCAGTTTTTTTTTTATTTGAAGGCTACTTCATTTTATATATTTGTCTTAAATATACATATAAAAACTTCAGGAGCTACAAATACAACTCAGTGGTAGAACATATGCTTATCATGCATAATACCTTATATTCAACCTCTAGAAGAAAAAAAGTAATTTAATGACTTATTTCTAGCTTAAGTTTACACATAATATGCAATTGAGTATGTATAGAAAATTTTGTCCTCAGAAATAATATTTTCTTATTTTTATATTTATAAAAGATATATTTAAGATTTGTTCATCATACCTGGTAGCAACATTTATTAAAACTTATATAAATACATATTATTAAAGTTGATGTAAATACATATTATTAATATATAAGCACATATTATTAAAGTTGATACAAATTTTGAAATCTGTAGCAGTTAATATTTTCAAGTAAAGTTATTATTTTAACAAGTTGAGTCTTGAATTATATTTTATATATTTACATTAATGTGATGATATAATGATTCATATGTAAACAATTTTCTATTCTGTCTGACATGATGGCTAGTTGAAACATAGTCTTTTGTGTGGTTTATTTTTCTTTCAGCTTTATGAGTTAAATTCTATGAATAAAATCTAAATAAGGCATTTGCAATACAGACAGAATAAAAAGACACAGGCAAACTTTGCATAATGATATTGTGGGTTATTTGAAAAGCCCAGTGAATCTCCTTTTATTAAGCTCTTCAGAGCTTTGCTTTCCAGGTTTATATCACTGCTCTGAACAATTTTGTTCCTGAATCCTGGGAGTACATGACCTGGATCTAGTCTCAGCTCTACTCACATGTAACTTTTGACTTACACAACACATCAGCCTTTCTCGATTTCAATGTCTCTATCCATCAATGGATATAGTAAGAATTATTTACTCCAAAAGCTGCTGAAGTCTTAACATGAATTTTTGATGAACTTACCATGTGGCCAAGGTCTTAAACATAGAGTAGAACATGTGCTGCTCCTGCAGTCCATTTTGTTTCCATCCCATCATTCAGAGTAAACAAAATCTGATGTCCCATAGCAAGTTGATGTCAACTGCTCTCTATTTCCTATCAATATAGCCAACCTCAATATGGTATTTTGCATCTAACATCTTTCTTACAATAATATTATGTTCGGAAGTTCACTGGTTTTATGTAGTTGTGAGTCATGCATGAAGAATCTCTGGAAGATGAATAATGTAGGAGTTCAGAATCAAGGCTATGCAAAGACTAGCCTGGAATCACACATAATTATTAGTAGAATTAAGAACATACACAAGCCGGGCGGTGGTGGCGCACGCTTTAATCCCAGCACTTGGGAGGCAGAGGCAGGCGGATCTTTGCGAGTTCGAGGCCAGCCTGGTCTACAAAGCGAGTCCAGGACAGCCAGAGCTGTTAAACAGAGAAACCCTGTCTCGAAAAACCAAAAAAAAAAAAAAAAAAAAAAGAACATACACAATTAAGATCAGCTTCTTTGGAGAAGAAGCACTGAAAAACATTGTAACAATACATTTTTAGGTAAGAATAAATGGGAATGCATAGGGATATTTTCTCTAAAGTCAAGTTATAAAACAGAGTCCAATGGGCTTTAAGCACCAGTTTCCATAATTTGATGATCATTACTTTTTATGATGAGTTTTTTAATTTATTTTTTATTTCTTCAAGTTACATCTCAATCACAATCCCCTCCCTACTCCCCCCTCCAGTCCCACCCTCCCACCCTCTTCCCTTTCAACCCCCATCCTTTTCCCTTTTTTTAATTTGAGGTATATCTTCCCCCCCAACAGCTCCCCCTTTCAGTCCAACAAATGGTTCTTTCTCTTATAACAATAAATACAATACAAAACAACATAAATAAATAGGCCACAATTATGAGAGTTATATGGCTTAGCCTACATTCCCAATGTCCAGTCCATATGTATTTGGCACCTGACTATAACATTCTACTATCTAACCATCTCCATGAGTTTAAAGTTCTATATATAACTCAGCTTTCATACAAATTTTAGAGTTTTGAATGAAATATTTAGATTATTTGAGGCTTTCATAGTATTTATCATCCTCTCATGCAGGTTGTCACAAAGGTTTTGTTGTAGGAAGCCAAAAGGACTCCAAGAGGGTGTACATTAATATATGTTTCTTTTTGCATGTTAGTGATGAATAGTTGAAAGTCATTCAGTTAAACGAAATCAGATGTTAATCTATAGAATTTACTTTTAGTGACATAATAGTGAAATAAATGAAGAAAAATATTATGATGAATTAATACTGGAGATAGAGAATTTATAGCAAATTAAACATTGTCTGTTTTGAAGGTAAGTGAGGTTGAAACCTGGAGGGAATGAAGTGCAACAGAAAATTAGTAACTGAATATAAAATCCTTTATAGAGTGGAAATTGAACATGCAAATGATTTTCAAAGAGAATATAATCTGAACATGCATAAAAGCATGAAAATATACTAAATTAAAGACATTGAGATGTAGAATTAATTAATTTAATTACATTGGACTCAATTCAGGCCAAGGCTTATTAAAATCCATCAGGTCTCTGTGTACTTATTTATAATGGTGGGTTATGTATTAACACTGCTGATCAATTAAATATAATATAAATACTGGTTAATAATTTAATTATTCTTTCTACATTGAGACAATGAGAATAAATATAGATAAGTATTTTGATAGACACGTCTATCCTTAATGTATTGGGATAAAAGTAGATAAACCCTACATTCTAAAGAAATAAAGTATGTAGATAAAGGCTTCTCATAGGTTTTAATACAGATGGAACTGGTGGGGAGCTTACAGGTGGAGTATTATGGTGTAAAAAATGGGACAGGACAATATAGAGGAATTTTAATTCAGAACATGACTGCTCTGTCAAGAGGTCACATCCAAAAGTCTTCTAGGTCTGTGTGATCTGGCTGGAATAGACACACCTTTAATCCCAGGAGACAGAGACAAGCAGATTTCTGATTTCAGGGACAACTTGGTATAAAGCAAGCTTCTGGTAAAGAAAAGCTTAGGTCAAGACGTGGTGGTACACACCTTTAATCTCAGCACAGGAGTCAGAGGCATGCAGATCACTGAGTTATGTTCATTCAGTTCAGTTGAGTGAGTGAGTTGAGAAACAGTGAGTGGAGATGAGTTCGTGGCAGTTCAGTTTGTGGAATTCAAAGGCAATTTTACTGTGAGAGTTTTACCTATGTAATGAGAGAAGAAGCTAGAATCAGGTAAACATACAATGAGCTAGAGAATGAGAAGGAGCCAGAAGATTAGAACAGATTACTAGAGTTAGTTTAAGGACAAGCAGAGCAGTTCAGTCATAAACTGAGAAGTGGAGAGACACCAGATTGACTAAGTCATCTTGGAGAGGAATTTGAGTCAGAAGAGCTGAATTGAACCAGCCACCAAGCATTTAGAAAGAGTTAGAATGGGTGAGTTTATTCAGGATTAAATTTCAGGTTGAAAACATTTGAGGCCTAGATTAGATTGTATTGAGGCTAGAAGCTCAAGACCTAAGTCTAGGTTAGCCCATGGAAGTAATAAACTTTTGAGACAACAATTATATCATTCGAAAAAAAGTTACTTTTCCAGGACAATAACCAGTGACAAATAAAATAATCACCAATTTGTAAGAAAGGATACTCATCCAAATATTTTGGCGCATGCCTTTAGTCCCAGCACTTGGGATACAGAGGCAGGGGGAGCTCCATAAGTGTAAGGCCAGGCTGGTCTACCAGAGTGAGAGTAGGACAGCCAGGGCTATTGCACAGAGAAACCCTATCTCAAAAAATAAATAAATAAATAAATAATAAAAGAAAGAAAGAAAAAAAAAGGATACTCAAGTCTACAACATGGAAAAAAGATCTTTGCCAGCTATATATGTGAAAGAAGTATCTAAAACTCATAAAAAACTAAAAATAAACAAACATCAAGAAAAGAAAACAATTTAACATGAGGTATAGAATTAATGAGTTTTCTAGACATCGTGAATTTTAATGAGGCAAATTACCAATGTAGATGACTGCTAAAATATTAAGCAATATATTCAAGAACTAAAGTTGTGAATATATGAATTGGTGACATTGCTGAATTCATTGAGTTGTTTTAAGTAAAAGACAAAAAACTGTTGAAAGCACTTCTAATGAATGGGATGCACAGTATTTTAGATATTGAACTGTTGAACAACAAATCTAAGTAACATCTGGTTGGTTGGGAAAAAGAAAAGAGTTTCACAAGAAACTAAAAATCCTGATAAGATAGATTTTTTTTTTGTTTACAAAAAATGGATTACAAGGATGAATTTGAAAATAGAATATGTAGTTTGAGATTAAATCATAAAAATACCAAAGCCAAAATAACAGAAATCAGTAAATTGATATAACAAGAATTAAAAGGCTACAATACAAAAAGGCCAAACAAGCCGGGCGGTGGTGGCGCACGCCTTTAATCCCAGCACTTGGGAGGCAGAGGCAGGCGGATCTTTGTGAGTTCGAGGCCAGCCTGGTCTACAAAGCGAGTCCAGGACAGCCAGAGATATTCAGAGAAACCCTGTCTCGAAAAACCAAAAAAAAAAAAAAAAACAAAAACAAAAAGGCCAAACAATTATAAGTGGCTTATTCGTGGAGCATGAATATGTACAGTATGAGAAGAAGTTAAGAATATTTTTAATATCAATGTTTAAAGAATACAAACTGGATGATTGGACCTGTGGTTTGTTTGAAAAAACAAAGAAACAAATCAAAATACAGGATACACTAGTCAGATGATCTGATTTACACAATATGAAAACCATTAACATGAGAGTTCACTAGGTTTCTTGACTTCCAAGCTGTTGGTCAATGTTTTCCAGTAATGGTATGAAAAGGAGAGTGTAAACACAGAATTGTCTGTGGTTTTGTATGCTTGAACTAACAGTGACTAGTTCTTAGAGAAAAATTGAATTAAGTCTTCCAAATGTGCATCATATTTGTACTCTATTCTAGAAAAATTTATGTTGCCTCTTGGATTGTTCGGTTATTTGTAAAATGGAGGCAATAAAATGGTGACTAGAATTTCCCTGAAATATTATAAGCCTCAGTGCATTTTGCATATTACCTAAAATTGGACTGTAAAATAACCCAGTCATCTAAAATTTGATTTAACATACTACATTATCACACTGTGCAATGCAAAATTCACATTACATTTTATTGTTCCTAATTTGTGTGTGTTATAAACCACAGTTGATGAATCACTGTCATTACTGCTCATTCTTCAGAAGGACTTTTTTCAGGACAAGTTTGACAAGGTTTTTTCAGGTGATAAATTAGAGATTCGTATCAGTTTCAGTCATTTAGAAATGTTTCTGAGGTTCTTTGTCTTACAAAGCGTTGTCAGTTTTTTGTTTTTTTTTTAAACAGGTCCTTTGAGTATATATTATATTTTCTGGTTCCTTGTTTTTATGAAGTATCTGTTTATGTAAATATGTGTTTCTCTCTGCTAATATGTCTTTCTTGAGCATTTTCTCTGACCCTTGTTCTCCTGTTTGTTTTGTCCTATTCTAGTTTGGTTGTTTTACTGTATCTAATTTTACTTGATGATGATGTCTATGCTTATCCTAATGAAGACAGAAGTGGTGTGAATTTGGCTGTGTCAGGAAGTGGGGAAGATCTGGGAAGGGTTGGGAAAAAGGAAATCATAACAAGAATGAATGGAATTAAAATCTATTTTAATAAAACTGTCTTTGAATACTTTCAGATTCATGAGAAGGTTTAAAAATACTAAGGAAGTGGCATTTATTTTACCTAGGCATTCTAAAATTATTTTTGTTTAAATTATTATTAAAGTTAAATCCCTGAAATGTGCATTGATGTGTGCTGTCATATTTCTGTGCCATTTTATGATGATGTAGACTCCTGTTAAAATACAGAATCAGTGCATTGGCACGAAGATATCACAGGGCTATTCTTTATTAGTAAAATCCTCATATTCACTATATTTAACCCATGGAAGCAACTACTGTAATTCTTATGTCACTTTGACACTATCCGATTGATAAAGTATCTTCTGGGCCTGAACAACTATCCAAGTGGTTGTATATGCCAGTGTTTCATGCTATATGTTGATGAACAATAATCTATGGTATGTGTGTGAAACACTTAAACATGACCAATCAATTATTAATGGATATTTTGGTTATTTGTACTTTATGACTAATACCAATGAACCAATTGTAAAATCGAGGAGCAGTCCAAAATTAAATTTGGACATAAACTATTTTAACTTTCATAAATAAATACCCCATAAAGCTGAGTGTTGTTTACTGAAGAATTCCATTAAGTCTGTGATTAGTGCTCAAAAGAAATACAAAATTGTTTTCCAGACTGTTTATAAATTTTAATGTGCCAACAAGCAATAGTTAGGATGCAATTTTTCAATATTCTTAGCAACATCTTAGTAACCTACTTTTCCTTTTAGTGATTTTGACATGTGCATTGTAATATGTCACCAGGATCTGACTATGCTGCCCAAAGGACTAATGATGTTGGACATCTTTTCATATGCCATCCAATCTACTAATACCTCCAGTGTAAAACATCGTTATGCTCTGTGTCCAATCTACTAATACCTCCAGTGTAAAACATCACTATGCTCTGTGTCCAATTTCTAATTCTATTGGGTATTCTTATATGTGCCTGTTGAGTTTTGAGTGTTCTTTGTATGTTCCTAGCAACTGTGTAATTTTTTACTCTCTCAGATCACTGGAAAAGAAAGTTTTGAATTTGATATACAATTTTCCTATTATCTTTTAATCATGAATTTACTTTAGAGCATATTTACTAAGTGAGATGTTCATCCTATATACTGATGATGTAAAATCACCATATGTAATTGTACATGTGAGCATTCATGTATAATTACTTGTGGAAATTAAGTGAATCATAGAAATGAAAACAATGGGTAGGAGGAAGCATGATTTTCATGTCATGGGGAACTCACAATACTCAGGATTTCAAATAGAACAATACTACTTGAAAATAGGCTTTTATTAGTTGTATATTATAAACACTAAGCATCACTCCAAAATGTAAAATAAATAAATTGATAGCTAGATAAATAAATAAGTAAAACAACTGATTTGCTAAGACATGAGTTTGACATAACACAATCAATTAATTACAAGGAATAAAAGGAAAATATTTGTGTGCTAAGAAGAGAGATAAAAATGTTACATGAACTTCCTAAAGAAACATAAGAATATATGGTTGGAAGATAATATATAATAAAAATTAATTAATAAAAACAATAATAAAAATAATTATTAACTCAATCTTCTCAGTCACAATTTTTTACAATGGAAATAGGAATACAAAATTCAAATAGGTAAGATAAAATGAGAATATGTTATTAAAACAAAAGAAATGTATATCAATGAAGGTATAAAAAATAACAGCAACAACAAAACACTAAAACCATATAGTATCTTACAAAAATTTATCTGAGTAATAGAGGACAATTAAAAATCCAACTGGCAATGATCGTACGCACTAATAGAATCAGTTAAATCATGAAAAAAAGAGGTTATTAATTTGAAAGAAAGCAAGCAGATGTTACATGGGAGAATTTGGTTGGAGGAAAGGGAAAAAGAAAATGGTGTGATTATTTTTTCATTTTATTTATTAATTTTAAAAAGTTCTGAAATATATGAAATTGAAAATAGAAGAAAATTCAAAAAAAATCAGGGAACCCAAAATCTAGTTTTCTGAGGTAGTCAGACTGAACTGCTATGACCAAAATACTGTATTATACATGAGGTGTGCATTATTTATGTTGCAGTTGCTGCTAGTTCCATTGTGGTTGGAGAGCATGGTGGTATAAGTTTAAATAATAGAAGGAAAAAAAAACCCATAAAACCAAAAACAAAACAACGGGGATAAATTGGTTCATGATGGACAAGATATGCGCAGAGTAGGTAAGAGTCCAGGAATAGTCATACCCCTAAAGGAATACTCAAAAAACAACTTCTTCAAGCTAGTCTTCTACCACTCTCACAACAGCTAGCAATGCCATCGTTTCATTAATCCACCATGGGATTAACACACTCTGTAAATATAGTTTTATTTCCTCAGATGAAAGGATGAGATGAGAGCTATAGCCAAGCTTTGTGAATATATTACTTGAGCTTTTCTTAGAGCATTTCTTGCTCTGTTCAAAGTATCACTAGGCCTAGACCTAGGCCTGGAAGCTTCTACCCTCCATACGATCTAATCTAGATCTAGAACGTTTTCAGTCTCTGAGACTTACTGGTAAATAAGTTCACCCTTTGCAGCTCTTTCTGAACTTTCACTGTTTGGTTTAACTCAGTTGTTCTGGCTCCAATTACTCTCCAACCTGACTAATTTAAATAGGTTTCTGTCAGCTTCTGACTGAATTGCTATGCTTAGTGTCACGCTAACTCGAGCAATCTTCTCTAATCTTCTGGCTCCTTCTCATTCTCTGCTTGTTCTGTCCTCACCTGTGTCTAACTTGTTCTTTCTTTAACCTATCTCTGTAAAATCTGTCCTGGTAAAACTACCTCTCTCTCTCTCTCTCTCTCTCTCTCTCTCTCTCTCTCTCTCTCTCTCTCTCTCCCTCTCTTCACCCTGCATTGCTTTCTCAAGTAGCTTTTCTTTCTTTTCTGTTCTACTGAGAGTTGGGCATATCTTAGTCTGTCAAATCTTTCTCTAATCTGTCATTTTGTCTGCCTCTCGATTAAACATCACTTTCAAACATGGGTGTTTCCTTCTACAAATTAACTTTACCTTCATTGCTTGAGATTAAATGTTTGTACTAAGGGCATGTCTGCAATTCAGCCAGAAGGATTAAAGGTGTGTGCTAAGTGTGTGACAGCCACAGTAGCCATGTTGCTGGATTAAAATCCCTCTACACACTCATTAAGCGACCCTAGTGACCTCACAATCTATTTTCTCTAAAGCTTTCCCAACACTTGCTAACATTTATTAATGGCCCAAATATTTTCCCTCAGTCTAATAAAGTTGAAAGTCCACGAACAATCACATTGTCAAAAAAGAAGACAGAGAGTGGAGAAAGAGAATGAGTGAGAGAAAAACATAAGTATCTGAAATGAAGAACACTACTATTGAACCCGTGGATACTAAATAGATCATAAAGAAATAAAAGAGTTCTCTGAATAAGTCTGCAACTGTAACAAAAACAACCTGTGAAAACTCACACAAGAAGAAATATATAAGAATAAGCCATTATCTATTAAATGCTGTCTTTTATTAAATATTGATATATAATTACTCTTCAAAACAGAAAGGACCAGAACAAATGGGTTCTTACATGATTTAAGGAGAGATTATGGTAAATTACCTTTGTTTTACGAATATAATTTCATATACTGAAGAAATTTTATTGTATATTTTATTTAATGAAATGATTCTAAATCATTTCCTTCTTGTTTATTTTCATAAGTTTTGCAATCAAATGAAAAACTTTATTGGCTTTGAAAAATATTATTGTTTCAAGTATGGATGATCACACTAAAATATGACTGCTCAACTGGGGTAGGGGGCCGTTATGTAGGGCCACTCCACTCCAGAGGAGTGGGATGGAAAAGATAGGTGGTAGAGAGTGAGAGGGCAGGACTGGAAAGGGTTGAAAGGGGGTAGTGTGATGGAGATGTAACCTGAAGTAATAAATACACATAAAAAAGCAATTAACAAAAATTACTCATATTTTAGCCTCAAATTTCATTTGCTACACAGTCAGGCCACTGATTAAGAATAATACACGCAATATTATATTTAGTATTTTCAACAGTCTAATGACTGTGTCAAGTTTTTCATCCCATTATCTATGAAAGTAGCTACAACTCAAACAAGACATATCATCTATGACATCACTAGACTCTCTATCAGAGCTGCTTTCTGCAAGCACAGCCAATACTCAGATATAACTCATGCCTTGTTCAAGGTCCAGTTTCATTTTAATTCTTACATTAAAAATATTCTAACTTATTACAACCCAGATTTCATGGGCTTCTATAATAAAAGTTATTATTCTTCTGATTCCATTGGTATTCAGAACAAATTAATTTTTATAAAGAAACAATTTTTATAAACAGAAATTATAACTGGATTTGGGTTCTTTCTCTGAAGAAAAATACTGATTTTGGACAGAATTGAGTAGTCAAATAATAAGACCTACTAAAAACATTCAAATCCATTATGTTAGCTGGGCAGAAGGACTGGAGGAAGACAGTACTTCCTGAGATTAAAACAGGAACCCTGCGTTTTACACAGAGGATTAGTTCATCATTCCAGCTGTGAGCAGAAAGAAGAAGGAACACACACCATGAATTAGAAGAAAGAACCTCAATCCACATGGCCAGGAACATTGGCGTGGTGTGGAGAATGGAAGTACAAGGGGACATATATATATATGAGGTCATATTTGGGTAATAGAATTAAGAGCTAGCTTAGGTGGGCCAAGGTTGCTCAATTCAGGCCAAGGCTTGTTAAAATCCATGTGGTGTTTGTGTGTGCTCATTTATAATAATGGGTTAAGGATTAATAGCTGCTGAATCAATCAACAATAATATAAATACTGTTAAACAATTTAATTAATTATTTCTACAAATGTCACCCAACACAGTTTAAATAATTTTTATACAGTTATTCAGTACAAATTGATTTATATAAACAAAAATTATGACTGGATTTTGGTACTTTCTCTGAAGAAAAATAATGGCTTTGGACAAAATCGAGTAGTCAAATAATAAAACCTACTAAAAACATTCAAATCCATTATGTTATTCATACAAAGTTGTTTTACAATTTTAAGCAAATTTTAAACCTATATTTTTAATTTTAAGAATCATTTATTAAGAAGCTCATAATGTTAATTAGTAGTATGAGTAGTTTTGTTTGAGTATTCTCTTATTTTTTCTTAATTATCCTCTTCTGGAAGAAAGCCCTCATATGAGATAAACATGTGGAAAGGTCCACATGAGTAAACTCAGAAGGTAGATCCTGTGAGGTCTCTCTTCTAACTGACCATTAAGCAACAAAGCATAATCTCTCCCCATGCCTGGAAGTGAAGTACCTTCAGTTTTACACAACAGCTCGCTCTTGTCCTGTATAAGGAGGAGTCAGAATCATCCACGGACCCACTAAAACTGCTGAATGTGAACTAGTAAAGAGCTATTTTCAGCTGCTGTGTTTGGCGGTGATTTTCAAGGTAGTAATAAATAACACAATATTACTTCACAAAGATGCATTGAATATTTGCCTAGATGAATGAATAAATAATGTGTTTTATATGAATACTGTGTGTAGAGCTAACAAATAAGTAAGTAATATTTTGCCTGAATCATTATGATGTGATTGTTTACAGACACATTAAATGCAATTTCAGAAAATGATAATTTGCTTAAAAACAAGAGAGGTTTTAAAACAGAAATCATGATATAAGTCTCTCTCAAGGAAGAGTTTCAAACTCAGACAGCCTCTCATCTTGAATTGGTTAAGAGATGCCTCAGGGGTGGATTAGATGAGTTGTCTCTCACCTTTTGATTGTATGATCATTAGGATGTATTGAGCCCTTCTGGGGTATACATCCCCTCCTATGTGTTACTTGAAAGCTTGTTTAGACATGATCTTTTTTTTTGAATGATTAAAAAAACACATACATATTAATTTTAAAAACCATTCAAACTCATTTTATTTGTGATCTCTTTTCTGAATTTATTGGACAAATTGTCTGTGCAATTTATTTACCAATCACTCACATTCTGGCTTTTGACATCACTTGGATTGCTATGATAATTATATCATTCTTTATGTAAGAAAATCTTCCTGACTTATTAATTCTTAATGTGCACTTCTACATTTTGAGACATGTTAAGCCATACAATCAAAGCTGAAGTCAGTAACACTAAATATTTTTGACACAGTATTCAGAGAAATGCTGTATTATTTTGGACCTCAGCTCTTCTTATATATCTACTCTGTAATCTAGTTGCTACATCTGCATTCCTTTCCAGTGCTTTGGTTGGGGTAACCTGAAGACCTCGAGGTCACTTCTCAGTACTGGAATATTTTCATCATAATTTACTGTCACAATGGCCCAAAATTTCAATATCTAGGCTTCTGGGAAAATATAATTAACAATTAATTATTCTCCCAACAAAAGAATAATCTCTATAAAAGAAGTAGAAAAAGATATGCTTTTATTACTGATTAGGTCTTAAAGCCAAATGTGTCTCACACTACAGGTCACTATGAAAAAAAATCGCAAGAACAGAAACTCTGCCCTTTTATAGACCCAAGGAGTTATGACTGAATAAAATTTCTAAAAAGTAACCACTTCTCATCCTCAAAGAAAAGGATTTGGTGGCATCATGTGCTAGTTCATTTCACAGCACTTGAAAACTGGAGTTATCATCTGTGTTTGTTTTTTGTCTCTCTACATGGAAACACTTTTCGAAATTGTATGACAAGACCTAGCTTTCTTTGTGTAGCTAGGGAAGGTGATTAGATTTTCACCATGAGAGACATTCTGGAAGTGAAAGTCGGTGTAAAGTCTGTGTTATGTTTACTACTATGGCAAATATCTGAGTTAGTGTCACAGGAGGATAAACTTCATCACAGTGCAGAGTTTCAGAGCTTTAGTCCATGGCTGGCTTTGTGGAATGTGTCTCGGCTTTGTTGAGTGAGGCACAGTCTCATAGCAAAAGTATTTGATGGTACACATAGCTACATGGCATCCGAGAAAGCAGAAAATGAAGGAACAGATGGGCACACAGCATAACATTCTAGGGCACGTGATCTGCTTCTTCTAGACATAAGTCCTATTTTGGTGATTTGAAAAAGAATTCTCCCCCACAGGATCATATATTTGAGCACTTGACCACCAGCTGCTATTTAGTAAGGTTGTGGACTCTTTAGAAGGAAGAATCTAGCCTTACTATAGGAAGTCCATCAATGAGGATGGGCTATTTGGGTTTACAGTTTCACCCCACTTCCTGCTCCCTCTCTCTGCTTCCTGATGTGTTTGAGGTGTGATTTCTCACATTCCTGCTCCAACTGCCAAGCAAGGCAGTACCCTATGGATTATTTGTCAATGCTAATAATTATTGTATGTTTCTAGGCAAACATTACATGCTATCTTTCTTCTCTTTCTTTCAACCACTTCTCTACTCAGTGACTCTCTCTATCCTGGCGGCTATCAGTTGCCAGCACCTGCTCAACTAGGGCTGGGACTTCATGACCACCTCTCCTCTCCTTGTTGGTATTTTGTAAATCTACATGCACAGATACCTTAGGAAAAATATATTTGCTTTTACAATATTCTTACTTTTAAAAAAACATACTGGTTTTATTTCTTAATATCATGAGACAAAATATTAACAAATAAATTAGCTATCTTTTGTTAACATATGTTTTACACCAGGGGCCTAGGAAGACCCTCATAAGATCCTAATGACAAACCAAAGCTATTTTTTCTCTATTTCTTTTTTGTTGCTGTTTTTGAGATTTTTGCTTGGCCTTGTTTTTAATCAATAAGGAAATAGATTAATAACCAGAAATTTGACAGATGTTCCCAAATTCAATAAACATCTTTCAGGGTGTTTTCTTTCCATATTCAGGTTTCTACACAGTTATCCTCTCCATTTCCTTCTAGGCCACCTTTACTTGAATAATTGCCAGTTACATCACTCAGGACATTTCCCTCCATTCAACCATATTTGTCTCAGCCTTAGTCTTTCTCTAATAAAGATTCTTTTCAAGTGCCAGAGCACAGAAAAATAAAATCCACTTGATTTAGCTGCATTCTCTTAAGCAAATCTTTAATTATTCAATTAGAATAAATTGAACTCTAGGTTATTTATTCTGCCATTCCTGTAGTCATCTTCCCTTTGTTCTCTATTTGTCTAGCTACCCATTATTATCTCTCTGTTTATCTATCTACCTGTATGTGTCTCTATATATATATGTCAGTAAGTTTTTCCTCCTTGGGATTTTAATTAATACTTGACAAAGTTAGTCATTTTGCAAAAATCTCTTCATTAGAAAGGGTCTCTCGAATCTTCTTATGTTTATTATTTTATCTAAAATTTATTAGTTTCATAATTAAAGTTTAAAACATCAAGGACCTCCAGGTAATTATTAATCTTGTCTTCATCCTCTGTCCCCTTTCTTACTCATTGTACTCCAACCACACCAATTTTATTGATATTTTATGCACTCATATTTAGTAATATTCTACAACAGGATTTCAAGATTTGGTTTTATTATTATTTGTAATATTATTCATGTACAGTGTTTCAAAAAATTAACTATATGAATCAGTAGAGATTTTCACACTAAGGAGAAGGTACTCACTTAATCAGCAAATGGTCGTCTAGAATAGAAGCATATCAAAGACAGATTGTGTGCTTTAAGTTGCTGCACTCTCTACTGTGCTTCATGCTAAATAGAAATCAAACGAAACTTTCAATTATAAGTACTTAATCTGACTGCTTATTTAAATTAGTTATAATAACCCTAGAATATTTAAAACATTCCATATAGATTTATTTCTATAACATCATCTTTAATACTTTTTATAAACCAAGTAATCTAAAAGATCCATTAAAATATTTTTGTGTTCTTTGTCATTCTGACAGCTGTGAGATGGAATCTCAGAGTCACCTTGAGTTGCATTTCTCTGATGATTAAGGATGCTGAGCATTTCTTCAAGTGTCTCTCAGCCATTAACAATTCCTCCTCTGTGAATTCTGGGTTTAGCTCTGTTCCCCATTTTTGATTGGATTATTTGGTTTCTTGGCATTTAATTTTTTGAGTTCTTTGTAAATTATGGATATTAGCCCTCTGTTGGATGTGGGATTGGTAAAGATCTTTTACCAATCTGTAGGCTGTCGTTTTGTTCTAATGACAGTGTCCTTTGCCTTACAAAAGTTTTTCAGTTTCATGAGGTCCCAATTATTGATTGTTGGTCTTAGAGCCTGAGCTATTGGTGTTCTGCTGAGAAAGTTGTCACCTGTGCCAATGAGTTTGAGTCTTTTCCCCACTTTCTCTTCTATCAGATTTAGTGTGTCAGGCTTAATGTTAAAGTTAGCACATGCTGGGAAGGTTATGGAGAAAGGGGAACACTCCTTTGTTGCTTGTGGTTATGCAAACTTGTACAACCACTATAGAAATCAATCTGACAATATTTTAGAAAAAATTGGAATAGCTCTACCTCAAGACCCAGACATACCACTTCTGGGTATACATCTAAATGTTTCCTCACCAAACCACAAGGACATCTCCTCATCTATGTTCATAGCAGCCTTATATGTAATAGCTAGAAACTGGAAACAACCCAGATGTCCCCCAACCAATGAGTGAATAAAAAAACTGTGGTAGATTTACACAATGGAATACTACTCAGCTATCAGAAATAAGGAAATCATGCAATTTGCAACTCATCCTGAGTGAGCTAACCCAGAATCAGGAAGATGCACATGGCATCTATTCACTTATAATTGGATTTTAGCCATATAGTACAGGATAACTATCTTACAACCAACACACCAAAAGGAACAGGAACATATACTTTGTTACCTGTTAGTGAGAAACTTTGCCCTAGTGGTGCTGCCATGTAGGCCCCCAGTACATGAGGCAGCTTTTAGCCCTCACATAACTGCTGAACTTGGGGAGGTTATATGTAGGGACACCCCACTCCAGAGGAGTAAGATAGGAGAGAGAGAGGGGGTAAAGGTAGGAGGCTGGAACCTAGAGGGTTGAAAAGAGGGCATTGTGATGGAGATGTAACTTGAAGTAACAAATAAATAAATAATATTTTTGTACTATTGAATAGTTTCCATGATTCTCATGTTCTTTCCTCAAAACTATTTTACATTATTTGTTGGCTTTCTCATAGGAACATATCAAATGACATTTAACCTAAATATGCCAAGTACATCATCACTAGCTCTCCACTGATTATCATGACTACAGAATCAATATTTCTTAACACATATATTCTGTTCATACTTCAAAGCCCAGACTAATATAAAATGTCTTCACAATTAAAAAGATTTATACAGATCATGCCTAATATGGTGTCATCAGGTGTGGTAGAAGTGTTTGTAAAAGCTCCAGAAATACATACACACATATGGATATTCATGTATGTATTTTTATATCATTCCTGATTGTGGGATAAAAATCACTTTTTCTGATGCCACACACATTCTCACACTCATATTTACAGGCACACACATATTTGTGTGTATGTATATATTTTCTGATTGTGAAAAGGGAATTCTTTTTAGCATATCAGGAATTGGTTAATTCTTGGTGTTCAAACTAACACATGGACATTGACTGTGCTAGACCCAAAAGAAGAGAGTAAGCCAATCTGAAGGGAATTGAAGATGATGTCTAGAAAACATGGCAGCCATATCAGAATCTTTTGCATTATGAAATTTCTCATGGAGACATTGAAAGACTATTTTCTGTACCTTGTGAGAGAAACAAATTTAAAGGAATGTTATAAAGAAGAACATTGGAAACCAACAGTTGAAATAAAGGATGAAAATTTATATGGAAGAACTAAAAACACGATATTTTGGGGGGAGATTTATTTTCATTTGTTGAAGTTTCTAAAATAAATTTAGCACATATTCATGTTCTCCTGATATAAATTAATTATAACAGTGCTTAAAATAGTTGGAGTGAACACATTATTATGTTAGAAAAGAAAGATTCTAACATTAGTACTAGTAAGAAATGAAAGGGAATCTCTATTAATTATCTAAAACTAGAATAATGACTCTGCTGATTTGATTTTTAGGCATTTGTGCCTTTATTTCTAAGAGGCCAAGATATTTTCTAAATTCAAGTTAAAGAAATAACCACAAACAACCACGAAAGGCTGATTAACAGCTTAATTTATATATATGAGTACAGTTATATATTTAGTGTAATTTTATATTATATATAATATGATTTTGTAGTAATATAATTATGAAATAGTAACATAGACACACTAAAGTGTTATATCTTAAAATATAAGTGGTTCATTGCCTCTGAACTGAATTATAAGTGATCCTGAATTTAGTAAGCATAGTTTGCCTTATTTTAAATACAACATGTGAGAAACAGTATAAATCTAATATTTGCCAGAGAGCCAATCAAGCATATGTGAAACCCTTCATTCAATTGTATTAATAGAAATCAAACACACATAGCATGAGCATACATATAGTATTTTGGCAATAATGGTTAAAAGTAAACAGAAAAAAACATATTTCATATCAATGACACTGATTCACATATACTGACTCACAAGAAAATCAGTCTTCACAAACAATTCTTCTACTCTGACAAAAAGGGAATCACAGTACCTACAGTCTACCTTCTTCTATCTTTTCACCTTGATAATTCATTCTACTTACTGTAATAAAACTTGAAAAAGTAAAGTCATTAAAAAATGAAAATCAAACTCTGAAGTCTCAAGAAAACCCAAGTGTCACATTTTGTGTTGTCTGCTGCTCCTTACTGACAAGTGACACCAGATTTGAGTGTTGTAAATGAATTTCACTACTATTCAAAAGCATCTGATTGTTTCTTGGTGCCTTCTCTTCTAGCATAGGGCAAATTGTATCTTGCCTTGTGTCTCCTCCACTGGAGGAATGGCACAAGTCAGCAGGATGATTTTCTGTCTGAGGATGTATTGTCTCCTGGCTGGTTTCCTAGATGCATGTCATGCAGAAGAACCTTGATGACACTATTGCTTTAGAAAAAGCCTTGGACTAAAGAGGTCCTGGCTGCCTTCAATGCTACAAAGTCATCCAAGCTTTCTTCTGAGTGTCTTGTCATAATCTGTCATCACTTTGTTAATGTTGGATCTGAGGCTGCTGAAGTACCTAAATCAGATTAGGTCTTTTGCCTTCTGTCCAAGTCATTATCATTGGCTCCAAATACAATTGTGTGGAGTGCAAGATTTAAATCAATCTCTTCCTTTCTCAGTGCATATTATAATTGAAAGAACTACTAGTAAAATTTAGTAATTAAATTATATATAAATAATTTAAAATTTACTCATAAAAATACAGTAAGTTGTTATTATAGGTCAACAGTGTCATTATATGTGTTACTATTGAGGCTCAAACATAGTATTTTTTATACAATAAATATCACCAAGATCTTATATTTTTTTAAGAAATAAGAGTCTATAGCTTTCATGACCAAAATGATTTTGTATTCTTTTTAACAGAACTAAGCATCTATGCTCTTGCTTAAATAAAAGTATAGGCTAATCTTTTGAAAGGATTTAAAATTTGAGACACACAGCCAAACATTAGGTGGAGCTCTGGGAGTCATGTATAAGAGAGCGAGGAGGAATAGAGAGATCCAGAAGGGACAAGAACAACACATGAAGATCAGCAGAACCAACCAATCTAGGCCCCTAGACACTTATAGAGAATGAAACATTAACCAAAAAGAAAAGAAAAAAAGCATATATAGACCAGACCTAGTCCCTCCTATACATATATACATGATAGGCAACTTGGACTTCATACAGATCCCTTAGCAAGTGGTGGCAGTGGGGTGGGAGGGGGTAGTGTCTGTCATAAACTATGGTGCCTGTTAGTGGAACACCATACCTTAGCTAGTTTTTTATTTTATTTTTTTAGGAATTTAGCTAGGAAAAACCTGATTCATTTTTCCATTTTATAATGGAAGGTTATGATAGCTTGTGAGAAAAAAAATATGGCAGCAAGTGGGAAACATGCACAATGGTTGCAATATATTGGAAGATGTTTCTTTTTTTTTTTTTTTTTGGTTTTTCGAGACAGGGTTTCTCTGTTTAACAGCTCTGGCTGTCCTGGACTCGCTTTGTAGACCAGGCTGGCCTCGAACTCACAAAGATCCGCCTGCCTCTGCCTCCCAAGTGCTGAGATTAAAGGCGTGCGCCACCACCGCCCGGCCTGGAAGATGTTTCTTATATGATTCTTTCAATCCCAACTCAATTTAGCAGTTGTTGCCCATGTCAAATTAGCTTCTCAAAATAAGAAATGCGCAGTCACTTCAGATAGCATGGCAGAATTCTTCATTTTTTTCTCCTTATGTATAATTATGTGCTCAGTTTCTCTGATGGGCAAGACCTTAAACATATATCCTTAGATTTTGATCCTTTTCCTACAAAATTTATGATTGGAGAAAAAATCTGCACTTAAATTCTGTGCTCAGTTTTAACGGAGTCTTTTAGGGAATTAGTGGGTAAAAATAGATGGATTATCACATAGGTGAGACAGTGTTAATAGTGCAAAAGAGTCCTTTTCCAAGCAAATGAGCAACAGATGGAGAGCCTGAAAACTTGGTCAAATTAGATATTAGATAAGAGTTTACAATAGGGTAACCATATTGACAAGGACAATGACATTGAGACAATAGACCTCTCAGAATCATAGTTTTCCCAGAAAACTTATACTGGGATAAGAAAAACCTGGAGTGTGAGACCAGTCAGAGTAAGAAATTGTCTCCTAGTAAGAGATTCCACACTATGCTGACATTTTAAACTACCTTGCCAAAGAAGCTGGAGTTGAGCTCGTGATGATGGTGAGATCATATCTTGACACAAGCTGCTTAGTCATGTTGTCTATTTATATCTAAACCTTATTTTATTTGTTTATTTATTTATCTAAAGATGAACTTATAGGGCCATTGAACTTTGTTGTTCTTCTTCACAATTGACTATCTTGAATAATTATCCTTTTTTGTTTCTTTTGTCTTTTGCTATTACTTGTTTGTTTGCATATGAGAAATTGTAGCTGGGCTGAGGTTGATGAAGTTTCCAGGAAGGAAGGACTTGGGCTCTGAGTCCAATGCTCTAGTAAGAATGCACTCAGACCTTCTGATACTTGCCAGCAAACATACAGTAGAATGGGACTGTCCTCTGAGTTTTTAATTTTTGGATCAGGGTTTTGGCACTGGTCATGCTATACCATTTATTCTTGATTATTCTTCCTCATATTCTCAGAAAGATGTACTCTTGAGAATGTTGTACCAAGTAGAAAAGTAAAGGACAGGGCACTAATATGTATCCTAGTGTGAAGCACATGGGCAGAACTGTCTGTAATAATAGAAACTAATTCTTACTCCAGGTTCCCAGTGGGTGAACAATCTTCATAGTGAGTTTGTTTATCATGTAAACTAAGAAGAAAATGGCAAATACGCTGTGATTAATCTCAAGAATTAAGGTAATGCACATGGGCACATTTCAAAGGTAAAGCTTGGTGTGTTTATACAGCTTTGTATTTTTTAAGTTTCTTCAATAAATATTTTCAAAGCGAAAATATTATTGAGAATTATACCTTAGTTCTTGAGATTAATTACAGCGTATTTGCCATTTTCTTGAGGATTAGGGCAGGGCTCTGTTCTTATCTTTCCAGGAGAATCAAAGCATCCATTCAAGGAACCCAGGGACAAGTGGACAACGGAAACCTCAGCAGAAAACAGAATCAGACACCAAAAGAAGACGAGTGACCCAGTTGATTCAGCCTGACAGACTCCCTCTATAGCTGTCTCCATCAAAAGCCTACAACCACAACAACTCAATATCGCTAAGACCTTTCAGCTCTACACAATGCCCCAGCCAGAACCTCAGTAAAGCCTGGAAGTTCAGCTTCTGCCTACAAACTCCTTAGGACATCTAAATAGCTGAGAACAGAAGGACTGAACATAAAAGGATTGTACTAACATTTTTAACCATTTTTCCATTTTGGTTCGGGCCCCAAACAGGTTTACTAAGACCCAAATCAGCAGGAAGTCATTTGAAGAGAGCGACATCCCATACCCAGAGGGTGGGGAGGGTGTTTCTACATCCCCCCCCCCTTTTTGGTTATTTGAAGGACAACTGAAAACTCTGTTATTTAGGGGAAGAGATTACAAGTTGTTTAATGGTCCTGTTTAATGGGTTTTGGAGGTTAGACCCAGGGCATTCCTTCTTTCCCTTTTCTGTATCCTTCTTTATCTCCTATGTAGGAATGCACGGACTTGAGAAAAATTGAGACATAGACATAGCACAGGAAGGACCAAGAAGAAGGGTCAGATTATTGAATATGCCCTTATACCTTTGTATATTGATACAAAATTAGTAGGATATTTGGCTAAAGTGGTATTGACCATTGTTTATTGTGCAAAAATAAGATTGTATTGGACCACGTCGGTATTGATATTTGTATATTGATACAAAATTAAGATTATAGTTGGCCACAATGGTATTGACCCTTGTATATGGATGCAATATTAAGATTGTATTGGACCACATAGGCATTGATCTTTGTATATTGATACAAAATTAAGAGTATATTTAGCCACATTTGAATAGATCTTTGTATATTGATACAAAATTAAAGGTAACGCTTCCTAATGGTATCGTGGCCTCTTGATACCAACCGTCTTAAACTGTTTAGGATAGTTAAGAAAAACAAACTTCTAGTCATGCATGCATGTCACCTTGTTAGCTACTATGACAGTCTATCACAGATATTCTCTAAGCTACTCAGTAATCAAGTTGTTAAGAGACAAGCAACATTTGCTTATACAAGAGATGGATAGGGCATCTTCAAAAACCCCAAGAGATCTGCAGAATATGGCATTCAAAAATGTGGTCTTAAATTAAGATTTTTTTGATATCGTGACATATCAGCTCCTGACAACACCCCCTATTCTAATCCAAGTAGAAGATAAGCATCGAAGAATCTCCAGTGTGAGATGGTTGAATTAGTGGCAAGCCTATCTCTTGGCATGTACAAACTCCTTGCTTCAACTGCAGACAGACTGCTGTCCATAAAGGACAAAACTTGGTAGCAGGGAAGTCAACAGCCTAGCTCTGCCAAGAGAGGGTAGGTAAGTCCTTCATAATCCCTGCTCTACAATAAATGTCTGTCAGAGAAACAGGACCCAAAGGCTGAAGACTGATGCTGGAATGTATGGAGAGAAAATGGGAACTGTCCAGGTAGTCACTGGTTTGTCATTTCTTAGTATTGGAAGCTGCAGGCACTGCACTTCCTATATAATTAGATATATTTATCCTTCTCAGCTCTCTGAGGTGGTTGAAGAATAGACAGCTTGAGTCTCATAGCTAAATTTTGAGTTGTTTAGGAATCAAGAGGGCATTCTAGATCTAAGAAGATGGTTATAATAGTGATGCAAGTTAGTATGAAAGCTAAGTCAGTTATAGAACTTTAAACTCATGGAGATGGTTAGAAGGTAGAAGGTTAAAGTCAGGGGCCAAATATGTATGAACTGGACATTGGGAAGGTATACTGGGCCATTTAACTCTCATAAATGTGGCATATTTAATTCTGCTGTTTTGTATAGAATTTATTGTTATAAGAGAAAGAACCATTTGTTGGATTGAAAAGGGAAGCTGTTGGTGGGGGAAGAGGCTGGAAGGGTGGGACAGGAAGGGGGAATAGGGAAGGGTTTGTGACTGAGATGTAACTTGAAGAAAAAAAATAAAGTACTTATATAAAAAATAAATATTTTCAAGATTAATATTAATTTCCTGTGGTGTCTTTTGTTGTAATCCAATGAAGTTGTTTGATATTAATATTGGTTTATTTTTGGTTTGGATTGGTGCAAGAACTTTATCACAAACCCATGTGAATGCTAAATATACATTCTATCTTTCTTTGTTGCATTCTCAGAATTACTTGTTTTAATTTACAATCTACTTTCCAGAAAATAAAATTATTTTGCAAGAAATTCACCTTGTACATAAGAAATTATCCTTTGGAAATTTCAAATGTAATGAGCATGTCATTTCTTAGTACTTAGGCTTGATATTTTCTAAAGCTTTACACTCTTTTTATTTCTTCATTAGCTAGTATTCAGATCATTAGCACTGAATTTTTAACAAAGTTATAGTTATATTTAATGAATTAAGTTGATCAATGTTATGGAGGATGTTCTATGTAACAAGACAGCTTTTCATAGTTGCTGACATACAATATCTATATGACAAGAGTCATAGTTAATGCTTCCAACTCAGTCTCAAGTACCTTACTGCTAGAGTTGGAAAGACGTAGACAACAAGGCACAGGGAATTTCTCATTTGTAATCACCCAGAATCTGAACCTGCAATCTTTGTTCTTCAGAAACATCCCTCTCACCCAAACTTGAAATAATTCTTTCTTTGGCTAAATTTAGCTGGCAGGAAAGAGAATAATGCAGACAAATAATTATATTTATCCATTACTTTCCAAAGATGACTATACCATAATTATTTTATTTCTTATTTGAGAATCTTGGCTTTGTCAAAACCTAGGATAGAAAAAAAACCTCTGGGTGCTTACTGTTTTGATTTGCTTTTATCTTCTGTGTAATGACATGTCCTGTTATTAATGTAAATATAGTAATAAATGAATTAGTTAGTTCCTGAAGAGTAAGAAATCTTATTTTAAAATGAATTCTTGATAAATTCTTTGTAGAATATTACCTACCAGCATTGAATTGATTCAAACAAATAAAAACCCCACAATTTTGTTTTATGAAATTCTTATTGAACTTAATAAAGCATGCATTTTATTAAAATATATTCACACAAAGGCTGGTTGATATCACAATGTATTGATGGTCTTTCTCCTTTATATTTATTAAACAAGACATTATAAAGGCCCTCACAATAGGTATGGATTTTTTTTTTTACCAAATAATGTAGTCAGTAAGGAACTCATAAATTTCTGAGTATAAATTACTATTGCTGAAGGCTACCATGGCCCAATATTTTTCAAGGAAGATTTACTTTAGGATTGAGCATACATACTACCTGCAAAAAAAAAAAAAAATATGCAATGCACCTTCCTCAGTCCTTTTGCATAATTTAAATTCCTTTCCCAATTTTTACTACTGTGAAAAATATCATGAAAGGAAATTTATGACAAAATGCAAACTGCATCAGAGTACATGTTTTTTCTCTGAACATTTTGTTTGGACTTTAGGGTTTTTAAATATCTCCAATGGGAATTGGGGCTCAACTACCCATCTCCATGCTGGCATTTTGTCTAATTTGACTTTATATAGTTCCTGTACATGATTTCTTTCATAATCTTGGGAAGTTCATACAATAAAGAGCCATGCTTTATCTGGAAAAGACTATTCTCTTGGAGTCATCCAATATCTCTGACTATTACGATCTTTCTGTTTCTTCAGCATAGATACCTGAGTCTTCAGGATGGAGGTTGATATGCATTCATTTAGGATTCAGAGTTTTGAGGTCTCTGCACATTGCACAGTTTGCATCTCAGTGTTAAATACCATATGCTGAAAAAGAAATGTCTCTGATATGGGCCAAGTGAAGCACTCATCTATGTGTACAGACTGTGTCATTAGGAGTCATTTTATTATTGTGCTAATTTAGCAGAATACTAGTAATATACTTTCTCCTAGTGACAATAATCTATATAGTCTCAGGTTCTTGTTCTCTTGAACAGGAAGGCTCCAACAGAATCTTTCCTCCGTCCCCTCCGAAGAAGTCACCCCTGCCAATACTTTGAGTGCTTTGAACTCATACCTTGAAAACTATGAGACAATAAATATCTGTTGTTTAATATTGTGCTTCTGGTCAAAAGCTTGTGTATATGTGTGTGTTTGTGTGCATGTGCACATGTGCACATCAACCCATTTAAATAGCAATTATGTTTTTGAAAGTATTACTGTTCTAGAAATTGTTAAGATGAAAGAAGCACTTCCTCAGTAGCTGTTTCCTTAAAAATCCACAACCAGAACAATTCAGAATGGCAAATTTAGATGGTTCATCCCCACAGACTGTTCCAGCCAGGACTTCAGTAAAAACCTGAAGTTTAGACTCTGACTAAAAGTTCTTAGGACATTTAAATAGCTGAGCACAAAAGCACTGAACATCAAATGTTACTATTAACTTGCTTAACCATTTTTCCATTCTTATTTGGGCCCCAAACAGGATTCTTACACCCAAAATCAGCAGGAAGTAATTATAAGAGAGCGATTTCCCATTCCCAGAAGGGTCATTTGATTGGTTATACCTGTTTGCTGTTATTTAGGGGGATTGGTTACAGGTTGTGAAATGATCTTGTTAAATAGGTGTTGGAGGTTAGACCCACGGATATCTCTCTTTTTCTTTTCTCTATTTTTCCTTCTCTCCTATGTAGGAGCAAAAAGACTTAAAATGGGATATAGACACTATGTAGGAATGATAAAGAAAAAGGGACAGATTATTTAATATGCTCTTATATGTTTGTATATTAACAAAAAATTGAGATTATATCTGGCTCCATCAGTATGGATCTTTGCATATTGATAAAGAATTAAGATTATATTGGCTACATCTGTATTGATCTTTGTTGCTCAATTTTGGTATTGATCTTTTAAAAGTATTGTACCTAGGTAATGCTTGAAAATGCAATGTGAAGTTTTAGCCTTTTCATAGCAACTGTCACAAACTGTTTAGGATAATTAAGAGATGCAAACTAATAGTCATTCAAACACCTCATTTTGTTAGGTATTAGGATAATTTATCATAGATGTTTTCTAAGTTAATCAGATATCAAATTGCTAAGGGAAGGCAACATTTGTTTATCCAAATACACAGAGATAAATAGGTGGTCTTCAAAAACCTCAAGAGCTCTGTAGAATTTGGCATTCAAAGAAGGTTTCTTAACTTAAGATTTTTTTCTTTTTTTATATTTAGACATGTCAGTTCCTGACAGCATCTCCTATTCTACTCCAAGTAGAGGATGAGCATTGGAGAATCTCCATTTGGAGATGGTTACATTAGTGGCAAGCTTGTCACTGGGCAATAAAAATTCCTTGCTTCAACTGTAGACAGAATGCTGTCCGAAAAGGACAAAACTTGGAAGCAGATATGTACCCTCTTTTTATTTTAAAAAAATATTTATTTATTATTTCTTCAAGTTACATCTCAATTGCATTCCCCTCCCAACTCCTCCCTCTGGTCCCAGCCTCGCACCCTCTTCTCCTTCAACACCCCCATCCACTTTCTTTTCTTTTTTTTTTTTTAAGTTTAAGGTATATCTTTTTCCCCTCAACAGCTCCCCCTTTCTCATAACAAGGAATACAATACAAAACAACAGAAATAATTGGGCCACAATTATGAGAATTATAAGGCTTAGCATACATTTCCAATGTCCAGTCCATATGTATTTGGCAACTGACATTAAGTGGAGCTCAGGGAGTCCTTCAAAGAAAAAGTAAGAAGGATCAGTGGAACTAGAGGGCTCAGGGACACCACGAGAAAACAGCTCACAGAACCAACTGATCAGGACTCATGGGGGTACACAGAGATCATGGAGTCTATTATAAGTCTGATCTAGGTCCTCTGCATATATGTTATAATTGAATAGCTTTATGCTCTTGTGGGAATCCTAAAAGTAGGAACAGGGGCTGTCCCCAAGTCTTTTGTCTACTTGTGGGACTTATTTCCTCTTATTGGATTGCCTTGTCCGGTCTCAATGTATGTACCTGGTCTTATTGTAGCTTGTTAGGCAATGCTTGGTTAATGTCCCTGGGAAGACCTCTCTTTTCTGAGAGGAGACAGAGGGGGTCGTGGATCTGGGGAAGAGGGGAGATGAAAGAAGGGTGGGGTGAAGGGGAGGGAGGAGAAATTGTGATCAGGATGTAATGTATGAGGAAAGCATAAGAAAGAAAAATTATATGCTATATATGTTAATTAAATTATGTTACATCATCTTTCTCCCTCTCTTTCCTTCCTACATTCCTTCCCAGGTATCCTTCTTTCAACTCTTTCAGTTCCCACCCTCTCATGTTAGTAGCTTCTTTTTCTTTGATTATCTATCTTTTATAAGGGGCATCTCAACAGGAGCTTCCCTAATCCTTAATGTGTTATGAACAGAATCCTCTTGATATTTTTCATTTACCACAGTGCTAAACACCTGCCTTATTTCTCAGAGGTACATTTCACTTAACAAACGGCTAAGGAGAAAACACCATGCAGTATGCAACATTCTAAAAAAGTATTCTTTCTCAAGATATCTTCTTGAAAGATGTAGTCATATATGAGACCAAAATGAAGCTATCATATAAAAATAAAAAAATTTATAGTTCATTTTATAGTATAAATTTGAATGCATGGAAGCAAGGAGACATGAAAACCATTGATATTCATGGCTCAACTTCCATCTGTTATCTACCAAATTCTTTTTAAATACTTACATCGATAAAACATCTTTATCAGCATATATTTATATTATATGTTACAAAGGAGGATATTGTTACTTAAAGTTTTAGGTTCAAACTAGAAAGCAGATGGGATTCTTAGCTTTTAATGATGTAAAACAGTGAACATTGACACATGCACAATATTAAATAGTATCTTCTAATGTTGCCTAATTATTTTCCTGTATTAATACAGTTGATAGTAACATTTTTATATTTTGAAGATAATGAGTGATTAATGCAGCACTCACTTGATTTCACTTCAAGCAACAAATATGTATTTGAAAGAAAATGTACCCTAATCACATCATCACAAATTTATATTTTTGATATACTAATAATCCTATAACCCACAGACCCAAAGAAACAAGAGCCTATTCTGTGAGAAATTCCATCCTTCAGTAGAAGAAAGGAAATGCTGAGACACAGAGTGAGTCTTATATAAGAAAGGGAGGAGGAACAGAGAGACCCAGAGGGATCAAGATCAACACATGGAGATCAGCAGAGGGATCAAGATCAACACATGGAGATCAGCAGAGCCAACCAATATAGTCCCCTAGAGGCTTACAGAGACCAAAACGCTAACCAAAAAGAGAAGAAAGTTCTCTATTTATTTTATATTTATTGGTTCATAATAGGATATTTTATCTTTACATGAGCATGATGCAATAGAACATTGGACAATAAGAAAATATGTGTAAGACTTAACAAATCAGTAAGGTAGGACACCTCTCCAACTTCCATCTAGTTTTTGCTCTGTCGGAGATATTTAAAAGTTTGTAATTATGGAGGACACATAAATTTCATAAAGTATGAATGATATTTTTACTGATAAATTCAGTTATAATTAAGTAGTTGATCACTATCCTGGAGATAAACACATATTTGAATACATATGAAAATTTATTCAGCTCAACTTTTTCTTATTTTTGTACTTTTAGAGGAATTAAGAGCTATAAAGTAGGTGAGTTACAACCATTTGTATATATTTTTTAAAAACTGAAATAGTATCTTCAAATATTTCCTTGTTCATTTTAAGAAAATGATGTAGAGAACATAGGATAGAATTAATCATATTTGACTTCACAGAACTTCTTAGTGCAGCCTTAAAGACAGTGATTATTTGTTCTGGAATATGAAAAAAATGTAATAGAGCACAAAATATGGAATCAATTTATTTCTATTAACTAAAAATATATGAAAACAAGATAAGAAATGTTTTCAAATCTTTACAAATTTTATTAAAATTTGGTGAGATTACTGACTAATTAGTGCCATTAACTAGAAAATGGAAGAATGTTTGAAACCTGTCTAAATAACATGGTTGTTTTGTGTTTTCTGTGAATAATTTTTGTTTATTATATTAATTTCTTACATTCTGGATTATTTAAGAGAAAATGTCATATATAAAATAGTAGAATGACTCAGCTAAACTACTTACTAACCATGGTAAGATCATTTTAACCTCATTATGACAAATAATAATAATAATAATAAATTATTACTACATTATTGATAATTGAATTACTATTACAACTCTTTTAATTTTTATTTATTTATTTATTTATTTTATTTATTATGTTTACAGTATTTGCTCTACATATATGCCCGGGCAGATCTCAATGTAGATGGCTGTGAGCCACCATGTGGTTGCTGGGAATTGAACTCAGGACCTTGGGAAGAACAGCCAGTGCTCTTAACCTCTGAGCCACCTCTCCAGCCCACAACTCTTTTAATTTTTGTACTTATATTTTAAAAGTTGCTTAACTGACTTACTATTACATTGTCCCTCAAGACTCTTCAAAAATACAAAATCTTCTACAGCTTTACTTTAAATTTTTTTTGCAGGACTATAACTGACTTCAATATAGTGAATCAGGAAGAAAATTTCCACACTAATATATATAGATAAGACTATATTAAAAATTCATCCATTGGACCTTAGAAATAATGAATATTTATTGTTGATTGTGAGAAAGAGTGTAAGTGAAAGAGAGACAAAATAAAACAGAGGGAAGCTATATAGAGAAACTTCTAGTAAGTTTTATTCTCAGGAAAACAAAATTCTGAATTTTTATTGGTGTTTTTTTATTTAATTTTTTTTTTTTTTGAGACAGGGTTTTTCTGTGTACCAAGACCTGGCTTTCCTATACTTGCTGTGCAGATCATGCTGGCCTCCAATTCACAGAGATCTGCCTACCTTTGCCTCCAATGTGCTGGGAGAAAAAACATGCTCCACGATGCCAGACAACAATTATCAATATTTTTTATGCTTATTTATTACTTCAGGTTACATCTCCATCACAGTACCCTCATTCCACCCCTCCCAGTCCTGCCCTCCCACCCTCTAACCCCTATCCCTTCCAACCCACTCCTCCAGAGTAGAGTGTCCCTACATATCATTCCCCCGCCCCAGTTCGGCAGTCATATGAGGGCCAAGAGCTTCCTCTATACTGGGGGCCTACCATCAGTGAAAAGTGTCTCATTGCAAGGGAGAGAAAACTAAAAAACAAAAAAAGTCTACGTCCATGTTCCCTTTGGTGCGTTGGTTGTAGTATAGATATCCTGTACTATATAGCTAAAATCCAGCTATAAGTGAATAGATGCCATGTTCCTCCTTCTGAGTCTCGGTTAGCTCACTCAGGATGAGCTTCTCTAGTTCCATCCATTTGGCTACAAATTGCATAATTTCATTGTTTCTGATTGCTGAGTAATATTCTCCAGAAATGGGTCCATGCACCTGTGGCCACCTAATTTTTGACAAAGAAGCCAAAACCGCACAATGGAAAAAGGACAGCATCTTCAACAAATGGTGCTGGTCCAACTGGATGTCCACTTGTAAAAGAATGAAATTAGACCCATACTTATCACCTTGTACAAAACTTAAATCCAAGTGGATCAAAGACCTTAACATAAGGCCGGTCACACTAAATCTACTAGAAGAAAAAGTGGGAGAAACCCTCGAACTCATTGGCACAGGTGACAACTTCCTGAACAGAACACCAACAGCTCAGGACCTGAGATTAACAATCAATAAATGGGACCTCATGAAACTGAAAAGCTCATGTAAGGCAAAAGTCACTGTCATTCGAACAAAACGGCAGCCTACATACTGGGAAAAAAATCTTCACCAACCCCACATCTGACAGAGGGCTAATATCCAAAATCCACAAAGAACTCAAGAAACTAAATGCCAAGAAACCAAATAATCCAATCAAAAAATGGGGACAGAGCTAAATAGAGAATTCACAAAGGAGGAATCCCTAATGGCTGAGAGACACTTGAAGAAATGCTCAACATCCTTAATCATCAGAGAAATGCAACTCAAGACTACTCTGAGATTCCATCTCACACCTGTCAGAATGGCTAAGATCAAAAGGTCAAATGACAGCACATGCTGGTGAGGGTGTGGAGAAAGGGGAACCCTTCTCCACTGCTGGTGGGAGTGCAGGCTTGTGCAACCACTATGGAGGTCAGTATGGCGATATCTTAGAAAACTTGGAATAGCTTTGCCTCAGGACGCAGTCATACCACTTCTGAGTATATACCCAAATGACTCCTCACTGAATCATAAAGAAGTTTCCTCATCCATGTTCATAGCATCCTTATTTGTAATAGCTAGCTTCCCTCAAGCGAAGAATGGACTAAAAAACTGTGGTACATCTATACAATGGTTGGGCGATTTTTAATGACTGTTTCTATTTCCTTAGGAATTATAGGGCTGTCTAATATGTTAACCTGATCTTTATTTAACTTTGGTTGGTGGAATCTATCAAGAAAATTGTCCATTTTACTTAGGTTTCCAAATTTGGTGAAGTACAGATTTTTAAAGTAGGACCTAAAGATTCTCTGGATTTCCTCTATGTCTGTTGTTTTTGAGTTTTTCTATGAACATTTGTCATACCACCTTCATTTTTTGCTAATATTAGATAAACAAGAGTAAGCATATACATTAATTGTATATGCTTATATAAACAATAAAGTTTGCCTTTTTTCTCCAAAAACTTATTTTTTTATTTGTATCCAGTAGCTTTTAGGCCACTACCTCCCAATTACTGGCCCATATTACATTTACCCAAACATACTATAAAAATTCTGGGGGGAAGAGGGTGGAAGGACGGGATAGGGAGGGGTTTGTGACTGAGATGTAACTTGAAGAAAAAAAAAGTAAAGTATTTATAAAAAAAAAATTCAGATGCCTAGGTCCTATTCTTGCCTTATTATTTCTCTGTATGACATTAATAATAGATAAAGTGCATTGTTACAATAATTATGTATTATATTCAGTATATTCCCACCATAAATCTCTTATTTTTTGTAATCATTCTTTGAGCTTAAAGCATTTATCATGTAGCCTGAATTTATATTTCTTAGTCAAAGCTTACATACAATTTATATTTCTTAATCAAAGCTTCACACAAGAATAATTTCACAAATCCTACAGAATGTGAATTATATAAATAAGACATAAGAACTGATGAAAAATACTATTATAGATTTTGCTTAAAATAAATGTTATGCTAAATTTATGTTATCTGACTCCATTAAAATATCTGATTTCAAACTATTAAATACAATTTATTATCTTCTATGTTTTGAAACAAAATGAAATATTTAAATGAAATCAGATTCTTGGCAATGCCAGATGGTTGTGAAATTCTATATTACTATTCACTCTTTTAAAATTTGTAAACCTTTATAGAATTTGTTTTTATTTAAACAGTATATAATTGAGAATACAGGATATAATTTAACATGATTGCATCCAAAAATGTTCCTTGACTACATATTCAGAATCATTTGTATTCTCTGAGCCATGATTAGATACTTTTAAGGTTGTTAGATTGTTAATTTTATAGGGATGGAATGTCTACAAAATGGCAAAACAGAATGGTATAGTACCAGAATACAGTATTCAAATCCAAACATCTAGTTCAAAAGGTACTCAGGAGACCTTGGGCACTAGCAAATTTAGAGAGGGCACAAGAAAGAGGAAACACAAATTTATATGTTGTAGAAGAATTTTAATCCAGCAACAAGGCTACTCTGACAAGGGATCACATCTAAAGGGTCTATGTGATCTGGCTGGAATGTAGACATGCCCTGGATTACAGTATGATCTGGCTAGAATACAGATATGCCCTTAGTAGTCACCTTTAATCCTAAGCAATGAAAATAAAATTAGTTCATAGAGGGAAGCAGGCATGTTTGAAAGTGACATGTAATTGAGGGGCAGACAAAGTGATGAATCAGAGAATGATTTGACAGAATGAGTCAGAGAGAGGATATGTCCAACTCTCAAGAGAACAGAACAGAACAGGAGTTCAGTTTGATGCAGTTCAGTTGAATGCAGTTGAGTTCAGTTGAGTTTGTTCAATTCTGGTCAGTTAATGCAGGTAGTGCAGTCATTGCAGCTCAGTTCATGGAGTTCAGAGGCTGTTTTTCTAAGTAGAGCAAATCAGTGAGAAACAGAAAGAAGCCATTTTGAATAAGTCTCCTAGAAGAGGAGTTTTGAGCCAGAAAAGCTGAGTTGAACCAGCCAGCCAGAGTTCAGGAAGAACTAGAAAGGGTGAGGTTGTTCAGCACTGAGTCATGGAGGCTGAAAATATTTGAGGCCTAGGTTAACATGCAGAGGCTGGAAGCTGAAGCATTCAATGCCTGAACTTCAAAATATTAGATTGTCTAGAGGCTAGAAGCTTCAATACCCAGGTCTAAGGATAGTTAGAAACACTCTAGGTAGGCTCAGCCCAAGCCATGTGCTCTTGAATGTATGCTAAGCCATATAACTCTCATAATTGTGGCCTATTTATTTCTGTTGTTTTGTATTGTATTTATTGTTATAAGAGATAGAACCATTTGTTGGACTGAAAGGGGGAGCTGTTGGGGGGAAAAAGATATACCTTAAACTTTAAAAAAAGGGAAGAGGATGGGGGGTTAAGGGGGAAGAGGTGGGAGGGTGGGACTAGAGGGGGAAGTAGGGAGGGGATTGTGATTGAGATGTAACTTGAAGAAATAAAAAATAAATTATATAAAAAAAACTTGGGTATGGTTCTGATCTCATCCCCTCATCTGAAGAAATAAAATCAACATTTACAATATGTATTGTGTAGATGTTGCATAGTCAAGTATTTCCTTACATTGTTTTTTCTGCCCATCATAGACTATTCCATATAATATATTCCAGACTATAGCACATTTGGGATACTTAGCAATAGTCCACTACTATGAATCTGTAGATTTGTAGACTTAAGGATGCCTATATGGATGGATGGAACTCTTACTGATCTGCATCAGAATAAATTACCAAATGCAAATTTCAGACATCAAGGGTAGTATTAGAGATTCATGGTCAAGGGTGAAAGAAGAGACTTAAAGGTAAAATTTCAATGGGGCACACAAACTAAAAATATTTAAAAAATAATATAACATACTTCTTCATTGCTATCTTCCAACATATTATCACATTTACAAATTAAAAAATAGACTGATTTAGTGTTAACTGTCACCCTTTTCCACTTTTAATATACACTAATATTATAGTGTATATTAACGCTGAGATTTAACGCTAGTAAAGTACCTTATGATGAGTCACATTATCCTGTTTACATAAGTCCTAATGTGTCTTTAATTTATTCTCTTCTATCATTCACTGTATTTCTTTTCCTAAAAGTACTTTGTAATTTTCAGAGATTTCCATAATGGATCTATTCCACAACTACTATTTCCCTTTTAACATGAAAAATATGTAACTTTACATTATCTGTAATAAATATTGGAAATGTAAATTAGTTTATATAGCATCAACAATGGAGAAATATAAGAAAAGTTTCATGGTAGAGGGAATTTTTTTGAGTTTCTTTAAATCTAGAAGATGAATATATTTTCTTCATGATGCTTTATTATTTCTCAAATACAGCTGTGCTGCTCAGGCAGAATATGAATCTAAATATTCAGCATATTGCATGCTTTGTTTCTGTCAGACTAAGTGAAATTACACTTTGATAAAATATCACTATGCCCAAAAATAATTTTCAGTTTTGTAGATGTCATATATAAATGTTAAAGTAGTTACTCTTCTGAATTTAGCTATATATGTTAAAATACAACCCCCCAATAAAAAAGCTCATAAAACATAAATATTTCCATTGGTAGTTTTAAAGACTGCATATTCCTTTATCCAACACAATCATGAAAGAGCTGCATTGTATTGAAAGACTTCAGGATGAAACTTCCATTCTAGACCTCTCATAGGACAGGGCATCAAACACACATTAGAATGTGAAAGCCATTTTCTTATACAAATCTCATTAATTCAGTCCCACTCATTAGTTACACAAAGAGAGTTTGTTCCTGAAAATCATCTCTGTTACTTTTCATTATATTTCAAGATTGTATAAGTCATGTGAACATATAAATTTCATCACATTAGTTTCTTTCCAACCTAGCCTAATATTGAAGACCACCTTTTGCCAAATAGCTAAATTTAGCTCTTTGTTATCTCCTTTTTTAAAACCATAGCTAGGGCAAACTGGAAGGTCTTTCATTTCCAATTTTTATCACCTACCATGTACTCTTGATACCACTGTAAAGGACACCTTTTCTGATTCTGTTTTCTCATATAATGATTCTAATTTTCTGTCTCTCACGAAGCCTCTTTGCAGAGTACTTCTAAATGAGTGAGTGAGGCTTCCCCTCACCTGCACACACCCTGACCTGTCTGCATCTGCTTCCCTCATATCTGAGCAGTTTATTGAAAAAGTCTGCCTCTGTTGCAGGACTTCTTTCTATGTTCCATGATTTTACGGTGTTGCCTTTCAAGATTCTGTGTGTGTCACTTGATTGTGGTCAATAATAAAATATAAGTTTTCTGATGTATTTCTAAATAATTTGTATTTATTCTGATCAAACCACATAATATCACTGCAGTTATTTATAGGAAGCAATAAATAAAACACTAATTAATCAAGTATGTAACTGAAACAATAAAGCATTTAAATAAAACAGTAAAGTCTTTCAATTTGTATTTTTGTAATTGTGAAAAAAAATCAAAATCATGATTCATGATTCATGTATTAAACTCTGACTTTTCCGTTTTCTGAGATTTTCAACACTCTTCTTGGTACCAGGCTGACATGGAACTATTTACCAAAAAGAAAACAAATAATTTTTCCATAGAGAATGTTATAGCAATATTTTCTACTTCAGGTAGTATCCTGGTTTCCATTCTGTTGCTGCAATAAATATTCTGACCAAAAGAAATGTAGGAGAAGAAAGAATTTATTTGATTTATACTTGCAGGTCACAGTTCATCACTGAGAGAAGTCAAGGCAAAACCCAAGCCCGTCTTGAAGCAGAAATCAGAGAGGGACACTGCCTGCTAGATCACTTCCTGTCTTCCACACTGGCTCATGCTTAGCTAGATTTTTGTACACAGCTGACCCTTCTGTATTAATCAGTAATCAAAATATGCCAACAGGTCAATCTGATTGAGGTGATAACTAAAGTTTCTCCTCTCAAATGACTCAAGGCTGTATCAGGGTGACAATTAAAGCTAACTCAGACAGATTGCAAGGAATGTGTAAGGATAATATACCAGCAATAATGTGTACATATGACTTTTCCTAGATATAAGATGCAGCTTAGCTAATTAAATTGACATTATTTTTGGGACAGGTTCTTAGGTATCCAGATGGGACTTGAATTCACTATATTGCCTAGGATGACATTGACTCCCTAAAGCTTCTGAGTCTGTGTCATAAGTGTTGGAATTATAGGCATGCACCACCATGCCTGGCTTAAGAAAATAAATTAAATTTTCTCTTCCAATTGATCAATCTCATTTTTCAAACTGAATATCTTATTACAAAGAATATTTTCAATGTAGCAACAAAATCCCATACTTTAATTCCCTACATTGGTCAGATACATACATATACATATGGATGTATATGTAAGAGGAGTATTATGAGATTATTATTGTTTTGCATACATGCTCATTTTACACTGAAGTTAGCACTAGGAAGCACCCAATAAACTAATTCACAATGAAACCAGAAAAAAAACTGATAGAATGTTGCATTAAATGTCCAAGATGAAAAAACAAAAAAGCTACATAAACATGCTATCAATTTGCTGAATATTTTTTGCCTCATATTTAAATCAGTTTAATATTGTCATATTTTGGTTTAATAACCCATGCCATGCACATGTTTTAGCTTGGCATCTTTCACTCTTATGAGAAACTCCATTTCAGCCTTCACTTCCAAGCAGTTCAGAAGGTTAGAGGGGGCAATATACTGAGGCTAGATTGATTAAATTTAAGGGGTCACAGCTAAGATCACAAAACCATCTTAGCCTAGACAATGTGCTTCTTTCTCTATGTTGACCAAGTGGCTTCTGCTGGCACTGAAAAATACGAATTTCGATCTCCTCTCTAACACACTGAAGACCATAAAACTCTGGTCATGTAAATTTGGTCCTTAGGCTGGGTAAAGTGTTGACTTATATGGGAAAAAGTCAGGATGATATGTTATGGAGAGATCAGGTGTGTATTTAAAACATGAACTTTCCTGGCACCCTGTTGGTGTCAATGATGAAGAGAGCTTTACCGAGACCTTGCCTGCTGTAGGAGCCTGGCTAGTACACCTACCACAGACATACAGATCTGACCTTAGTATGTGGTAGTCTAGAATTCATCTTTCACAATACCACTGTCTGATCAAAAAAGGCAGAAAAAGGTGGTTTGTTATCCTCAGCTTTCTGGAGGTGGCAGCTGCTTTCAGCAAGTCTCTTACTCTTAAAGTCCTTACTCTTTTTATGTATCTCAATGTGCACTTCAATCAGGTCTTTCTGGCTGTAAGGCTCCATGTCTTAGTGAGCTCTAAATCCTGGATCTCACACCTGGCTTCCAACTGTTGCAAGCTGAGCTGTGCCAGTTCTAGCTTTGTCACTATCAGCTGTATTAAGATCCTCCTTTGAAGCCGGCGTGGTGGCACACTCCTTAATCCCAGCACTTGGGAGGCAGAGGCAGGTGGATCTCTGTGAGTTCAAGGCCAACCTGGTCTACAAAGAGAATCCAGGACAACCAGGGCTGTTAGAGAAACCCTGTCTCGAAAAACCAAAAAAAAAAAAAAAAAAAAAGAACCTCCTTTGATTGATCTCATTCAAACCTCCTTAAGTGAGCTCAAACCACTGACATTGAAACCTCCCTTGAGAGCTCAAGCCTCTTCTGAGCACACCCCAGCAATCATAGTAGTCTGTGTTTTAAAATTTTCCTTAATTTCCACTTCATTATTTGAACACATATTCTCTCTTGTAGAGAATGAGAATATGAAAGAGGGAATCTTGCAATGAAGAAGTCACTAGGAGGCGTATGTGCTAGGATATATGCAAATAGGATATATCCAGAGGATAGGCGGATATCTAGAAAATGATTGTACAGATCACATGCCATGAGGTCCCCACCTACAGGTATGGTTTTGAGCCTTCCCCAGTGTGCCTGAATTCAGAGCTCACTACAGATGGGATACAGATTCTTACTGAAGAGCTACAGAATGGTAATTTGAGCACTACTGTATGAATCTACTCCTTCCTCAGGATTCTTGGCCACCAGCCAATGAGAGTGACAGACTGATTCCAGGATTCCCTTCAGTGAGACAACTCAACTTTATTTGTGGTGAGTAAGTGTTATATAGAACTTTGGGGAGGGGATAGGAATTTCCAGAGTGGGAGTACAGTCTTTACTGGGGTCTAAGATACTGGGAATGCCTCATTTGCATGGAGAGGAATTCTAGGAATCCCAGGTGCTTGATCTTATCAGGAGAAGAGAAATTGAGCCTGCAATTTCACTAAGGACTACATTACATTCCTCAGGTAGGGTATGCGGGGGGGTCAAGCTCCCAGGCAGAGAAGAGGAAGCCCTGCTCACAAGGGAGTCCTCCATTTCGAGCCAAGTTCAGAGCTGTCTGGTTATGGTAGACTGCAATATTAGCATCAGGGTTTCCCAGCACTATTGTTTAATGTAACAACATACATAACAAAACAAAACAACACAGCTGAAACCTTTTGGCTTTTGAATTTATGATGGCATTGCAGTCTTATGGGTAATTCTTCTTTATGTTCAGTGTGCAGGTGGCACTAATTTGTACACAAGGATACTTGTTCTGTGTCTCTTTTCCCTTTGACTTTCCCAATACTTGTGAGGTCATCTGTCTGAAGGAGTTGACAAATGATAACTTCTTCCTCATAATATTCTTCAACTTGATCCAAGTTTGGATCTCCAATACCCACTTCTTAAATGCAGCAGTGGGGAAGCGAAGACAGCAGGTTCCAAGGCTTGCTGGCCTAACATTGTAGCTGAACTGGACAGTAACATGTGTAATGACACAGTCTATCCCCAAAAGTCATGTGGAAAGCATTGAGAAACACACCCAACATATTCAAACTTATGGCACTTCCCTGTACATAAATATACTGACACATGCATGTATACAGAAACAAACATACAAATATATTTTTAAATTTCTATAATCTACAGGATTTTCAATATCTACTTCTATAAAATAAAATAACAACAAAGGAAAATCTATTGGACTACTTTAGGCTTATTTGATTCAAATAGAACATTTTTTTAATGTGTAGTTCACCATGTCTGTCACTGCAAACTCTTCTGTGTCTAACAGAGTGGCTAGGCTTGTTATCTTCACCAGACTCAGATGCTGGAAATAAAGCATTGTGCTCATTAGAACACGCAAAGCTGGTAATATCTTTCACAACTCATACCAACAAATTAACGACTCTCTGAAAAACTTATTGTGTACGAATTTAACAGGAATAAAGACTGATCTCAGAGAAGGAAATAATCAGACCAGACCCACAGCTTAATAGATGGTAGACTCCTATATAAGTCAGGTAATTGTCAAAAGGAAAGATGGTAAGCCAATAATTTTCCTTCCTGTCATATGGAAAAATAAAAAGAATTATGAAAGAGACATGAAGAAAAGTTTTGCAGACCTGAGTGAGCGAGAGGAAATATTTCTTGACCTCTGTATGTGTCCATTTCTCTCAGGGAGTAAATCTAAGTGTTTTTGTTGTTGTTGTTTATAAGTCATAATGGCTTTAAGTTCACTAATACCACTCAAAGAGCATACCACTTTTTCAAGCCACTCATTACTTTATAGAGTACAGAATGCCTAATATGCGAATGGTCTATAACAGTTTACATAGAAAAATTATCTAACCATAACAGGACGAGAAGCTAACCTAGGAAGTTATGTGACAAATATACTAACTTTTAAGAATTTTTAAATATTTGACTTGGTTAAATTTAAGCTAAACCTCACACTAGGTGATTTTAATGAAAATATTCATGTTAGCTAATGTTTTGTCAGTGTTTTTGAGAAATAATATTCTTTCCAAGAAATTCTGAGATTATTACTTATGCATAAGGAGTTTCATAACTTTTCCATGACTCTTCTCATATAGTTTGAGAGTGATCTTTTATTCCATAGTATAATCAATTTTCAGCATAACATATTTGCAATGCTTAATATTTTAGTTGCTTTGAGGTAAGTTTTGACTTTAAACATTATATTTATTATACAATATAATTGCTTATGTGTGACTTTTCCTGAGGTGGTATAAAGAAACATCTGTTCACCCGACATAATCCACTGACAGAACAAAGAAATTATATCATTCAAGTCCTGGATGGTGAACCAAATGAGTTTGCTAGAGCCACTTAAAGAACAAGGGTGAGGGATTACTTACGTAAGTCTGGGTAGCTGAAAGACCACCACATGATTAAAACTCCCTTCCTTAATCATCCTTCAATATCCCATGCTCCTTAACTGATGAAAAGAAATGGTGAATGAAATCTCAGGTTAGAAATCTCACCAATCCCTACTACCACTGTGGAAGAATGCGAATAATCTCCTTATTAATGACCAGTGTTTGGCTCTCCTGAGGACTATAAGAAGGGTCAGGCAAATCAAAGAATGATTCTACCAAGTCTAGTTTGGCAAAAAGTAAGTAGCTAGGCTTATTTATAGAAATACTATCAACTCATTCCCTTGCAGCTTCTCCTCCAAAAAGTGCCAGCCTCTTCTCACCAAACTCCTATTTTACATAGTTCTAAGTGACAGCTAAGCATTCAAGTCTGGGAACAGAGAGCTATCTGGTGTGAAGTAGTAGAGGTGATTACAGGTTCAGGCAACATAAGCTAAAAATAAAACCACCTTCTTAGAAAGTTCTGTGTTTAAGTCATTCTATCCATGACGTTATAAGGATTGTGCCACCAATACTGTGCAACGGTAGGAAAGATGGCCTGCTTGCGTCATCCTGGTAGACAGAATAGTTTATTAGCTTTTTGTAGCTAGAAAGAGTTACTTTGGCCAGGATTAAGAGGGCCAGCTTTTTCCTCACCAGAGCCCTAGCTATCTTTTTACTGTTCTGCTCATACATTTTCATGTCTAGGCCAAGGCACTGTGTAGAACATAACACTAATGCTGTCTCATGGTTACTTACCATGACCGTCATTTGATTACTGGAGGAAGCAGTTATAAAGCAATTGCTAGCTGAAATAAATTTTTAACTGTAACCAATGATGCAGCAATATAAACACTTATAACATGTGGTTCACCTTTCTGAGTTCTGAAATATTTTTTAGCATGAAGTGCTGTGACAGTGTTTATCAAGATACCACCCACTCCAATAGAGTTCAATCATAGAGATCAAATCCATTATGAACAGTGTCATTGAGGCCGGATGGTTCATATTCTTTCAAATTTTGGTCAATTTAAACCAAAGTGTAGGATGTCCATTTGTGATTTTGAATAAACTCATATTTATACATGTTAGGTTCCAAATGTCTGAAAGGAAAACATACTATCTTAGGTATTCAGTGACTCTCTGTCTATACCTGTTCATTCCATAGATATGTGTGTGTGTGTGTGTGTGTGTGAGAGAGAGAGAGAGAGAGAGAGAGAGAGAGACAGACAGACAGACAGACAGACAGACAGACAGACAGAAACGGAGACAGAATCAAAGACAGAGGGACTCTTTCAGATCATTCTAATACCTCATTCTCAGTAATGAACACCAGATATTCTACTGAAATAGTATCTTGTATGTAATACCATTCACAGAAAGGTCAGAAAATGCAAAGTAACCTACATAGAAAGTTTGAAAGAATGACAGTGGTCACTTGGACAGGAAGAAAGAATGGAAATCTGTAAATGTTTTTATTTCATCTGATGAAGGGATGAGATGAAAGCCATTGCCAAGCCTTTCTAGTTCCTTCTGAACTCTGGCTGGTTCAACTCAGCTCTCCTGGCTCAAAGGTGACTGATTCAAACTGACTTCTCTCAGCTTCTGACTGAATTTCTCTGCTTGGTCTCAAACTAATTCTAACAATCTGTTGTAATCTTCTGGCTCCTTCTCATTCTCTAGCTCATTCTGTGTTCACCTGTGTCTGTCTTGTTCTCTTTTCAATCTGTCTATAGAAAACCCTCCTGTTAAAACTGCTTCCGAACTCCACGAACTGAATTGCTACAACCTCAACTGCCACAAACTCAACTCCACTGCATTGCCTCTAAACTGACTGCTTCCTGCACGACTGGCTCTCAACTCTTTGAACTGCACTCTGTCAAATAGTCTCTTTCCTGTGCTGTGCTCAAGAGAGTTCAGCATATTCTATTTTGCTAAATTTTTCTCTTATTCATCCCTTTGTCAGTTTCTCAATTAGACATCACTTTCAAACAGGGCTGCTTCCTTCTACAAATTAATCTTACCTACATTGTTTGGGATGAAAGATGTATACTAATGGAATGTCTGTATTCCAGCCATATCATACTGTAATCCAGGGTATGTCTTCATTCCAGCCAGATCACATAGACCTAGAAGATCTTTGCATCTTCTAGATTAGATCTTTGGATCTAACCTAGATGTTAACCTTTGGCAGAGCAGCCATATTGCTTATATAAAACTACTTTACAGAAATCTGGGATTACAAAGGGACACAATGCAACTTCTGAAAGTGAAGGCTATATAATTATACTAATGATACAAATTTTGTTTGAGGATGCATCAGCTTGTCTACACTGTTTCAGCCTCCCAAATTCTGGGATCATCCACAACACCAAATTAGTGCAAGTCACAAGAAGAAATATGACTTGCCCTAAGCAAAACATTCACCCCCCCCACTTCAAGACTCAGCAACTATTTTTGTGAATGGCTGTGAAATCTCTTTCTCTAGACTCTTATAACCATTGAAATCATTAACTCATAGCATCTGTGATTATCTTCATTGTGCCAAGAAGAACTGACCCTACCAACCATGAAAAGAAAAATGAAAAGAGCTTAAAGTAGTCATTCCGTTTTATCACTGAACAATTGACAAATTCTTGGGAGGGGGACAAATCATTGTAGTAATTCACCAAGTGCTCAACCCACAAGCTACAAAAGATAGCATCAAACCCACAGTCTCACAGACAGCCTTGGCAAAACTCAATGGATCACAAAACAACATGAATATAAATATAAATGCGAGAGAAAGATCTGTAGGAAAGAGGTCAGTAGCCGGGGCAGGAGACGGTAAAACATGATCAGTATGTGCTGTGTACATGTGTAACATTGTCTAAGAATAAATATGATTTTTAAAAATACAGAGTATATGGATTAAAGTATATTTGACAATTTGAACATGATTTATAATGGGAGTGCTTTCTGATTATCTTCAGTAACTCAAAATTGTGCTGGTACTAAAGAGAATTCTGTAAAATATCAAGGATTCAAACAAGATGCTCTTTAAAACTCACCACGTTCCAAAAATGAATCAAGGAAGACTCAGCTGCCCATTGCTGAGAGATATTAAACAAAAGGTAAACAGAAATGATTTTCCACTCAGAAAGCAAACATTGCCACTCTTGATCACATATTCTGAGTCATATATTTATTAAGCATTTTGTGCAAATAAATATATTGTTAAGCTTTAATGATTATGATGGTGTGACTTATTCCTTCACTTTAAACTTAAAGAATCATTTTCAAGGAGAACTAAAAGTGAAAAGCCAAGTCTGGTCTCATCTTTCTGTCATTTATATTCACAAGATCACATTTTCTTTTGAATTGCCAAGAGGACCTTCCCTATGCATTTTCATTCCAGAACAGTTGTCTCCCTTTGGAATTATTAGGCCTTGACAGCCATATATAAAGTTGAAATAATGGGCTTTGGCATCTGAGAGCACCTTCATCTTCTTTCATCAATATAGCTATAATAATTGAAAATGTCATGTTAAAATGATTGCAAGCTACAGACATCTGTCACTTATAATCATAAAAATTTAGCTATGATTGCTAAATGTATGCATCATTTGGAAGCCTATTATAGAACACATAATTATTTGCACTGTTTAGGAAAGTGTGGGTGGTTTTACAATAATTATATGTAAATAGTGAAATATGACTCCAATTTACAAAGAAAATTGAAGATGCTCCTTATTATAATTGAAAATACATATTACTAGCCGGGCAGTGGTGGCGCACGCCTTTAATCCCAGCACTTGGGAGGCAGAGGCAGGTGGATCTTTGTGAGTTCGAGGCCAGCCTGGTCTACCAAGTGAGTCCAGGACAGCCAGGGCTACACAGAGAAACCCTGTCTCGAAAAAAAAAAAAAAAAGAAAAGAAAATACATATTACTTACCTGTTGGTGGTCAAATTATGGTATGGTGCTTGAAAGTTTTGGTTGACTAGGTTTTAAATAAGTTATATTTCTATGGGACCTGAAGGAAGAATCTATTCTTCGTTTTTGGTCTCTAGACATACAGATATCAAAATATAATAACTGACATAGCAATTCATTGATCCAAGAGGCCCTTGATAATTTCAAGGAATGTTTTAACATAATTTAATAAACATTTTCATTACTTTGTTCTTCTAGTGCAAAATGTGTTTTTGAAATTATTGTTCTACTTTTATTAACAGTTCATAAAAATTTGATTCATTCTTACATGTGTTGGATTTTTACATTATTACTCTTTTAGGTTTTACGCAATTGTAAGTCTGCTCATGAAAAAATGTTTGGTTCTCATACGGGCAATTATTGTATAAGAAAATAATGACAAAAAAGTATTTCTTCATTTTAAAAATTAAAGCTTGAATTATTATCTTAGATAATTAAGAGTAATGTTAATAAATACCTTGAGCACCAGTTCGATCAGACAAGAATTCTTACCCTCTCCCTGGTAATGCTTCTAACCTGGAAATAAGTGACTTTTGACCAAAAAAGGTTGTGGAGAGTCACATGAAACCACAACTCTAGATTCTTCTTTAATGTCTCCCCATTAAACAGAATAAGAAATAACTTTTACTAGGATGCATGACACCAAAATGCTGATGTGAAATTTGTGTTGTTTAGTCTCTTTAATAAGTTTATGATAGCAATGATCAATAGAATAACAGTTTTCAGTAAGACTAAGCAATGCCACCTTGAAGAAACGTCTTTCATCTGAATTATTTAATCTGAGAACTTGTGATCATTCCTATTATTTCTCCTTACCATTTTTTCAATAGATAAATATTCCTTAATGATAAATCCAATTTTAAACATTATATATAAGCATATATGTATATATATATAGCTTATTTTTTCTCTTAAGTCAACCAGAAATTTATTTTATTTTAAAATTTTATTATTAGGTACACAGATATTTAGAAATTTTAGATTTTGTAAGATTCAATTTATCATTTATTAAGTTGTCGTTTTTATCATTGGTAACATTTCTTGCTTTTAAATTACTTTACATGGTGTTTCTCTACCTAGTCCAACTTTATTATGATTTTATTAGTGACAACATAGTATGTATTTTCCCATTAATTTAATTTAATGTAATGTTTTGTTTATATATTTAAATTTGATTTCTTGAATATTGACAGTGTTAACTAAATTCAATTTCAAAAATCTTTGTTGCGAGCTTAGATCATATGTACTTGAGATGTTTTTCTTGGCAAATATTAATTGTCCAATTTAAGGAGTTTAGTTATGACTTTTGGATTATTAGATACATGTGTTTGACCATATTTACCACTTCATTTGTTCCTCTCCCAAACAATGGAAAATTTCTGTTTCTCATTGGCCAATGAACTCCACTCTTAAATATTCCCCGTAAGTATATTCATAGACTATTGGACTTTTACTCATTGACTTATTTCATTTAGCGTGACATCCTCAGTTTATCCTTATTGTAATATTTTTAAGAATAATGTCCATTTAAGGACCAATAACATCATATATGTATGTATATAGATATATATATATATATATGATAGATATTTTCTTTATCTATTCACTGTCAGTTAATATTTACATCATTTCAACATATTAGCTATTATGACAAGTGTCGCGTCCCCCTGACCAGCAGGAAAGACACAACCACGATTCTTCTTCAAGCAGTTTATTCAGGAACCTTGTACATCTGCTTCTCTGCTTGTGTCTCTGCTTCTCCTCACCCAATCAGATCATGCCACCTGGTGATCCAAGATAGGCTCACAAAAGGAGGAAGCACACTGGGCTAGGCAGCTGCTACCAAGTAAGGCTTGTTTACAGCTAAGCTTGAGCTTTCTGGCATTAAGCCAGGTACCATCTTAGGGTTGTGGCTCCCCACAGACAAGTACTTCAATTAAATAAGAATGATAATATTTCATATTCATACTAGAATAACTTCATATAAGTGCTTAGAAGAGGTGTTTAGTATCATGATATTCTATTTAAAACTTAAAATTATTATTTGTGTCTGTGCATGATGAATGTATATGTGTTTTGCATGCACATATAATTGTGTGTCAAAGTAGGGGTGCGAGTGAAAGTTAGACAACGACCTTGGGTGTCAATCCTTGCTTTCCACCTTAGTTGAGACAGGGTCACATTGTTGCTGACTTGTGGACTTAGTGGCGTTCAAACTTGTAAGCATTCTCCAGTCTTCACCGCCCATCTTCCTGTAAAAGTACTGAAATTACAGATGCATATATATTCCCATGCCAGCTTTTACATACATTATGGATATTTGAACTCTGGTCCTAGTGCTTGACCCACTGAGCATTCTTCCCAACCTTAAAATCAATGTGTAAGGAATTTTAATGACGTTGTGCTATAACTATTGTACCATTTTGTAGCCCCACTAACAAATGGTGTTCACATGTCCTTGCGTCTTCATGCATATTAATATCTGATGTCTTTTGACTTTTGAAAACATCAGTACTGATAGGTATGAGATGATATTTTCTTCTGATTTGTATTTCTTTGATAAGTTATAACAGCTTTTTCTTATATATCTGTCTTGACTACACCTCTGCCTTTGAAATGCCAGTTAAGTACTTCCACATATTTTACTTGAGTTAGTTATTACACTGTAGAAAAAAGGGTATTTCTATGTTTAAAACACTGATGCCTTACAGGTAATAGTTTACATATATTTAAATAATTTCTTTTCATTTATAAGGTATCTCTGCAGCTTGTTGAATTTTGGGGGGGAGGGAAGAAGACTTTTAGTTTTGTATATTACCTTTCATTTATTTCAGCATGTATATTCTAAAAGTTTTATAATAACCACAATCTCAATGCCATCTATGACTAACATCATAATTATTCCCCATATTTTCCCCCCCAAATTAGATAACATCCTGTGTTTTTTTAACAAAACTTTATACCATTATAAGTTGATTTTTGTTTATGATATAAGATACCTGATTGTTATATTAGCTGGTGTAAATGTTCTTATTTCCTCAGAAGAGGGAATGAGGTGAGACCCTTACCCAAGCTTGACAAATACATGGTTTGGGCTGAGCCCATACTATCCATAGACTTAGGTATTGAAACTTCTAGCCTTCAGGCAATCTCATATTCTGCAAGCTCAGAGATTGAATGCTTCAGCTTCCAGCCACTATCTTTTAACCTAGGCCCGGATTGTTTTCAGCCTCCAAAACTCACTGCTGAATAAGCTCACCCTTTCTAGTTCTTTCTGAACTCTGCCTGGCTGGTTCAACTCAGCTGTTCTGGCTCAAAACTCCTCTTCAAGGTGACTTATTTAAAATGGCTTGTCTCTGCTTCTCACTGAATTCCTCTACTTGGAAAAACTGCCTCTGAACTCCATGACCTGAACTGCAGGAACTCAACTGCGCTCAACTGCACTGCAATGAGCTCCAATGAACTGTACATTACTACTGAAATCTATTGTACTGTCTCCACAGTACTGTATTCTCTTACTCTCTCACTAAGTTGCTCTTAAGTAGCTTCTCTTTCCTGTCTTTCCTTGTGAGGGTTAGGTGTATCCTATCTCTGACTCATTTTATCAAATCTTTGTCTGATTGTACATTTTGTTTGCCACTCAATTAGATGTCATTATTTATGGTTAAAGGTGTGTACTAAATTCCAGTCAGATGGATTAGAGGTGTGTTCTAAAGGCATGTCTGTATTCCAGCTGGATAACACAGATCTAGGTCTTTAGATGTGATCCCATGCCAGAGCAGCCATATTGTTGGATTAAAATTTCTCTACAAACTGGGGGTGCCAACTTGACACAAGTAGAGTAACTGTGGAAGATAAAAATCTAAGTGAAGAATTTTCTTCATCAGGCTGATATCTGGGCATGTCTGCAGGGCCATTTTCTTGATGTGGAAGACTGTAACTCACTGTGGGCAGGGCTATCCCTGAGAGAATGGGACTGTGTTGCACTACTAAACCTTTTATTATTATTATTATTATTATTATTATTATTATTATTATTAGTTTTGTTGATTCTTATTTGTCTGTATGTTTTTGTTGAACTCTGTTATTCTGCAGGTTCACCAAATGAGGACACACATTGATGAGAACAGAGCATCAGAACGTTGGAAACTGTAGTTACAGGTTACTGTAAACCACACAATTTGGGTGCTGGGAAGCGAAGCTTCAAGAGCAGCAAGCACCTTCTTGCAAGAGCAACAAGTGCTTTTAACCATTGAGTCATCCCTCCAACTTCCTGTTTTAAGAAAAACCTGGATTTATATACCGTAGGTGTCTGTAAACTGTGAGTTATCATGCTAGATTTGTAGTGCTCCTTCCTTTATAAGTACTCTATGAGTGATTTAGAGACAAGAACAGATTATACCATTTGAATGGTAATTGCATGAGCCACCTATGGAAAGTATTTTATCTCCATCCCTTTACAGAAAAAGTTTCTAAATTATGCTGGGCTATGTATTGTTTATACACTGTAGTTGGTTTTAATTTTCCACGTGTGAAATTGATAATGATTTCCTTACTATGTTAGAATGCAAACAAAATTCTTCCATTCTTTATTAACTAATAAAGAATTAAATTAACAAATAATTCATTTGTTTATACTAATTATAAATATAGACTGATGCCAAACAGTACCCACCATATCAAATTAAAATAAGGAAAAGCATATGCACATTTTCATATGTATTTAATCTATGTTAATGCATAGTTCCTTATGTTTTATCTCAGCTATTTTTGTCAAAATTTTCTTTTCCAATTTTTCATTTAATTTATTCGTCTTTGGTGATGCTTTCCTCCTCCCCTGACTCCTCATTGATCTTCCCTCTTTACATACCAAATTCTATATTCTTTCAAAATCACACAAAAACACATAAATGAATCAAAACAAAGACCAATATGACAAAATAAAGCAAGATGAAACAAAAGCCACAAAACAACAACAATGACAACAAGCAACAACAAACCATGTGCTTTGTTTTGTAATTTCAAACAATACTTGGATATGGGAGGTGTACTGGAGAATAAGATAATAGACAAGGTTATCTTAACATAGACAAAATTAAACTTTTGAGTTAAGTTCACTTGCAGTTTTATACTAAATATTTATTAGAGGTATGGCATTGTTAATTCCTTTGTTTCATAGAGACTTAAACTAGCAGAAAATGATTTAAAATTTAATAAAACTATCCTCACTTACTTTTGGCTTATTAAAGTATTTCTTTGAATATTTCATTTTACCTATATAGTTTAATATAATTCTACCAATAGCCAGTCACTGAGAAGCTCTTACAGTTGAGTTGCAATACACATTTTGGTTCCCTCTCTCCTTGCCTTAGATCTAGTCAAATAAAAATAGTAAACTCTTAGTAATTCCAAGAAAGTTCTATAAGCAATACTCTCCAAATGTTTTATTTCTATATCTTTAATTATCTTGTTCTTTCTCTCTTTCACTTATATCTGTGTTGTAAAATCCCAGAGTACTAATCTTGTTTGCTAACATGTATTTCTTCTAAATATATGATTTTGATTCTGCATGTCAGACCTTAAAATTTCACAAGACTTATTTGTACTGAAAAAAAAATTTAAAAAGATAACTACAAATGGCTTTTGCTGGACACTGTCCATAATGGAGTATTGTAATGAGAATTCTAAGTATGTGTGACAAAACTCCAAGAAAACAAAATAACAGTGTTTGGACCTCAGTTTCTTCAAATTCACAAAATTATTCTTGGAACATGCCTGCATATCCCTCCCAGGTGTAGCTGATAGAGGTGAGTTTACTTTAGATTATTCATTACAACTGGCTATTGTTGCTTGTTTACAAACTCTACAGAAAAACAAGTTTTTTCCCTGTGCAGCTTTTCCATGTACTTGGCCCTGTATTGATTGTACACTCATTAAAATGTGACTCCTCTTAACCCTCAGAATATAAGCTGTCTGATACTCTGAATAAAGTTGGCTATTGCATGAGACGTTAGTCTGCTTCATTGATCAGCTACGTTTTTTAATATCCCACCACCTCTAGAGTGATCAACAGGCTTTGAATTAAAATTATTGTAATTCTTATTAAATCAAATGAATTTTTTAAAACACCAATATGAGTATGTTGAATCATGAGCTCTAGCTCAAGCAAGGAAGTGTTAAGAGTGATCAACTAAGGACTCCAGCTACACAGTACCAGATTATTTACCAGCAGCACTGCTATTGAGAAGATGTATTGCCATGTATGATTAATTTTAATAGATAACCATCAAAAGAACTAGTCAGAGTATTGGAGTTGGATTTTAAAAGAACTCTTTGAATGCTGAATTGAATATTTTATGGTAGAAGAATCCAGATAAAAGTCCGCCTAAGGATTATAGTAGTGAGGTAGGCAATTAATACAGAGGTTAGGGAGACATAGGATTTGGAAAGAGTAACATTGCAATCATAAGGATATGGAATTTTGTTTATTATATCCTGAGCTAGTTATGGATCAAGAGAAGGAATGTTGAGTACAGATATTCAAAGATAAAGCCCAGGAGATATTACTGTACAAAGGTGTAAAGAATGAAGAGAATAAAAAACATTTAGACAAAGAATATCAAAACAAAGAAATAAAGAAAGAAAAAGAAGGAAAGAAAGAAGAAGCCATACAAAAACAAACAAACATAAAAAACATGCAAACAAACAAACCATGGTGTTGCTTTTGTGTTCTAACCCCAGGATACCAGGCCTAGTCTGGAGTGTGATTGAAATTTCCAGGGATACTCCATTGGGGGAAAAAAAAAAAAAAAGATTTTTTTCGTTCCCAGAAAGCATCAATTAAAAATAGTTTTTTGATTTGGGGTAGTTGTTTGTTTTGGTATTTGTTTTATTTTTATTGGGAGAAAGAAAGAGAAGGAACATGGATTTAAGTGTTCTGGGAAACAGGAGAATCTGGGATGAGATTTGGGGGAAAAGAATATAATGAAAATATATTTTATGAAAATAATTTTTTAAATTTATTTATTACTTCAAGTTACATCTCCGTTACTGCCCCCTCCCTCCACCTCTTCTTGGTCCTACCTTCCCACCCTCTACCCCCCTCCCACCCAACCCATCCCTCCAGTGTGGGGTGCCTCCGTGTATCAGCCCCCCTTCATCTGTTAGTCACATGAAGTCTAAGAGCTTTCACTTGCACAGGAGGCATACATGGCAGTTCCACTAGGGTGGTGTGTCCCACTAACAGCTAACCAAGTCTATGTTCCTGTTTTTTTGGGTCTATTGATTATAGGATGGTTATGGATGTACTATATAGCTAAAATCCAGTTATAAGGGAATATAGGCCATGTGTTTCTTTCTGAGTCTGGGTTAGCTCACTCATGATGATCTTTTCCAGTTCCATCCATTTGTTTGCAAATTGCATGATGAAAATAATTTTTAAAACAGGAATGAGGAAAAGCATATGAGGAGATTGAGAAGAGTAACAAATGGGATTTGAGGAACTTAGAGGAATGAAATGCTTCAGCCCTTGGTGAAAACTATTGGTCCCTACTTATTTACCTATTTCTCATTTTCTATATGCTATGATTTAAACAGTAAAAAAATTACAAAAACTGTCTCATTAAAATGGACATAGTAAGAAATGTTGGAAGAATTCCATCATAGGGTAATCCCACATTAAATCATCACAGAAGTTCTTATTGTACAGGTCCTTTACTTGCTTGGTTAGAGTTACCCCCAGGTATTTTATGTTGTTTGTGGCTATTGTGAAGGGGGTTGTTTCCCTTATTTCTTCCTCAGCCCATTTGTTTGTTGTATAAAGAAGGGCTTCTGAATTTTTGAATTAATTTTGTATCCAGCCACTTTGCTGAAGGTGTTTATCAGCTGTAAGAGTTCTCTGGTGGAATTTTGGGGGTCGCTTATGTATACTATCATATCATCTGCAAATAGGGATAATTTGACTTCTTCGTTTCCGATGTTTATCCCCTTGATGTCCTTTAGTTGTCTTATTGCTCTAGCAAGAACTTCAAGTACTGGCAGCCACAGGTATGTCATTTCTTAGTTTGGGAAGCTGCAGGCCCTATACTTACTATAAAATCAGATATATTTATCCCTCTCAGGTCTCTGAGGTGGTTGAAGAACAGATAGCTAGAGTCTCATAATTTAATTTTGAGTTGTTTAGGAGTCAAGAGAGTGTTATAGATCTAAGAAGACACTTTTAAAATTGTGTTGCAAGTTAGTATGAATGTTGAGTCAGGTATAGACCTTTAAACTCATGGAGATGTTTAGATAGTAGAATGTTAAAGTCAGGTACCAAATACATATGGACTGGTCATTGGGAATGTACGTTAAGCCATATAACCCTCATAACTGTGGCCTAATTACCTCTGTTGTACTGCATTGTATTTGTTATTATAAGAGAAAGCCATTTGTTGGACTGAAAGGGGAAACTGTAGGGGGAAATGAGATATACCTTAAACTTAAAAGAAAAAAAAGGGAAGAGGATGGGGGGTTGAGGGTGGGAGGGTGGGACTGGAGGGGGAATAGGGAGGGGACTGCGATTGAGATGTAAGTTGAAGAAATAAAAAATAAAGAAAAAAAATCATCACAGAAGGTTCCCTAAAATGAAAGGAAATATAAAATTATCCGACACCCAATGACTAGAGCAAAGCAATATAGCCCAAAAAGAAGATAGTCAGAAAATCAAATCATGTCTGGTCCTTCTAAAGCCTATTATATCAAGATGAGTTTATGGTAAGCCACCATAGAAAGGAGTTTAAACACAGCTATGACATGATCCATGCTGTTCTTTATAAAGAGAGTTGATTCATTCTCTTGGGAATAAATATCAATCAATCATGCTCTGTGGCATCCTGTATAGAACATAACTGGTTGATAGACTATTTCATATTTTCAGCACATAGTTTTGGCATGTATATAAATAACCTGTAATTTAAATTGGTATTTTTAGCATACCTCCTTTAGTCATAATTTATGGTAGTTGTCTTAATAGTAAGCTCTATTACAAATCTTACAAGCACGCATATGAGTGCATGCATCCATATATGCTAGATTTTTATGAAGACAAAAATGTAATAAGAACATACTATTTTAGAGTGTTTTATAGTAACATTAAAAGCAAAACAATATTCTTGAGACTTTTCAAAACTGATCATAAACTTTTATTATATAGTTGAAGTCAGGAATTGTAACCAGACTATTACTATTTTGTGGCTTCTTCTTTCTTCCACCCTTCACCACTCTTTTTATTCTTCCCTTTCAATCCCCTAACACTGGATATGGGAGAAAAAAAGGATAGCAAGGAAAGGGAACAAACCCTTCAAAAATGTGAGGTGTCATAAAGGGGCATCATTGTCATTAGACCACTTTCTGCTGATTATGGCCATGGAACTCCTTGGGGAAAAATTTGGTTATTTTGTTTTGGGTTTTTTAGTTTTTCGAGACAGAGTTTCTCTTTGTAACAGAGCCCTGTATGTCTTGGACTCACTTTGTAGACCAGGTTGGCTTCAAACTCACAGAGATCCACCTGCCTCTGCCACCTGAGTGCTGGGATTAAAGGTGTGCTTGATCTTTGCTGTCAGGATATTTAATAACCTCTTGTTATTTCCTCTATGTGTATGACTACTTAACAGAACACTGCCAACAACAAGCTATAGCGGTCTACAGCAACCAACAAACCACCCGCCTCTTAGGGCCTACCATTTATATACCCTCTGAAAAATCACCAGAATTCCCATTGTAACACAACTGAAGAATCTATCTTCAGCTGGCAAAATCACATCCTTGCTAGAGCATGACAAAAATCATAGTTAGCTGAAGTGAAGCAGCCCATATACCCATACCTGGGATTATGTAGAAAGGGGAAGATCTGATTGGCTGGTTGCAGGTCCCCATTGTTCCTTTACTTTTTGTTCACAATAATTGTAAGGGAAGTTAGATAAATATAAATTAGATTTAGTGAATATCTAGGGGCTTCTGATACAGTTTCTTAATACAGGGCATGAAGATCAACTTGGCTGTGGGCAATTGGCGCAGTAGCATCTAGACTAAAAAAAAAAAAAAAAAAAAAAAAGGTTTATGGCCTGACATTGTTTTCAGCTGCTAATATACTTATGCAGTGAAACCCAGATTAGGCTGAACCCAGGTGAAACAAGGAGGGACCCTATTTAGGGATGAAGTGGGTGTGGGTGGAGCCCGAGGGTTCCCATGCTAGAGATGATGAGATGCAAAGCAGCTTGTATCATCTGATGGAGAAAATTCTAGTGGACTGAAAAGCTGATCTCAAACAGCTGAAAAATTATGGCCAGCTCTCCCTGAGGCAGAAAGAAGCTGGTGGCCTCAGCAAAACAGCAAAAGGCCAAGGACTAAACCCTGTGACACAGCTTTTGCCTATAGGGTTTCCACCAGTTCAAACAATGGCCTGAATGTAACGTAGCCAGCCTCAAAAACCCAGGCAGAGTGCTTGAGTGGCTAATACAAACTGAATAAGTTGACTTACTGACAGCTGAGGCTTTCCAAAGAGGAGAATGCCTCAAGCCTCATTTAAAGTGAAGCAGCCATAGTCAATTTATGCTAAAGGACCTACATCTGACCTATTCCTGAAGAAATACTGTTGACTAAGTGTCTTAAGGATCTACTCCTGAAGTGTTCCTGACAACTGAGGACCTGCCCCAGAGACTGTATCCTTCTAAAAGGTTAAGATTAGTTGTTATATAATAGTTGTTATAGTTATTAATTGGTTTAGTTGTTAGATAACAAGGGTTATAGTCATTCTTAGGGCCAGTAGTTAGGTAATTGTTTATATTTGTTGTAAGTGCATATTGTTATTAATAAATATACATTGTATGATTAAAATAATCATCTTCACAATAATAATGAGCAAAATATTGTGCCTGAAGTTCTTGATAATGAAGTATCACAATGCAAGATATTGAGATAGAAATAATGTTAGTGAATATGTATTTTTCACCTGTTATTTCAAACGATTGCTCTCTAAAATTTTGAGCTAAAGTTCCATCTGATTATATAGACAGAAAAATAGGAGAAGTAACTTGGAAATAATGTATGATCAAAAAAGCACTGTGCCATAACACATGGGTACATGGATTCTAGGAAGCATAAGATGATTGTTCACTGTAAGCATATCTCTGAGCCTTAATAATCTAAGTTTATTCAAGACAGCAGATAACTAAAGGGACTCCTGGTACTTGATGCATTCTACTTTTTCTCTTTAATTGCTCTTCGTCCCTAATTGCTGCATTACACCCTAATAAACCTTAACATTAAGATGTCCAAATAGCACAAGTTTTTATCTTATACCTTGGCATAATAATTAAAGGATAGCACTTTTCCTTTTCAAAAGTATCCAGTTCATATGATTGAAAGTACGATGGTCTTTTTATGATGAGTAATGCTTTCTTTGGTATTTCTTTTGGGAATACATTATAATTTATGTTTTGTTTAGGAGAGTGGATCTCCTCTTGTCTCAGTGTGTTAGACTTGAGATCCTACATGTCAGTGAAATAATTAACTCAAACATTTCTCTTTTTAATTTGAAAGAAGTCATTTGGCTGATGAAGGGATATATACAAATTTAAAGCATATAACTGGCAGCACATGGAGAATTTATTCCTAGATTTCACAGTGCTAATTGGCAGGTGCTGTGCCTCCTAAAATGTTCAGAGTCCATGCAAATGATACAAGCACCAGATGAGACTTATTCAATAGGAAATCTCAAAAGCTATTCCCTTCTGTATCCTTTCACATGTTATTTGTTATGGTGAAAGAAGGAGCTGTATTGAAAATAAATTACAAGGGAAACATTTAACCCCTTTAAAATTCCCATAAATGTTTATCCCCATGAACTATCAATATCAGTATCCAATGCATGATAATGGTAGCGATGTGAGATTGTTTGAATAAGAATAGCCTTCCCATAAGCTCATATTTTTTAAATGTTTAGTCACCAGAGAGTAGAACTGTCTGGAAATTATCAGGAGGTATGGCTTTGTTAGAGTATATGTGGCTTCGTTGGCTGTAGACCACGAGATGCAAAGCCCTCAGCTTCTATTCTAACCATGTGTATCTACTTCTATCATAATGGTAGCAGACTAACTCTTGAGTCTGTATGTAAGCCCCCAATTAAATGAGTTTTATAAAAGTTGCCTTGGTCATGATGTCTCTTTACAGTAATAGAACAATGACCAAGACACCTAATAATTTTAATTTTTAAATTTTACACATTGTGTATGCATGTTTACATTCAGTATGCAAGCATAACATATGGAGCAACTGTGAAGGTTGATTTTAACTATAAGCTTGTTTGAATTAAAACAATAGTCAGGCAATTAATGGAACACACCTGTAGGTATGTCTGATCAGCCATATATAGACAATGAGATCATGAATGCTCTGACCTAATAGACAGTTAGTTCTTTGAGAGATTCCAAATATGATAGCCTTGTTTGGAATGGTGAAAGGTAAGAAAAAGGGCCTATTAGGAGGTCTTGGGGTGGGGGGGGGTTATATTGAGAGCTATGTCTTGCCCTTGTTCTCTTACTATACCCTCATTCCTTTGTTTCCTGACCTCAGTGATATTAACTCTTCTGCTGTGTCATAACCTCCCTATCAAGTCAAACTGAACTATCAAGTTTTCTGCAGTATAACTATGCTATAAGCATATGGTATTTGTTTTATTTGTTTTTGATACTTAGTATCTTGGTGCTGCCATTAATTCTGTAATATTCTTAGTCATTACCACTTAAAATATCACACTTCTCTATTTTCTCTTTCTTATATTAGTAAGTTAACACAAAAATGTTTTAGTTTTTTTTTCCCTATCTGTGATAAAATACCATGACCAAAAGCAATGTTGTAAGTAAAGGGTTTATTTCTGCTTACAGTTTCAAAGCCTAGTATATTATGAGAAAAGTCAGGACAGGACCTCACACAGGCTAAGAAACTAATTACAGGGCTTGATACAAACGAAGTCATAGAGGAGTGCTGCTTACTAGCTTCCAACTTAGGGTTGTTCAACCTCCTTTTTTTATTTTTTTAGTACCCAGGACCATCAGCCCGGAGATGGCACTGCCCATCATGATCTTGGCCATCTCACATCGATAACCAGTCTGGAAGTTGCACTGGTGCAACTGCTAAACTGGTGGTAGCTTCCATTGAGACTTTTTTATTCCAAGGGACTTGATCTTTGTCAAGTTGACATAAACTAGTGAACACAAGTTACTCCTCCTTGCTTTTTATTTTGATGTATTTATTGGATCTGTGATCAACAGTTATTTTTGCTATCATGACCAATTTTCTTTGAGGTCTATTGTAAATATTAACTATTCCTACTAAATTATTTTTGATGCCTAGCATTTTCTTTTGATGCTTTATTAAAGGTTTGTTGTGTAAACCGTTTCTTGGGGAAATGAGAATAAATGTCTACTCACTTTAGATAGGAAATCACAACAGGTCAAAGAAAGATCACAATGAAATCCAAATTAGTAAATCAATGATTTTTATTTGGAGTTACTTACAAGATCAGATAAGACTTGAAAACAGCAGGAGCATCAAATGCCACTCAGGCATGGGTGATAGTTCATGAAAGTGAGAAACCTAGGAATGAAATGCTCAGTGTACAATTATCTCAACAGGTTACAAAATATATCTTTTAGGCATTTTGGGTGGTCTGAGACATTTCCACACCATTATCTGGGCTATCCTTCTTGCTGGCATCTGATTTGAGACTCTTCTAAGTACTTTGGGAAGGAAGGCATTTTAGTGAATTTGTTTGATTTTAGGGAGTTCCTGAAGTTTTGAATTGTTTACTTTCTAATAACAAGGAGCCTCACTTAAAGATGGGATATTTTAGTTTTGGGGACACCCCAGTAATTACCTTTTCATAGCGTTTACCATATTTCTTTCATTAGAGCCTTTAACAAATATCATATGTCCTACCTGCTAATTCCAAAATTTTCATTAAATGCATGATCATCAGAAGATTATATGACTATTATGCCCTAACTTGAAATAGACAGAAAGAATGGGCTGAAATTTAGAATATGACATTTTCCTCATAGAATGAATCTCTTGGGAAGGCTTTTTTCCAAACTTTGTGAGATTCTTAGACATAAAATTTATAACGTAGTTCCTTCAGTAAAAGAATATACATGAGAGGATGAGAGGAATTTTACTCTAAATTCTTTCCCAAACAGAGCCTCTATTAAATTGCCAGTGTTATCCTACTTTGCTAGTACATGGCACCAGTGACTTTGTTTCAAATAATATTATTCAGTCCTGATGATTATTTCTCTAAAAAAAAAAAAAAAAAAAAAAAAACAAGATTTAAGAGTGGTGGTTTTGTTTCTGTAATAACCTTGCCATTCTGATACATTTAGTAGAATTGTTGATTTTCAGTTCACTTTGTTTTATTCTTGCTTTAAGAATGGTAATTACAGCTTCTGAGATTGAACTTTTCAGACGTATTATTTTCTTTTCTATTTTACCAATAAAGCAATTTGCACTTATTTTTCTGGAACAATCTGAGTACTTGATCTAAGAAAATACCTAGTAGAGTTTGAATTCTATCATCCAGCATTGGTTGTTATTCTAGGAAAGCTAGATTCTGAGTATTGTCATTGTCTCTTCTTATATTAAGAATCTGCTTCCTTGGGCTTCTCCAATAAAATTAATTTCCTATGTTACTCTAGTCTTTTCCACTTGCTTTCCTAATCATTATTGGTGAGTAACAACCATCTGGATTTAGAGAATATGAATACATAATTATATAATTTATAATTAATAATTATATAATTATGTATTTATATTTATAATTTATATAGTATATAAATTATAATTACATAAATTATAATTATAAATATATAATCATATAATATAAATATAAATATAATGCATAATTACAATTATAATTTATATAAATATAATTATATAATTATGTGTTATATTTATAATTTATTATAAATAATAATATATTATTTATTATTCTTCAATGAGAAACTTAGAAGGATATACTCAGGAAAAAATGAGCCTCTTAAGAGAACACTGCTATGGCAAAGATGGCTGGGAGAAAAAACCCTTTCAGGTACAAACATCTGGAGGAGCTTACAATGAAGATGGGAGGATATAGGCATCTTACAAAATGACTAATATGGAGTCCTGATTGTAGTTCCTAACTCTGTTTGCCCTATTATCCCAAAAAGTGAAGTTAGTCTGCTTCAGTATAATATATTTTTCTTTTGTATTCTCTCCATTTTGATTTTGTCTTTCTAGGACAGGGAATTCTTGGCCTGCTCCAAGGACCAATTTTAATTAATATCAGCCTCCATATTACACCTCTTGTGCCATTTTAAAGTAAGTTGTTTGTTAGAAAAACTTTCTTTTCTTTAAATATTTGAAATGAATTTTTGCTGATGTGCTCCATATATAAAATATAGATTACTTATTTTAATTTATGTTGCTTTTGAATGAAATTTTTCAACTGTATTATTACATAATTAGTTATTTATATTATACATAAATGTATATGTTGGTATTTGAGTAAATAGCTCATTTAAACTTACTGATAAAAAAATATTGAAATTAACATTTCTCTTTTCCTTGCTCCAAACCCACATTGCAGTCATTTTCTTAAGTTTATCACAATATGGATTGGAATAGCAAATAATTCACTGTCACACATTTCAACAGAAAACTGGAAAGATCTATTACTAGGAGAACTTTGTCCTTTCCACAAGATCTGAACCATTAATGCTGTCATCACTCATATATTCTGTCATCTCAAAAAGTTATTAATGTTGAATTGATCTTGTAAACACTTGAAGAGGTAAAGATCACGTATCATAAAGGAGAAGCTCTGTTTCAATACAAATAAAAGCTTGAAAATTATTAATCATATCTAACAATACCATTATAGAAAACTGGGAAAAAATTAGATGAATATTTTGGATTTTCTGATAAATAATCCTCAATTTCTTGAAAAGAGGCACTATAAGATACATAATCAGTGCCTTACTCTAAGGTAAGACTTCTAAGAGGAATGTATTCCTACACTAGTTGATCATATTGTCAATGTAACATTGATTCTGCAATCAATGAACTCTTCTTACAACTGGACTTCATATCCTCTGAGAGGTAAGAGGTGAATGTTAGAAGGTATGTTGGTCAATTTTCTTGTCATTGCAACCAAGGATCTGATATGAAGCATCTTAAAGAAGGAATGTTCATAGCTTGAATAAACTCTATCAGGAGCAAAGACATACAGACAGCAGCCATCATAGATGTGGTAACAGCAATATGAGATGGTTAGATACATCCACTGGCCGTGGAAGCAAAAATAAAACATGACACAGAGGCACTGAGAAGGAATTAGGCTGGGCTGCAATTCCTAAACATTTGCCTGTTGTTCATTTTAATTTCTTAAATACCCCCCCCCCACCGAAAGCAATAATACCAGTTAAGGACCAAGTGTACAACAATTGTACACAGTCTGCCTTGCGCTGGACTGGTAATTACCCCAGGCTTGCTTTTTTCAGTGAATGTTAGGCTACTAATCATTCAGGTGTTCATAGGTCAGAACAGAGAGAATAGAAATAGCTTCTTTCCTCCCTGACACATACTGAAACACATGTGTCACAGCAGTCACACCTGCAATGCCTCTTTGACCAGTAACACTGTTATTTTCAAATAGAAAAAAGTATGGAAATTTCTAACATGATTAATATGAAAAATTAAATGCTCTTGTATATATTAAAAAAATTAAAATAATATATTTAACTGTACTTTAGCTTTAATTGATAAATAATTTTTAGTATAATTTCATTTTATTCATCTTATTTTGCTCATAGTTTTACTATACCCATTACTATTTTGATTTTCTAGAATTTGAAGTATTTTATTCTGCCTTAAAATTTCTTTATAAAGTAGTAATATGCATACTTTATTATAAAAGAATAATACTAGACATATTAATTGACTTTTAAATAACCATAAGCTGGTCATGTCCTTGATAACATGTCAGTTTACCCTAGATATGGTGAAAATTTTACATCAGTTTGATCAATAACCTCAGGAAGCTCTTTGGAAAACAAATATTTAACACTCACATTGCCAGACCTTATTTCTTGATTTTGCTTCCTGATTATTTCCACATTTATTTTTCTTTCCACTGTAGTTATCCAGATTATTTTTTTTGTGAACAACTTCTTAAACATTGTAGATTCTTAGATGACCTCATGCAAGATAAATCCAAAAATCCTGCTATAATAATTTGTTGATAGTCTCGCTAATTTCTATGTAATGTCTTGTGGTGTTTCTCTGTACAATATGACATAATTATTAATGAAAGTATCTTTTAAAATGCAAATATGTAGTAGAGGTTCAGATTTCTTTTTAGGCACAGTTGTGTTGAATGAATCTGGTTTTTGTTTTGGGCTCAAATATGTGATATTGGGGTGCTTTGTACACCACTGAAAGACAGACTTGTGAAAGAGGCATACAAAACATCCTGATAAAGGAGCATGTAATGTTTTGCAATGCAGAAAATTGTCATGTGTGAGGAACATACTTACATCCTTGGAGAGCTCCTGATCTTGCTCAACAGGAAGTATTTTGTGTGGAAAACATGAAGCTGGTCTATTGGAAGGCGTCCTTGTGCAGGTATATAGAGGAGGCCCCGGAAACTCAGAGGGGCTTTTTGCTTGGCATTTCTTTTCATTGCTTCTCTTTGCTGCTTTTTTTTAAAGGATTCCCAACAATGCTTTGCTGAAGTTTGCTGTTATGGAGACTTGCTGAAGATAGAGGCTTGGGCTGAGTCCAAGTTGGCCCCATTTGGGGCCATGAAAACTGCTGCCTCTTCAGCTGTCCTTATTAGTGTTCTTGGTTAGCTGTGTTCCTATTTCTGCTGTTTACTGTGTTCCTGTTGCTGATTGCATCTCTTCCTATGTATTCTGATTTGGCTGGAATGCTGATAAGTTACCCCAGTGACCTATGACTTAAGAGGTCTATATCCTTTCTTTCATGCCCTTAGTGGGTGAGTTGGAAGGAGTTTAGAGTTATTAATAAATAATTTGAAAGTTTCAGTAATTCATTATAAATCTAGATTTCACACCAATATTTCCAAAAGACTTTGTTTCAGAGATATATTATTTCTTTTCAAAATATATTTTACTAAGTCTTTGAAAAATTCATACTTCTATACAGTATATCTACATAAAACCACCTCCAGCTAGACTCCCTTTGATCTTTTCATCTCTAATAAGCTTTTTTTAAACACTGATTCCAATTACTGCTGCCTGGTGGGATGATGACTGAATATGTTGGCTTGACTTTGTGCAGGTAACCGCAACAACAGTGAGTCCATGAGTACAAAGGCCACGACATGCTAGGACTGTCACATTTCATAGCATCCTCCCTTCCCATCCTCTGGTTCTTATATTATTTCTGAACTCACCTTAGATAATTCAAAGCCTTGGATAGTTTGATGCGTGGACAATTCCTAAAGTACTGAAAGATAAAAATGAGGCTCTCCATGAATAGATAAAAGCACTTCTGGATAGAAAGTGTTACTTAAGTAAAAAGCAATTTTAACCTTAAAGCAATGAGAACTATAATTAGTTAATTACCAAGATGACAGTTGTATGTACTTTTACACAGGTTGTAGTACATGCTAATCCTTTTAAAGTTAAAATTTTGAATATGAGTTATGAATGTGGATTAATTCATTTCAAGAAAATTTTGTACAAAGAGCACATTAATTTATTAAGAATTAAGGAAAGGTAATGATAAATTAGAGGCAAGAAGAAAAGAAAATGAAGTACAGGTGCCATAACTGACAATATAAATAAAGAACAGTGGAGAGCTGTATACTGAATATGACGTGTGCCACACATTCTGGAGTTGAATAGTGAAGTGAATATTTTGTTATATAGCCTCACCTTGATTTTAAAAGTGGATTTTAATATCAATTACACAAATCCATTTTCTTCTGTATTCATTAGTGCACTTATTTTAACATTTTCAGAGTTCCTCAAAATGACCAGCTTTAGAAGTTTTGTTAATAGCAAGTTCCTGAAGTAACTATAAATCATAGTTATAGCTCATATAGGAAGTTTGTGGTTCTGAAGAAAGTGGTAGCAGATAAAATGTAGACACACCTATGAAAACCAAGATAATTCTGACACTAACTTATACATTCATTTGCTTGCTGATAATGACTTAAGCTTGTAAAAGATGTAATAAAATCTGACATCAAACAAACAATAAAAGACTCTAGTTAAGACATCAAATGATCAAAATTAATCTAGTGGAAGCTAAAGGAAAACACAAAATAATAATGTAAAAGTAAAACATGATGAATGATATGTGTACATTTTTCAATTATATCCTTAAGAGAAAGCAAGAGACTTTTAAAAATATCTTTGTATGTACTCTCATTGAGTTTTAATTTATTTCCCATAAACTGGGGCTAGATAACTGTCACATCTGAAATGAATGTGGAAATCTAATCCCCACCAGGAGGAACTTACTAGATCAGGAATTTCTGTGGAGAAGTGATGGTTTGGGAGATGGGAGGTGACAAAAGTGGACTCATCAGGTAGAATTCACCACGTTGAATCCCAGTGGCTTTGCTTGAAAAGTGACAGAAGCCTTAGCACGACTACACATGCACACAAGCACCCATTGTCCCCTTCTTGCCAACACATGCACACAAGCACCCATTCTCCCCTTCTTGCCACAGTACGGCGCACACCACTGTGTGGCTCTGCCAACAAGAAGGACATCACCAATGAAGCTGTATTAACTCACACCAAACTGTGAACCCAATATCCAAATAAAACTTCTTTCACCTTAACTTACTTAGTCTGTGGTCTGTGATAATGACATTACAACAGAACACACACACACACACACACACACACACACACACACACACACACACACAGAGAGAGAGAGAGACAGAGAGAGAGAGAGACAGAGAGAGAGAAAGAAAGAATGAAAGAAAGAAAGAAAGAAAGAAAGAAAGAAAGAAAGAAAGAAAGAA
>CAJQZJ010000929.1:1138592-1169947 GCA_907164525.1 Lophiomys imhausi
GAAAGAAAGAAAGAAAGAAAGAAAGAAAGAAAGAAAGAAAGAAAGAAAGAAAGAAAGGTGTGATGGTGACTGCCTGCAGTTTTTCTGAGACAATCTTCTGTTATTTTCATTTCCTCGCAACATTTCCTTCTCTACCACGTTTCATATTCCTCGGGCCCCCCAGACAGTACTGTGGTCACACATGCCTCCAATCCTGCTGTTCTTGAGAACCAATTAATGCACACAGGAATACTGATGCATATTTTTCTTTCAGTGAACTATTTCAATGAATTATTTCCAGTTGTAACAAAATACTGTAGAAAGGGATGAAAAGACAAAGTTGGAGATGAAGTTGCATTTATCCTTATGACTGAGAAAATCCATTTCATTTAGTAGCTATACAAATAAAAATGTTTTAGTACTTCATACAGTGTTCAAAGCTGAAAAACCATTGTGTTGATGTTTACTAGCTGAAAACTTATACCCCTTTTTATATGGTGATGACTTTCACTTAGTTTACAAAATAGTATGTTCTCTAAAATGCCTGGCATATGTCTGATAATTTTAAGAGCATAAGAAGAACAAAACATGTTATGCACTTTCCTTTTCCATTAGGACTTTGTATGATGTGTAGAGCTCTAATATCATTTTATAGAACAAGCATGCTTAAAGAACATTAAAAAAAAAGATAGGGTAGAGGGTGGGAGGGCGGGATTGGGAGTGGTAGAAAGAGTACACTGTGAAGGAGATGTAACCTGAAGTCATAAATAAATATAAAAAATAAAAATAAAAGGAATAAACACTAAAAAAAGACTTTATAATCTAAAAAATATGGGTTTACTTTAGTATATAATTACTGCTAAGAAAAGCGCATAATTTCTGTTGAGAACAAAGTTCAGCATAAGTAAAACAAAATTGAAAATGCGTCTCTATTCGTCAGTTGAGGGACACCTGGGTTGTTTCCAATTTCTAGCTATTACAAATAAAGCAGTGCTGAACATAGCTGAGGAGATGTTCTTGTGGTTTGGTGAGGAATCTTCTGGATGTATGCCCAGGAGTAGTTTGGCTGGGTCTTACGTAGAGCTATTCCGAGTTTTCTAAAATATGGCCAGACTGATTTCCATGGTGGTTGTACAAGTTTGCCCAATGGATCAACCATCAGAAACAAGGATATCATGCAATTTGCTGCCAAATGGATGGAACTAGAGAAGCTCATCCTGAGTCAGCTAACCCAGACCCAGAAAGATGCACATGGCATGTATTCACTTATAACTGGATTTTAACCATATAGTACAGGATAACTATCCTACAACCAACAGACCAAAAGGACTTTGGAATATGGACTTTGTTACCTGTTAGTGGGACACGTTGCCCTAGTGGAGCTACCACATAGGCTTCTAGAGCAAGAGGAAGCTCTTAGCTCTCGTAACACTGCTGAACTGAGGGGGACTGAGATGTGGTGTCACCTCACACTGGAGGAGTAGGATAGGTGGGAGAGGGGGTAGAGGCTGGGAGGGCAGGAACAAGAAGGGTGGGAGATGGGAGCTGTGATGGAGATGTAACTTGAAGTAATAAATAAACCTAATAGAAAAAAGAAAAGAAAATACATCTCAACTAATTTACTAGAGGGAATAGACATATGAACTTTGTTGTTTTAAGAAATTGAGTCGAGGACTAGAAGGATGGCTCAGCAATTAAGAGTGGACACGACTCTTACGTAGGATCTGAGTCTCATTCTAAGCACCCACATTAGAAGGTTCATCACTAATTGTAATTTCAACTTTAGAGTATTTAAGACCTCTTAGGAACACCTGCACTCACATGTACACACACACACACACACACACACGCAAACACGCACACGCATGCACACTAACACCAACACACACAGACATGATATATTATATATACATTTAATTGAAAATAATAAAATAACTCTTTAATAAAAGAAATTTATTTTATATATTTCATTAAATACAGGTGCTAATGATAATATTACAGGTAATTTATATTATTAGAAACTTCACATTTATTGTAATATTTCCAAATACATATGACATGTAAACACATATCAATGCAACATTCATAGGACATTCATAGTTAAGATTAATTATATTATATTTCAGAAAATATATTATATTTATGATTTGAAGCCCTTGCTTATAATGAAACCAGTAATGGTTTTATTATTTCTTTTTATTGTTTTATAAGAAAATTAATTACATTTATGAAGAAGAACTTGATGTATATTTACTAGTAAACAAAATATATCTTAGAAATATTTAAAAACTGATTATGTGGGCCTCATCCAAGGCATTTTGAATAAATTTTTATCACTTATTTATAAAATAAAACTGTATCTGTTGGAAAATAAGATGTAAGATGAAAAAGATAAAAACATATGTCAAAGAATGAAACTGACAAAAAAGAATAAATACAGTGCTAGAAAATTATGAAGGAATTTGAGAAATAAAAATACACAGATGTTCTGTAGCCACTTTTTAATCCAAAATGCTGACCGCCATTGAAACAACTGACAGTACTAACATGCTATAATTAAGATACATGATAAATTAGGAAGACACATCTTCCAAGACAAATGTGATATAAAAAATTCCAGTCATAAAATTTGAAATGGAATGAGATGAAAATGAATTGTAGAATATAGCACATTATACTTTCTTCTGAGGAATAAATTTAAGGAAAATCATATTCAAATCCTAATTACTTTTATTGGATTCCTTCTGAAGTAATGTCAAAATTCAACATGATATTTCAATTGCACATTTTAGTAAAAACAGAAAGAAGTCAGATTAGTTTAGTTTGATTTTCCGTATTATAAAAAATGAAGAAAATAGTAATATATACAGAGATAGTAAATGGCAAAATAGTCTGTGATTGATGTCAGTAGTCATATTTACTGATTTATGATATGTTCTTCACCCAATGATGATAAATAAATTTATTTTCTACTATGTAACTAATCAAATGATATTTTCTATCAAAATAAAAATTAAAACCACAGATCAACTAAACAGGTCTCATGGGGGCTCTAAGAGACTGAAGCAAAAATCACAGACCGTATCTGGGTTGGTGCTAGGTCCTTTGCGTCTGTGTTATGGTTGTTCAGTTTGGTGTTTTTGTGGGAGTTCGGACAGGGGGCACGTGGGTATCTTGACTCTTTTTCCTGATGCTGGAATCCTTTTTCTCCTACTGGATTGCCTCGTTCTGTCATGATATGAGGGTTTGTGCCTAGTCTTACTGTAACTTGTTATGCTGTGTTCTATTGATGTCCCTGGGAGGCTATTTTTTATTTTTTGTTCATTTTGTTTTGTTTTTGTGGATCTGGAATAGAGGAAAGCTTTGTGTGGGGGACTGGAAGGAGTAGAGGTATAAGGAAAACTCTGGTAAGGATATAATATATGTAAAGCATAAAAATTAAAATAAAAAAGAATGAAGAATGACAAATAATACGAGAAAACCAGACACACATTTTGTTTATCATATGTGGAAGCTAAAAGAACTCAAATGTAGACTATTAGATATTTGAAAATGAGGGTTAAATGACACATCATGTCTTAAAATAGATTTCAAAGCTCCCTCTTCTGATACAGTTCTGAATAACTATTTGTTACTCAGTCTGCTCAACCTAATATTTATGAAAAAGAAATGCAATTGAGAGTAAACCTAATAAACACAAGAAAAGTCTTATTTTAAAAATTCACTGGAGAGACTTATGAAGGGATTTGATCCTGTGTTTCTACAACAGCAAAGAATAAGCTAAGTGCTTAACAACATACAATAAATATGAAAAAAATCCTTTGTGTCTATTTTTGTTGAAACAATAATGTGAGAAAAAAGTAAATAAGCAAGAAACACTGGCAAAAACTCCAAAGATGGTAGGTAAGAAGACTAGAATTGTAGACTTAGAATGGACTAGGGAAGTCGAAGTCTCAATGTTGTTTGTTTGTTTCATGTTCTACATATTTATTCATTTTTATTTTAATGAATTTTTTCATACAATATATTCTGATTATGACTCCTCTCCCCCAATTCTTCCCAGACCTTCCCCACGACCATACCCACATGCACCCACATACTTTCTTTCTCTCATTAGAATACAAACAGGCATCTAAAAAAATAATAAAATAAAATAAATGAACCAGAATAGGACTAAACAGCTAAACCAAAAGAAGACAAAGAAACCAAATAAAATGCACAGGAAACACATGTGGATGAAAAGGCACACCTGTTAGCACTCACAGAAATCTCCTAAAACCACAAAACTGGTAATTATATATATACAATAGACCAGTAAGTTTTTTAAAAGAAAGAAAAAAATAACCCCCAAAACAAAAAATATTCTGACAAAGAACCTTCAAAATGTCACTGAGTTAATTTTGTGTATTCCAGTACTGCTGGGCAGGTAGCCTGTCCTTAGAGTGTTTGTTTGTTTGTTTGTTTTGTTTCATTTTGCTTATTTATTGCTTCAAGTTACATCTCCATCACAGTGCCCTCATTCCACCTCTCCCCGTTCCATCCTCCGACCCTCTCCTCCCTCTCCCACCCGAAACTTCCTTAAAGTGGTTTTTATTCCCCATGAAACTCTGCTGAAGTTTTCAAAAAAGCTTTGAGTATGTGATCTTGGCAATATTAAGAAGAATCATTATTATTTGAATTTCAAGCACCTCCCATGCCTCATGTGTTTGGACATTTGGTTTCCAGATTGTGGTGTTGTTTTAGAAGGTTGTATAATCTTAGCAGTGTCTCTGAGTGGGTCACTGTAGGAGAAATGTTTCATAGCCTACTCCCAGTGACTGATCCTTGTCCTTCCTTACTGCAAGTGTCCAGGCATTAGTCCTCCAGCTGCCATGCTTTTCCCGCAATGATGTACCATATGTCCTCTAACTGTAAGCCAAAAGAAACTCTTTATCCCTTAAACTGCTTCTTGTTGAATATTAGATCATAGCAACAAGAGAAGTAAAAGAGATAAGAATCAAATTTTTTGTATCAGTATACAAAGGTATAACGCCATATTCAATAATGTGTCCTTTTTTCTTGATCTTTCCTATACTATGTCTATGTCCCATTTTTGTCAAGTCTGTTCACTCCTACATAGGAGAGAAAGAAGGATACAGAAAAGAAAAAGAGAGAAGTCCCTGGGTCTAACCTCCAAAACCCATTTAACAAGACCATTTAACAGCTTGTAGTCTTTTCCCCTAAATACAAAAATTTTCTATTATCAATCAAATAACCAAAGTGGGGGGAACACCCTCCCCACCTTCTGGGGATGGGACGTTGTTCTCTTAAAATGATTTCCTGCTGATTTGGGACGTAGTAAACCTGTTTGGGGCCCAAATAAGAATGGAAAAATGGTTAAAAATGTTAATAGAATCATTTGATGTTCAGTCCTTTTGTGCTCAGCTATTTAGATGTCCTAAGAAGTTCATAGACAGAAGCTGATCTTCAGAGCCTTACTGAAGATCTGGCTGGAGTAGTCTGTGGAGCTGAACGATCTTAGCGATTTTGAGTTGTGGTTGTAGACTTTTGAGGAAACTGCTATTGAGGAAGTCTGCAAGGCTGGATCATCTGGGCCACTCGTCTTCTTTGGTGTCTGATCTGTTTTCTGCTGAGGTTTCCATTGTCCAGTTGTCCCTGGATTCCTTGAATGGATGCTTTAAATCTCCTGGAAAGATAAGAACAGAGCCCTGCCCTAATCCTAACTCTGGGACAATTACCTTTTTTTTGGGGGGATGAGGGGTTGAGGGAGAGGAGGGTGGAAGGGTGGGACAGGAGGGGGGGAGTAGGGAGGGGGTTGTGATTGAGATGTAACTTGAAGAAATAAAAAATAAATTATTAAAGAGAATCAAATTTTTTGACCAGTAAGGAACTAGTTTCTCTCTGTTCTCTTCTCCCTTCTCTCCTTCCTTCTTTATGTTTGTTACTGAATGTTACACATTTCTCACATATTTTGAATATTACTAACATATCATCTGCGAATAGGGATAATTTGACTTCTTCATTTCCAGTTTTTATCCCTTTGATCTCCTTTAGTTGTCTTATTGCTCTAGCAAGAACTTCAAGTACTATATTGAAGTGATATGGTGAAAGTGGACATCCTTGTCTTGTCCCTGAGTTTAGAGGAAATGTTTCAAGCTTCTCTCTATTTAATTTGATGTTGGCCACTGGCTTGCTGTATATTGCCTTTATTATTTCTAGGTATGGTCCTTGTATGCCCGTTCTCTCCAGAACTTTTAGCATGAAGGGGTGTTGGATTTTGTCAAATGCTTTTTCTGCATCTAGCGAGATTATCATGTGGTTTTTTTCTTTCATCTTGTTTATATGGTGAATTACATTGATAGATTTTTGTATATTAAACCATCCCTGCATTCCTGGGATAAAGCCTACTTGATCATGATGTATGATATTTTTGATGTGTTCTTGAATTCTGTTTGCTAGTATTTTATTAAGTATTTTTGCATCTATGTTCATGAGGGAGATTGGTCTGAAGTTCTCTTTCTTTGTTGGGTCTTTGTGTGGTTTAGGAATCAGAATGACAGTGGCCTCATAGAATGAGTTTGGCAGTGTTCTTTCTGTTTCTATGTGGTGGAAGAGTTTGAAGAGTAATGGTGTTAGTTCCTCTTTGAAGGTCCGGTAAAATTCCGTGCTAAAGCCATCTGGCCCTGGGCTTTTTTTGGTTGGGAGATTATTAATGACTGTTTCTATTTCCTTGGGTGTTATTGGGCTGTTTAAGCTGTTAATCTGATTTTGATTTAGTTTTGGTAGGTGGAATTTATCGAGGAAATTGTCCATTTCGCTTAGATTTTCAAATTTGGTGGAGTATAGGTTTTTAAAGTAGGGCCCGAGTATTTTCTGGATCTCCTCAATGTCTGTTGTTATTTCTCCCTTTTCATTTCTGATTTTGTTGTTTTGGGTTCTTTCTCTTTGCCTTTTAGTTAATTTGGCTAGGGGTCTGTCTATTTTGTTGATTTTCTCAAAGAACCAACTCTTGGTTTCACTGATTCTTTGTATAGTTCTTTTTGATTCTAAGTTGTTGATTTCAGCCCTAAGTTTGATGATTTTCTGCCTTCTGCTCTTCTTGGGAGTGTTCGCTTCTTTTTTTTTCCAATTCACCCAGCTTAGCTGTTAATTCACTAATATGAGCTGTCACAATTTTCTTTTTGAAAGCACTTAGTGCTATGAACTTTCCTCGTAGCACAGCTTTCATTGTATCCCATAGGTTTGGGTATGTTGTGTCTTCATTGTCATAGGATTTCAACTTATCTGGCATTTGCTATTTTAAGCACGTTCACACAGATCATAGGTTGTTGTCTATCTCTAACACTTTACTTTTCTCTATAGAAACTCTCACTTGTTGCTTGTGCCACTGCTGTCATTTCTAAATAATTATTGCCAAGACTAAAGCCACACTTATACTCTTTGTTACAGAACATTTAAGGTCCCAGGTCTTATATTTAAGTAATCATTATTTTTATTTTGTTTTTCTGATATGAGGTAAGGGCTCGATTTAATTCTTCTTTGTACAATTTATATCATTAACATGGACTGAATTAAGAGATACTGAGTATCTCTAGATTTGGAGTTTGCTGCAGCAAAGTAAAGATAGAGCATCAAGGAAAATGATTGAGTAAAGATTGTTTCCCAATTTAGGACATTCAAGTAGCAACTGACATCAGGAAAATAAGAGCTTTCTCGAAACTAATCACACATTATCCTAAGAAGAGAAATGCCTGTGTTTGAACACTCATTTTAACAACAAGACCATCACTTAGAACTCCTAGATTTCATTAGCTAGCAAGTCTTAACCTAGTAACCTATAAAAAATATAAGATTCTTTGATCATTGTTTCAGTAGGTGCAAACAATAAAGTGTACTAGTGATTTCAGGGCTTATATTATTACTTAATTTATGATCAAAGTTCAACTAGAAAATCAATACAACTACATGGTTTAAGTAGTCATTAACTTTAATGTCCTCAAAAATATTTTATTCCTAAGATGTGATAACTGAAGTCTTGCTAGAAAATTAGTTTTATAATGAGAAGGCAAGGAAGTATTAGATGACATGATAAAATTAGGATGGTAAAATGTTATGTTAAAATCTGATGCTGTAAAACTGTCTAATTAATGAGGTCAAGATCAATATTGGAACAAGTGTGACCAGGTACATTTTCCATTTCCAATTAAATAATTGTTAACCTTAGAGCAGCAGTTGCACTAAAAATGTATTAATGATTATGAAATAACATGGATGTTTTATAAAAAGTTACAAAATTATTTCAAACTAATTGCAATTGGTACCATAAAATTGTCTATCTGAATTTCAGTAGCTTTTGTGAAGATTCCTTTGCTACATCTTAGTCACAATATATGTTACTCTTAACCTCTTATGTGGTCTCATAATGAGTTATATAGAAAATATAAGTGTCAAAATATTACAGATTATATTTTCATGAGGTACCATTTATTAATTGTTGGTCTTAGAGCCTGAGCTATCAGTGTTTTGTTCAAGAAGTTTTCACCTGTGCCAAGGAGTTCAAGACTTTTCCCCACTTTCTCTTTTATTAGATTTAGTGTGTTGGGCTTTAGAAAACTTGAAATGTCTCTACCTCAAGACCCATCCATACAACCTCTGGATCTACATCCAAATGATTCCTCACCAATACACAAGGGCACCTCCCATCTATGTTCATAGCAACCTTATTTGTAATAGCTAGAAACTGGAAATAACCCAGATGTCCTTCAACCAAGGAATGGATAAAAAACTGTGGTACATTTACACAATGGAATAGTACTCAGTTATCAGAAACAAGGAAATCACGCAAGTTGCAGCCAAATAGATGGAACTAGAAAAGCTCATCCTGAGTGATCTAACCCAGACTCAGAAAGATGAACATGGCATCTATTCACTTATAATTGGATTTTAGCCATATAGTACAAGATAACTATCCTACAACCAACACACCATAAGGAACAGAAACATAGACCTTGTTACCTGTTAGTGGAACATATACACCGCCCCCCCAGTGCAAGAGGAAGCTCTTAACACCCATGTGACTGTTGATCTGAAGGGGGCTGATATGTAGGGGCAGCCCACTCCAGAGCAGTAGGATAGGTAAGAGAGGGGAGAGAAGGTGGGAGAGTGGGTCTGGGATGGGTTGAGAGATGGGACTGTGATGGAGATGTTACTTGGCATAATAAATAAAATGATAATAATAAACAAACAAATAAAAAAAGAATACCACATGAAGGTCAACAAAAGCAACCAATCTAGGCCCCTAGCAGCTTACCGAGACTGAAACACTAACAATAAAAGAAAGCAGAAAAGCTTATATATACTTGATCTAGGCCCCCACATACACATATAGATGATAGTGACTTGTCTTCTTTCCAGATCCTTTAGCAAGTTGCAGGGGGTAGGAGGACAGTCTCTGTCATGGATTCTCTTCACTGTTAGTGGGACACTTTGCCCTAGCTGAGCTACCATGTTGGGCCCCTGTGCAAGAAGTTCTTAGTCCTCATGTGTCTAAGCAACTGAGGGGTGTTGATATATGGGAGGCCACTCTCACTCAAGGAGAAGGAGAGGAGGGTGAGGGTTAAGGTGATGGGGGGGGTGGGACCTGGAGGGAGGTGGGAAGGGGCTGTGATCTAGATGTAACTTGAATAAATAAATAAATTTTGAAAAAAATTAGATACAAACTCTGATATTGCTCATTTAAGACTGTTTTATTTTTTCCTTAACTTTCTGAAGAATTCATTTTTGGAGCTTATAGGATTCTTGATTGAGCCAGGTGTGGTGGGGAATGCCTTTAATTCCAGCACTGGGTACGTAGAGGCAGGTGGATCTCTGTGAGTTCAAGGCCTGCCTGGTTTACAAAGTGAGGTCAGGACAACCAGGGATACACAGAGAAACCCTGTCTCGAAAAACCAAAAAAATAAAATAAAAATCTTGATTGGAAGACAGTTTAAGCTATTGACTTTTTTTGAGCTGTCTTGTTTTTTTTTTTATTTTATAACTACATATTTAAGAGCTGCAGAGATGGCTTTATGGTTTCAGACCATCTGAGTTCAGTTCCTATCACATGTAACTACAACTCCACAGGCAGAGTATCAAGCATTTTTTTCCAGCCCACAGAAGCTCCCAAATGCACATGTGAATACATGTACTAAATAAAAATAAACCCTTCAAAATATATAAATAAATAAACAAATATTTATTTTAGGTTGTTGACATACTTTAACTTTCTCAGGTCTAGAGTGTTGTACATCCACTATGTTGAACACAGACAGGACTACTGGCACAAATGTCTCCATCCAATAAACAGTGTGTATGTTTTTTTTATATTTTTACTCTCATATTCTAAACATCTAAGCATTCTGACCTACACTGTTGTAAGGTAGTGAATGGTCATTTATCATAATATGTTTGTTTGAAACTTAAATGTTCCCTGCAAGCCCCTGCTATGATTGTGAGGTCCTCAGTTTCAGGTATTTTTCTGGAAATGGAATTTCTTGGAACATTTATTTGGCAGAAAACTTATATCTGAAAGTGGAACTTAGATAGCTGTGGTTCTGCTTCCTGTTTCCTTCTTTGCCATGATGTAGGAACCTCCATCACAGGCTCCTTCCACCATGAACTCTTCTATTCTGTCTTCTCCATTATGAAGTAGAGTCCTTTGAAACCATAAGCCTTAAGTTGTATTTGTAGTATTTTGGTCACAGTTAAGCAACTATCTCTAATGAAGACCCTTAACTTTTCAGTTAATAAATCTCTTTGCAAATCCAGCTTACCACACTGCTGATTTCATCTTTTCAAATGTGTTTCATTCATCAAACATAATATCCTCAAAATTCACTCCACAGCCATTAACGTATAAGGTCATGAATATTTCCGCAATTATAGTTTTGCTCATTTGATTGAGTTTTGTACTATTATGAATTTCAGAGTTCTATCAATGGTTAGATAAAAATATTTTTAAAATAATTATGCTATTTATAAAAATAATCACATGAGGTCTATGTTAATAGTCCAAGAGCTTTAATCTAGTCTAATTTTAAAATTATATGTGCATGTAGTTCTCATAGCTACTCATTTATATTTCTTTATATTGCTTTGATTATATGAAGTATAGAGCATTTAAAGGAACTACTCAGTTTTGCACTCTCTCTTCTTATGAGACTATTTTCCCCTCAGACCAGTTTTAATTTGATATTACATGGAAATAGTTCAAATAGTTATACGCATTCTTTTATTTGCTCTACCTAAATGTAATATTACAACTACCTATCTTCTGTGCTTCCATTAATAGTTTCATTTTGCTCATGTACATTACTTTAGGAATCACAAAAGGCAGCTTTATCTGTACTCAGCCTACATCTAATATATATATATACATATATATATATATATATATACACACACAAAAACACAAAAGAACTGTCTAAAATGGGAATTGAAAAACTTTTAATGCCAAAGCATAGGGGATCACTTGATGTCTGTAATTTTTTGCAGCAAGTTTATAGAATTCTGAATCATATCATTTTTGAGGTACATAATAGAGTGTATAAAGATTTTTTTCCTTTATTTTTTATTTCTTCAAGTTACATCTCAATCGCAGTCCCCTCCCTATTCCCCCTCCAGTCCCACCCTCCCACCCTCAACCCCCCATCCTCTTCCCTTTTTTTTTCTTTTAAGTTTAAGGTATAACTTATTTCCCCCTACAGTTTCTTCTTTCAGTCCAACAAATGGCTATTTCTCTTATAATAATAAGTACAATACAGTACAACAGAGGTAATTAGGCCACAGTTATGAGGGTTATATAGCTTAACGTACATTCCCAATGACCAGTCCATATGTATTTGGTACTTGAATTTAACATTCTACTATCTAAACATCTCCATGAGTTTAAAGTTCTATATCTGACTCAACATTCATACTAATTGCAACACAATTTTAAAGGTTATCTTCTTAGATGTATAACACTCTCTTGACTCCTAAATAACTCAAAATTTAATTATGAGGCTCTAGCTATCTGTTCTTCAACCACCTCAGAGACCTGAGAGGGATAAGTATATCTGATTTTATAGGAAGTACAGGGCTTACAGCTTCCCAAACTAAGAAATGACATACCAGTGTCTGCCTGGACAGTTCCCATTTTCAATCCATACAGTACAGCATCGCTCTTCAGTCGTTTGGCCCCGCTTCTCTGACAGACATTGATTGTAGAGCAGGGGTTATGAAGGACTTATCTACCCTGTCTTGGCAGAGCTAGGCTGTCGACTTACCTGCTTCCAGGTTTTGTCCTTTTTGGACAGCATTCTGTCTACAGTTGGAGCAAGCGGCTTTTCCTACCAAGAGATAGGCTTGCGACTAATTCAATCATCTCCCACTGGAGATTCTTTGATGCTCATCTTCTACTTGGAGGAGATTAGGGGGTGCTGTCAGGAGTTGATATGTCTTGAAAAAAAATCTAAAGTTACGAAAACATCTTTGAATGCCATATTCTGCAGATCCCTTGAGGTTTTTGAAGAGGCCCTATCTATCTCTTATATTAGGGTAAGCAGATGTTGCTTGTCTCTTAGCAGGTTTATTTCTGATTAGCTTAGCAAGTAACTATAATAGGCTGTCATAGTACCTAACAGAATGACTGGCTTGCATAACCATTAGTTTGCATTTCTTAATTATCCTAAACAGTTCATGACAGTTAGTAAAAGGCCGAAAAATCACATTTCATTTTTTTTCTTTACCTCCAAACCCTTCCATCCCATTTCTCTGGGGTGGGGTGTGGTTATATAACAGTCCCTCATCTCAGTTGAGAGGTTGTATGAGGGCCAAGAGCCTCTTCATTCATTGGGGATCTATGCAGCAGTACCATCAGTGAAAAGTGTCTGGTTGCCTGGGAGAGAGAACTACTAAACAAACAAATCAATAAGCATACAATAGATAAAAAAGACTAAAAAATAGAAAAAAATATAACTAATATATAAAAAATAAATAAAAATTAAAAATAAGAAGTCTATGTCCAAGTTCCCTTTGGTGTGTTAGTTGTAGTATCGATACCTTCTACTATATAGCTAAAATCCTAATATAAGTGAATAGATGCCATATGTGTCCTTCTGAATCTGGGTTAGTTCTCTCAGGATGAGCTTTTCTAGTTCCATCCATTTGGCTGCAAATTGCATGATTTCATTGTTTCTGATACATGAATAATATTCCATTGTGTAGATGTACCACAGTTTTTTAACCCATTCTTCGGTTGAGGGACATCTGGGTTGTTTCCAGTTTCTAGCTATTACAAATAAGGCTGCTATAAACATAGATGAGGAAACTTCCTTATGATTCCGTGAAGAGGCATTTGAGTGTATACCCAGGGTGGTATGGCTGGGTCCTGAGGCAGAGCTATTCCAAGTTTTCTAAGATATCTCCAGACTGACCTCCATAGTGGTTGCACAAGACAAGCCTGCACTCCCACCAGCAATGGAATAGGGTACCCCTTTCTCCACACCCTTGCCAGCATGTGCTGTCATTTGAGTTTTTGATCCTAGCCATTCTGACAGGTGTGAGATGGAAACTCAGAGTCGTCTTGAGTTGCATTTCTCTGATGATTAAGGATGTTGAGCATTTCTTCAAGTGTCTCTCAGCCTTTAGGGATTCCTCCTTTGTGAATTCTCTATTTAGCTCTGTCCCCCATTTTTTGATTGGATTATTTGGTTTCTTGACATTTAATTTCTTGAGTTCTTTGTAGATTTTGGATATTAGCCCTCTGTCAGATATGGGGTTGGTGAAGATTTTCTCCCAGTCTGTAGGCTTCCGTTTTGTTCGAATGACAGTGACCTTTGCCTTACAGAAGCTTTTCAGTTTCATGAGGTCCCATTTATTGATTGTTGATGTCAAGTCCTGAGCTGTTGGTGTTCTGTTCAGGAAGTTGTCGCCTGTTCCAATTAGTTAGAGGGTTTCTCCCACTTTATCTTCTAGTAGATTTAGTGTGACCGGCCTTATGTTAAGGTCTTTGATCCACTTGGACTTAAGTTTTGTACAAGGAGATAAGTATGGGTCTAGCTTTACTCTTTTACAAATGGACATCCAGTTGGACCAGCACCATTTGTTGAAGATGCTGTCCTTCTTCCATTGTGCCGGTTTGGGTTCTTTGTCAAAAATTAGGTGGCCATAAGTGTGTGGGTCTATTTCTGGATCTTCAATTCGATTCCATTGATCTACTGGAATTGTTTCTATACCAATATCATGCTGTTTTTACAACTATTGCTCTGTAGTACAGCTTGAAATCTGGGATGGTAATACCTCCAGATGTTTTTTTATTGGACAGGATTTATTTAGCTATTCTGGACTTTAAGTTGTTTCATATGAAATTGACACTAGCTCTTTCCAAGTCTATAAAAAATTGTGTTGGTATTTTGATAGGAATTTCATTGAATCTATATATTGCTTTTGGTAGGATGGCCATTTTTATTATGTTGATCCTACCTATCCATGAGCATGGGAGATCTTTCCATCTTCTAAAAGCCCCTTCCATTTCTTTCTTCAAGTGCTTGAAGATCTTTATATACAGGTCCTTTACTTGCTTGGTTAGAGTTACCTCCAGGTATTTTATGTTGTTTGTGGCTATTATGAAGGGGGTTGTATCCCTTATTTCTTTCTCAGCCCTTTTGTTTGTTGTACAAAGAATGGCTTCTGATTTTTTTGAATTAATTTTGTATCCAGCCACTTTACTGAAGGTGTTTATCAGCTGTAAGAGTTCTCTGGTAGAATTTTTTGGGGTCACTTATGTATACTATCATATCATCTGCAAATAGGGATAATTTGACTTCTTCGTTTCTGATGTTTATTCCCTTGATGTCCTTTAGTTGTGTTACTGCTCTAGCAAGAATTTCAAGTACTATATTGAAGAGATATGGTGAAAGTGGACATCCTTGTCTTGTCCCCGAGTTTAGAGGAAATGCTTCAAGTTTCTCACCATTTATTTTGATGTTGGCCACTGGCCTGCTGTATATTGCCTTTATTATTTCTAGGTACGGCCCTTGTATGCCCATTCTCTCCAGAACTTTTAGCATGAAGGGGTGTTGAATTTTGTCAAATGATTTTTCTGCATCTAGTGAGAATATCATGGGGTTTTTTCCTTTCATCTTGTTTATTTGGAATGACGTTGATAGATTTTCGTATGTTGAACCATCCCTGCATCCCTGGGATGAAGTCTACTTGATCATGGTGTATGATACTTTTGATGTGTTCTTGAATTCGGTTTGCTAGTATTTTATTATTTTTGCATCTATGTTCATGAGGGAGATTGGTCTGAAGTTCTCTTTCTTTGTTGGGTCTTTGTGTGGTTTAGGAATCAGGGTGATTGTGGCCTCGTAGAATGAGTTTGGCAATGTTCTTTCAGATTCTATTTGGTGAAAGAGTTTGAAAGTATTGGTGTTAGCTCCTCTTTGAAGGTCCGGTAGAATTCCGTGCTAAAGCCATCTGGCCCTGGGCTTTTTTTTCTTGGGAGATTTTTAATGGCTGTTTCTATTTCCTTAGGGGTTATAGAACTGTTTAATCTGTTTATCTGATCTTGATTCAGCTTCGGTAGGTGGAATCTATCAAGAAAATTGTCCATTTCACTTAAGTTTTTAAATTTGGTGGAGTATAGATTTTTAAAGCAGGATCCAAATATTCTCTGGATTTCCTCAATGTCTTGTTATTTCACCCTTTTCTTTTTTTTAATAATTTATTTTTTATTTCTTCAAGTTACATCTCAATCACAATCCCCTCCCTACTCCCCCTCCAGTTCCACCCTTCCACCCTCCTCCCCCTCAAACCCCTCATCTTCTTCCCTTCTTTTTTTTTTTTTTTTAGTTTAAGGTATTTCTTTTCCCCCAACAGCTCTCCCTTTCAGTCCAAAAAATTGTTCTTTTTCTTATAACTATAAATACAATACAAAACAACAGAAATAAATAGGCCACAATTATAAGAGTTATATGGGCTTAGCATACATTCCCAATGTCCAGTCCATATGTATTTGGCACCTGACTTTAACATTCTACCATCTAACCATCTCTATGTGTTTAAAGTTCTATATCTAACTCAGCTTTCATACTAACTTGCCTCATAATTTTAAAAATATTTTCTTAGATCCAGAACACCCTCTTGATTCCTAAACAACTCAAAATTTAACTATGAGACTCTAGCTATCTATTCTTCAACCACCTCAGAGACCTGATTATATAGGAAGTGCAGGGCCTGCAGCTTCCAAAACTAAAGAATGACATACCAGTGGCTTCCTGGACAGTTCCCATTTTCTCTCCATACATTACAGCATCAATCTTCAGCCATTTGGCCCCATTTCTCTGACAGACATTGATTGTAGAGCAGGGATTATGAAGTACTTACCTACCCTGTCTTGGTAGAGCTAGGCTGACGACTTATCTGCTTCCAAGTTTTGTCCTTTTTGGACAGAAATCTGTCTACAGTTGAAGCTAGGGGTTTTTCTCGCCAAGAGAACGGCTTACCACCAATTCAATCACCTCCCACTGGAGATTCTTCGATGCTCATCTTCTACTTGGAGAAGAATAGGGGGTGTATTAGGAGCTGACATGTCTCAATATCAAAAAATCTTAAGTTAAGAAAACATCTTTGAATGCCATATTCTGCAGATCTCTTCATTTCTGATTTTGTTGATTTGTGTTTTCTCCCTCTGTCTTTTAGTTAATTTGTCTAAGGGTCTGTCTATTTTGTTGATTTTCTCGTAGAACCAACTCTTGGTTTCATTGATTCTTTGTATACTTCTTTTTGTTTCTAAGTTGTTGATTTCAGCCCTAAGTTTGATGATCTCCTGCTTTCTGCTCCTCTTGCGAGTGTTTGTTTCTTTTTTTTCCAATTCACCCAGTTTAGCAGTTAATTCGCTAATATGAGCTGTCACAATTTTCTTTTTGAAGGCACTTAATGCTATGAACTTTCCTCATAGCATAGCTTTCATTGTGTCCCATAAGTTTGGATATGTTGTGTCTTCATTTTCGTTGGATTTTAAGAAGTCTTTGATTTCCTTCTTTATTTCTTCCCTGACCCAGTGGTCCTCTAGTAAAGAATTGTTCAATTTCCATGTGAGTGTAGAGTTTTTGTTGATTCTTTTTCTATTGAAGTCCAGCTTTATTCCATGGTGGTCTGATAAGATACAAGGGGTTATTTCAATTTTCTTGTATCTGTTGAGGCTATCTTTGTGTCCAACTATATGGTCGATTTTGGAGAAGGTTCCGTGAGGTGCTGAGAAGAAGGTGTATTCTTTTGTGTTTGGGTGAAACGTTCTGTAGATATCTGTTAGGTCCATTTGGTTCATGATCTCTGTTAGACTCATTATTTCTCTGTTTGGCTTCTGTCTTGATGATCTGTCCATAGTTGTGAGTGGGGTGTTGAAGTCTCCCACTATTAAAGTGTTTGGATCGATGTGCAGTTTAAGTTTCAGAAGCGTTTCTTTTATAAATGTAGGTGCCTTTGTATTTGGGGCATACATGTTCAATATTGAGATGACCTCCTGGTGGATATTTCCTTTAATGAGTATGTAATGCCCTTCTTTGTCTTTTTTTATTAACTTCAATTGGAAGTCTATTTTATTTGATATTAGGGTGGCTACTCCAGCTTGTTTCCTGGGTCCATTTTCTTGGAAGACCTTTTCCCAGCCCTTTACTCTGAGGTAGTGTTTATCTTCAATAGTGAGATGTGTTTCTTGTATACAGCAAAAAGATGGGTCTTGTTTACGGATCCAGTCTGTAAGTCTGTGTCTTTTTATTGGCGAGTTGAGTTCATTGATGTTGATGAATATTAGTGACCAGGTGTTGTTATTTCCCATTATTTTGGTATAGCTGTCTGTCTTGTGTTTCTCTTTTGTTTAGTTGCTGTGGAGGTTTCTATTACCTCTGTTTTCTTGGGTGTAGTTATCTTCTCTGTGTTGGAATTTTCCTTCTAGGATCTTCTGTAAGGCTGGGTTTGTGAGGAGATATTGTTTGAATTTGATTTTGTCATGGAATATCTTGTTTTCTCTTTCTATGTTGATAGTTTTGCTGGGTATAGTAGTCTGGCTGGGCACCTCTGTACTCTCAGGGCTTGTAGGACATCCGTCCAGTCCCTTCTAGCTTTTAAAGTTTCTGAGGAGAAGTCAGGTGTGATTCTGATGGGTCTGCCATTGTATGTGACTTGGCCTTTTTCTTTTACAGCTTTTAATATGGTTTCTTTGTTCTCTACATTTGGAGTTTCTATTATTATGTGGCGAGAGGAGTTTCTTTTCTGATCTAATCTGTTTGGTGTTCTGTAAGCCTCTTGGATTTTTACTGGCATCTCTTTCTTTAGGTTTGGGAAGTTTTCTTTTATGATTTTGTTGAAGATATTTCCTGGACCATGGAGTCGGGAGTCTTCTCTTTCCTCTATGCCTATAATTCTTAGGTTCCGTCTTTTCATTGAGTCCTTGATTTCTTGGATGTTGTGGGTGAGAGATTTTTCAGCCTTCTCGTTTTCTTTGGATGTTGTACTGATTTCTTCCATCGAATCTTCCATGCCTGAGATCCTGTCTTCCATCTCTTGTATCCTATTTTTCATACTCACATCCGTAGTTCCTGTTCTCTTCTCTTGATTCTCCATTTCCTCTTTTAACTCTGATTGTGTTTTCTTTCTTGTTTCCATTTCTATTTTCATGTCTTGAATGGTAGTGTTCGTTTTGTACATTTCCTTCTCCAGTTTGCTTGTTTTTGTCTGGAGATCTTTCATTGCTTTATCCTTTTCCTGGTCAAGCTGGGTCACCATGGCTTGGAGCTCTTTAATGATGTTATTCGTTGTTTTGACTTGTAGAATTGTGGCTTCTTTGAATTCCTTCATAGTTTTAAGTTCTTCTTGAAGGGACTTTATCACTTTCCATAATGTAGAATTGTCATCGTTTTCATGTGTTTCAGTTGTGGTGAGGTGGTTTGGGGTGGACGGAATAGCGTTGCTTTCTTTTGTTGGAGACATTTCGCTCTGTTTTTTTGTTTTGTTTTGTTTTTGTTTTTTTTGTTTTTTGCTTTTGTGTCTGGCCTCTGGCCATGAGGAATTTCTTTTTTTTTTTTTTTCTGTCTTCTGGACTTGGGTCCAAAGGGGGCACTGTGGTGTAGGAGTTGCCTTACTCCACCCCTATAAGGAGAGTCATTCAGTCCTGCCTCCCAGGTGGGAACTTAATTAATTCAGGTGGCGGAGCTGTGCACAAGTAAGCTCTGATTCCCCTCAGGAAGGGCCCTTACTAGTACAAAAGTTCAATATAGGACAGTTTCAAATATCTCTCAGTTTGCCCGGGGTTGGTTCCTGTAGGGGGTAAATCTGCAGTTCAGCTCCAATAGCCTTTCCACTTCCGAGGCTTGGAAGCTGGCCTGTGATGTCACAGACTGGGATCTGAAGGGGCTTTGCAGTGGAGCTACTTCACTTCTAAGGGTCGCAACCTTTCCCAGATAATTGGATCATCTGTGTGAGGCCTGGGAGTGCCCAGCAGGGTGGGGATTATCTCTGCCTGGTTTCTGAATCTGCCGGCTGGATATTAGGTTGGAACTTACAGGGGATTTCTCCTTTTGGGGGGATGGGTTATCCCGATTCCCGGGTCCAGAGGCTTCCTAGCGTGTCCGAGAGTTGAAAGGGGTGTCCTTCCCAGGCATCTTCCGTGGTCCCTGTGTAGCTGGGTGAGATTTAGAAGGGGTCGTGCGCTTTGTACAGCGTCCTGCAACACTTGCAGCCTTGTGACTTTTGACCCCGAAATCAAAATACGTCTGCGCCGGCCGCCGCCATCTTGGATCCCCCCGTGTATAAAGATTTTAAATATAAAGTATAAAGAGAACTTTTGAACTTGATACTATTTTTATTTTTATCATAGTTAATATCTCCAAATATTAATCTCCAGTTTTGAATATTTCTAGAGAAAAATACTGTTAAAAGTACAAAGAAACATATAAAACATGTTTTCAAATATTCCATACTCTTTTTAGACTCTGGAGCAAATAGAGTAAATAAGGAAAATGAAATTTTGCAATTAGTACTAGACCTATAAAATAAATAATATTTCACATCGATAACATATGATATGCAGTTCTAACCAACTGACTTCTACTAATTCAAAAGTTATTCATATTTAATTTGGAACAATGCTGCTTAGCATTTTGTCATGGTATTGGGCTATTTATATACCACTGCCATAAGTTATTAATGTATTGATTACAAAGTTGGAGATAAAAATATGTTTATTCTATCATTTTAAGCAATTCTCAAGTGGCGTTATTCAGAATCTAGTAACACTGCACATTGGAAGATTTAGCAATGAATGCAAGAATAGAAGAAAGGACAGTTGGTAGTTCCTACTTGAAAGAGACATTCTATTGTATTTTTTTTGCACCAGGTCAAGTTTACTTGTATTGAAATTAAACACAGGCTAAAGATGACCTGAACTTGTTGAAGATATCTGGTGCTGAAGTTAAACTCAAGTGTGTGTAGTTTACTTTAGCATATATAGTTGGACACAGCATGGTGTTCAAATACCATCTTTCTCCAATAAATAGAAAAATATCTACAAAGTCTTGAAAAGACACTTTTTCCACAACTGTAATCAGCACAGTTTAATTGGAGAGTAGAATGCATGTGAGACATTAACAGGAGATGTAATTGAACATGCATTCAAAAATATCCTCTTCTTTAAAAGAATAACACTGAAATTTGTTGGATAGAGGTAGAGGGTGGGAGGGCGGGACTGGGAGGAGTGGAAAGAGGACACTGAGATCGAGATGTAACCTGAAGTAATAAATAAATATTAAAAAAAGAAACACATTCAAATAATAAAAGACAATACTGGACTTCCTCCTTAACAACCTTCAAAAACAAAAGTCCCTTTTAACCTTACTAACAAATCTTACTAACAAATCTTCAATGTAAGATCAATTTCTAGGACACCATTTCTAAGCTTGAATCTAATATGTGTATTTATTTGTGGAAAAGCATACATATGTCCAGTAAGAAAAAAAAATTTTATAAGTACTTTATTTTTTTTCTTCAAGTTACATCTCAGTCACAAACCCTTCCCTATTCCCCCTTCCTGTCCCACCCTTCCACCCTCTTCCCCCCCCAACAGCTTCCCTTTTCAATCCAACAAATGGTTCTTTCTCTTATAACAGTAAATTCTATACAAAACAGCAGAATTAAATATGCCACATTTATGAGAGTTAAATGGCCCAGTATACCTTCCCAATGTCCAGTTCATACATATTTGGCCCCTGACTTTAACCTTCTACCTTCTAACCATCTCCATGAGTTTAAAGTTCTATAACTGACTTAGCTTTCATACTAACTTGCATCACTATTATAACCATCTTCTTAGATCTAGAACGCCCTCTTAATTCCTAAACAACTCAAAATTTAGCTATGAGACTCAAGCTGTCTATTCTTCAACCACCTCAGAGAGCTGAGAAGGATAAATATATCTGATTATATAAGAAGTGCAGGGCCTGCAGCTTCCAATACTAAGAAATGACAAACCAGTGACTACCTGGACAGTTCCCATTTTCTCTCCATACATTCCAGCATCAGTCTTCACCCTTTTGGTCCTGTTTCTCTGACAGACATTTATTGTAGAGCAGGGATTGTAGAGGACTAACCTACCCTGTCTTGACAGAGCTAGGCTGTCGACTTCCCTGCTACCAAATTTTGTCCTTTTTGGAGGAAATTTAACCAAAGCAACTAAATCTGACCAGATGATAATTTCAAAGAAATTCATTGAACCTTATGAAAAATCCTCCTATGCTTTAACAACTTCTGAAAGTCTAGAAATATATCAAGCAAAAAGATTAAAAGAAGAAGAAAACAAAGGCCTCAAGCCTTGCAAGCAATTACACATGAAGTTAACAGCATTAAAATATTAATTTAAAAATGTATGGCTGCCAGGAGGGGTGGCTTATGCCTTTAATCCCAACACTGGGAGCCAGAGGCAGGTAGATCTCTGTGAGTTCTAGGCCAGCCTGGTCTACAAAATAAGACCAGGACAGCTAGGACTCTGTCATGCAGAGAAACTCTGTGTCAAAAAACCAAAAAAAAAAAAAAAAGAAAGAAAGAAAGAAAGAAAGAAAGAAAGAAAGGCAAATACAATTGATATAAGTGGGAGAACTTTAAAGGTATAGGTTTCTCTTTAGTCTATTCTAATTCTAAAGGGTACAATGTGACTGTATTTGAATACCAGACTATTCCATCTTGTAGAAAATATTTGCAAGTGATTGTTCTTTAATTCCATGAAATATTCCCTCAGCAGGCAGGATTTTCTTCTCTGATACACTATGGAATACTTTAAACACTGTTGAAATTTCTCATTATAATGAAAATAGAAAATGATTCCCTGAATTTTCCTTTCAGAGAACATGCAGTATTCATTTTCCATGTTATAGCCTTAAGACAATGGCTTTATATCCTAATTACATTCACAGGCAGTCAGTCTAGGATACACAAGTAACTCAGCTGAAGTACTATTGCATCTCTTCTGTGCCCATACATTCAGTGATAAGTCATGCAGAAAGTTCTGGATAATATCTTTTGTATATGCTTATATTTGAATATCTTTCAGGTAGAATGATTTTTACATCTCTGCCTCCTAGAAGGATGCGGTCTTCTTGTTTCATTCTTTGTTTTTATACACATTTAAGTCACTCCTAGGTTTAAAAAAAAAAAAAAAGTAGTAAGTCTGATGACCACAGAAAACCTCATAAGATAGAAATGTGACTTTAGTGTTGCCACACTCCTGAACATCCTAAAACGCCACTATGGTTTTTCAGCATCAAATACATCATCCTAACAGTAAACACATGTCATTTATTCATTATTTTTATTCCAACAAATGTTATTAGCTGTAACTTATGTGGCAGAGATTATGTAACCTAATAGTCTAATAGTTTGATAAGGAACCAAAGAAACTATGATATTTTTTAAACTGAGCCTTTAAATTTGAATACAAGAAATTCTAAAATAAACAAATATAAAGTATAAAATGATTACAAATGACCTATATTTTAACAAATAAAGCAGCAGAGTAGGGGATATGTAAATATCAATGCTGTCATTTTAAATTGTGTGGATATAGCAGGGCTTATTAATAAAGTAATAGTTTATTGCCATGGAAATCCATGTAAGTATTTGGAGACAGTTTCCCAGTTAAAAAAAAAAAGACTTTTATATACCTAGAGATACATTCTACAAGTCAGGGAGTTATGAAGGCAATACAATAAAATAGGTCAGAAACTGGGATAAAGTTATAGACATCCAAGAGGTATTATATCCAGAAGCATGAGTTCAGGTGCTTATAATTAAACTCAAATGAAATGAGATTTTGAAAATATTTAAAGGAAGCAGTTGTCATTGTCACACTGCTAAATTAAACAGAGACTGTGCCATACTACCTATGAGGTATTTATAATGCAAGAGCCAGACAGAGTTGGATTATGTGAGCCAAATACCTGCCAGCTATTGCAGCCAATGTTAGTACACTACCTCTTTCCCTGTTTTCCCCATTAAAGAATTAGTGAATGAGAGCTGATAATCTCTTAAATTGTTAAAGCTTTAATAACCTGCTAGTCCTTGGGTCCTCCCAAATGGAAACAAGAACCAATTAGTGTCAAAAATCAATGTGATAAGACAATATGTGGAATAGTACCATGTGTACCAAGAAGCTCTGTTCTCCCCATTTAACATTTGTGTTTACTGAGCAGCTGTGGAACTTAGGGTGTATCCATTCCAGTGGTAACAGTAGACAGATGGCATGAACAAATTAGGATAATTTGAAAAGGATTTGTAAACAAAGAGACTAATTAGTGAAGCATGGGCAGAGCCTGGAGGTCCCTCAAGGGAGTGTGCAGGAATCTGGGCTAGTTGCCACAGAGTAGTCACCACCTGTAAATCTGGGGGATGTGGAAGAGGTACCCACTGGAATCTGGAATGAAAGAGCCCTGTAATGCCAACTCACGGAAAGAAAGAATAAGTCATCAAAGAGAAAAGTGTTAAATATTCCAAACTCATTCCCCTGTCTTGTTATTTTACTTTTTCTTGTAAGTACCACGCGCTAACCGATTATGCCACTAGAGCATCTATTTTTACTTTTTCTGCTTTCTAAACTCTGAATGGAAATATGAAGCAGAATTTTTTTTTAATTTTTATATTTAATTACTGGACCTAGTGTTTAAAAATCACAATAATTTTAATTAAAAAGAAGCTTTCAACTTGAGAGTAGGGGAAAATAGGAGAGGCAGGATGGAGGGCAGCTGGGAAGAGAAAGAGGGAGAAAAAGGAAGAGGAAAGTAAAAATATATTATAAAATTGAGGGCAAAAGGTTGGGTGGAAAGAGAAGGGTAGGATCTGAGAGGAGTTTGAGGAGAGGATGAAGTGTGTAGAGGTACATTGTATTAAGTCTCAAAGAATTTTAAATTTTTCTAGGAAAAAAAAAACCTGCAACATAGCCTCACATTTCTGTTCATCTGTCAATTATTGATGTGTTTCTTATCCATCTGATCATGGAATTTCTTACTCCTTTCCATACACATAAAAACCTTTCTTTGTTCTTTTTATTCTATCTTACATAGAATGTTTATCACTGTTAGTACATCATGTTTTACTTAATTATTTAGAGATTTTTTTCATAAAACTCTATCTCACTGTAAGAGACAGGTTGGTTTGTATTTTGTTCATGTTTTTATCCCTCTGGATAAGATCAATTCTAGATTTGCATGGTATATATTCAGACTAATTTGTATAATAAATAAATAAAACAATCCTTAAGGCCCGACCAACTAAATCTAATAGGAGAGCAAGTGGGGGAAAACTTCAAACTCATTGGCACAGGTGACAACTTCCTGAACAGAACACCAATAGCCCAGGCTCTAAAACCAACAATCAATAAATGGGACCTCATGAAAATTAAAAGCTTCTATAAGGCAAAGGATACTGTCATTAGAACAAAATGGCAACCTATAGATTGGGAAAAGATCTTTAGCAACCCCATTTTTGACTGAGGGCTAATATCCAAAATTTATAAAGAACTCAAGAAATTAAACACCAAGAAACCAAATAATCCAATCAAAAAAATGGGAAACAGAACTAAACTAAGAATTCACAAAGGAGGAATCTCTAACGGCAGTGAGACACTTGACGAAATGCTCAGCATCCTTAATCATCAGAGAAATGCAACTCAAAATGACTCTGAGATTCCATCTCACACCTGTCAGAATGGCTAAGATCAAAAACTCAAATGACTGCACATGCTGGTGAGGTTGTGAAGAAAGGGGAACACTCCTCCATTGCTGGTGGGAGTGCAAACTTGTACAACCGCTCTGGAAACCAGTCTGGAGATATCTTAGAAAACTCGGAATAGCCCTACCTCAAGACCCAGCCATACCACTTCTGGGTATCTACCCAAACAATTTCTTATCACAAGGACATATCCTCATCTATGTTCATAGCAGCCTTATTTGCAATAGCTAGAAACTGGGAACAACCCAGATGCCCCTCAACTGACGAATGAGTAAAAAAAAATGTGGTACATTTACACAATGGAATACTACTCAGTTACCAGAAAAATAGAAATCTTGTAATTCACAGCCAAATAGATAGGACTAGAAAAGCTCATTCTGAGTGAGCTAACCCATACTCAGAGAGATGCATATGGCATCTATTCACTTATAATTGGATTTTAGCCATACAGTACAGGATAACTATCCTACCACCAACACACCAAAAGGATCAGGAACATAGATTTTGTTACTTATTAATGGGACAATTTGCCCCAGGGGTGCTACAATGTAGGCCCCCGGTGCAAGAGGAAGCTGGTAGCTTTCACATAACTGCTGAACTGACAGGGACTAATATGTAGGGACAATCCACATTGGAGAAGTGGGATGGGTCGGAGAGGGAGGAGAAGTTGGGAGGGTGGAAGCATGAAGGGTGGAAAGAGGACACTATGATGAAGATGTAACTTGAAGTGATAAATGAACATTAAAAAATAAAATAAATAAAAATAAAACATTCCTTGACTTCAGGTATTACAAACTGAACAATACGCATGACTAGACAGTTATTTCACAACTAATAAAATTCTGGTAAAAGTTAGGAGTGAATAGTGAGGAAGAAGCTAGCAATAATAATGATTTCTTACCTCATAACAAGTAATATTAAAATAAAGATTACTGAAAATGGGCTAGTACAGGAGAAACTCTCCCACTTTAAAAAATAAAAAAGATTATTCTGAGTTGATAGTGAGACAATCATACAAAGGAAACAGAAAATATGAAGATAAATGTTTCACATAAAGCAGGAGTGTACTGAAGGTGATGACTCTAATATAAATAATAATAGAAGAAAATATTTATAGTGATCAGCTAAGAAATACTACATGAGTTCCTAAACCAAATTTCCTACCTATTTACAATTATATTAGTATATTATTATTAATACATTAGATATAGTAAATGTTGATGTATTTAAAATAAGTTTAAATGAAAAATAAAATAACAATATTATGGAATGTATATTCTACTGGATAACATCACATTGAACTTTCAATTATTGTTTTCTAGTTAATGGTTTCATGAGGAGATGCTTTTATTTAGATGTTATTAAAAACTAAGACAATATCTTATATGAATATAAGCCCACACTGGTTGTTTGTTCTTTTGTTGATTTTTATAAAATACATCTTTTAATAAATTAGCCCATTTAGTATAAGTTGTGTTAGTAACATCACTTTTTCATAACATCTTTCTTATATTGCTAACATCCTCAGGGTGTGTTACTATATCTCTATTTTCATATATGATATTAGTAATTTAGGTGCTTCTTATTTTTTCTGCCAATAGCATATATACTGAATTAACACACATGAATTTTCTATGTTACAATTTTTCTTCTCCATTATTCTTTAATTTTTAGACATCCACACAATAGATCGGATCATACCCATGGTCCTGCCACCTATGGTGACCCACATGCCCCTTCAATATGTATCACTTCCACATGTCTTCCTTTTGTTTTGAGATTACACACTTAAGCCAGTTACTGTTTCTGATATGTGAGTCAATGTGGAATCCTTTATCCACTGAGGCATGGGCAGCTCCTAACTGCAGTGTGTAGTGACTATTGTTGAGATTTATAAATGTGAAATGTACTGAGAATGATCATGATTATTCAGATCTATAATGCAGTTCTGTAACAATCCTGTACCCACAAAGTACAAGAAATATGGTGGATGATGAATTGGAAAGAATGCAAGAGCTGATGTTTGATCTATTTTGGTGTACATTCCAAAAACTTGAGAGTTATTTATTGTTCTTCTCTTGTATTATGAAGTAATTAACAGATGTCAATGATATCTAATCTATTGATGATGATATTGAGCTAAAGTATTTTATGATCAATCAATTTCTTTTACCTGCCAAATCCATTCTTTCTCACAGAAATGTGTCCAGATCTTTAAATAGAATAGTGCTTTTTTTCCTATTTCTCTTTTAAGCCCTAATACTTCTTAGCTCACATGTCTTCATGCTCTATAGGTGAGCAAATACTCATATCACAAAACTCATAATGTTTTATGTAAGTTTATGATTTTACTTTGGGCTGTATTCAGTTACTTTAGTAACATGTATCCCACAGACTAAGAATTAGATACCCTTGCAGGCAATGCATATCTACAAGGTCTAATTAAAATAACATGTCACTTCACATATACCTCCATTACAGAAACAAAATACCACTTATTTGTCAATGGCAAATCTTGTTAACGTGAACTTAGTTTTCTATCATACATAAAATGAGAAAACTGGAACAGATACTTCGTTGTTGTACTCAAAAATTGTTTATTGACATTTCATAGTCCTTGGATGATTTTTATAACATATAGGCATTATGTACAGAAATTTGTTGGTGAACAAGTCCATGTTCCTGTTCTTTTAGGTCTATTGATTGTAGGATAGTTATCGTGTACTATATGGCTAAAATCCAGTTATAAATGAATACATGCCATGTGCATCTTTCTGAGTCTGGGTTAGCTCACATGATTGAGCTTTTCTAGTTCCATCCATTTGATTGGAAATTGCATGATTTCTTTTTTTTTTCTGATAGCTGAGTAGTATTCCATTGTGTAAATATACCACAGTTTTTTTTATTAATTTTTTTGTTGAGGGACATCTGGGTTGTTTCCGGTTTCTAGCTATTACAAATAAAGCTGCTATGAACATAGTTGAGGAGATGTCCTTGTGGTTTGGTGAGGAATCTTCTGGATGTATGTCCAGGAATTTCATGGCTGGGTCTTGAGGCAGAGCTATTCCCAGTTTTCTAAGATATCGCCAGACTGATTTCCATAATGGTTGTACAAGTTTGCACTCAAACCAGCAATGGAGGAGTGTTCTTCTTTCTCCACACCCTCACCAGCATGTGCTATCATTTGAGTTTTTGATCTTAGCCATTCTGACAGGTGTGAGATGAAATCTCAGAGGCATCTTGAGTCGCATTTCTCTGATGATTAAGGATGTTGAGCATTTCTTCAAGTATCTCTCGGTCCTTAGAGATTCCTCTTTTGTGAATTATTGTAATCAAGAATTATTGTAAACAATAACACCACACAGAGAGATTTTCTTAGGCCCTGTATTTGAATGTTCCCTTGGTCAATATAAACAACAGAGAAAATATAATAATATTCTACTTATGTTTTTTTAAATCTTTAATACTATATATTTTGATCATATTCTTTACTTTCCTTCATGCTTTTTAGATCCTCCACCACCTCACTACCATCCCAACTTCATGTTCTTTCACTCTCTCTCCAAAGAAAAGCTTAGTGAAACAACTTAATGTAACATTTATGCCAAGTTGTGTAGTTAATATGCATTTTCATTAAAGTATATATAAGTATCTAATTAAATTTTTTTCTAAAGTGAAATTTTCTACCATTTGGGGAAAATGCTGCGTAAACTGATTATATTTGAATAAGAATTTTTAAAAATTGAGCAAAGGAATACATATAGACAAAATTATTTAAGAAAGAGAAATAGGGATTGTATGTAGAATTGTAAAACATATTTCAGATAACCACATTTGCAAAGGAAACAAAATTGTAAATGGATGACTAACAGTGAAAAGAGTAATTTTCTTTCTTAATTTTCACATTTGTAAACATTTTTGCATATTTTCAGTCATAAGTTTTCCTAATGTAAAGGGCAATGTTATTTTCAATACAAAATAAGTAGCAAGCATTACAGGAAATAGTTTAAATTTTATTTCCATTGAAAGAGTCAAAACGTCAATATGATGACCTCATATCACATTTTAAAAATTTCTATCTAAAACTAACTTGTAAAGTTCTACTTCATTCTTAAGTTCTGATTGTTGTATGCGAAGTAGACATTTAACTACAATGAAAACACAAAGAGATGGTATTAGTGTTGCTGTCACCATAAAAATCAATGAGCACTATGTGGTGGACCATGGCTCTGAATTGTCAGTCTATAACATAACATACAATCCTCATATTAAATGATGTTTATCATAGACCATTTACATATTAAAACATTAGGTATATGACAGATGTGACTTGTACAATGCAGCTGAAAGGTACTTTTTACTAATCGTATTTTTATACTTTAATACTAAACATCTGTCTATTTTCTATTCCGTTTTCTTTTTTTAAATTAAGATATTAGAAGTCAATTTGATACTATGCTCAGTTAGCAAAATAACAATGACAAATTCTCTCTGGTGATCTATAATCTCACCAGACATAGATTCTTGGCCAGGTGTACAGTACTATGGATGGAGTTACTTTTGTATATATACCCTTTAATACAATCAGCATGAACTTGGTTACTACCATAACACTCATGCCACCATTGTACCAATAAGCTTGTCTGGTCAGACTGTCCTTATTATAGCTTTTGTATTTTATAGTGAGTAAAACTGTTAACAACTACTTTCCCTAGCAGTCTCCCTAACTAGCACCTTCTGTCATTATGAAAGCTAGCCAGCAGAAAGGAAACTTCCATGTCACTAACAACTTGATTTTTCTATGTCCAATGATCAAACATTTGGTGTCTTCAGAAATAGGGCTATGTCATTAAGTTCTGGTTCGAAACTAAGAACAATGTCAATAACCTATATTTTAGTAATCCCTGGGGTCCTCCTGAACACCATGTGAAAAGTAGGATTCCCACATCTGGCACTGGACTTTTAGTTGGATAGCTTCTGAGAGTAGCTTTATTTTTTCTTCAATATAGGGTAATTTATAATAATGGGTTGGTTCTCCCTTCCCTCTCTTTCTGTCTTTATTTTTCTCTGTCACTCCTACGTACAGTTGTGTGGCATGTTTATTAGGAAGCTTATGAAATAATAGGTTTTCATATGGCTTTCTCAAATATCCTTAGTGTTAATTATCTTTCTTGTCATTCTCCTGTTTGCTCTACATTCCCATTCTCCTTACTTTAGCCCTCTCACCAGTACCCAACTACCTCCCTTCTTTATCCTTGTTTTCTTTATCTCCTTCCCTTAAGACTTATCTTTTTTTTTTTTTTTTTTTACTTTTAAAATTGTCAATTATAGGTTTATTTGTGTTCAGTATGGTTTACAAATAGGGGATTGTGTTGGATCCCTTTATTTTTTAATAATTTATTTTTTATTTCTTCAAGTTACATCTCAATCACAATCCCCACCCTACTCCCCCCTCCAGTCCCACCTTTCCACCCTCCGCCCCCTCAACCCCCCCCCATCCTCTTCCCTTCTTTTTTTTTTTTTTTTTAGTTTAAGGTATTTATTTTTCCCCGCAACAGCTCTCCCTTTCAGTCCAAATAATGGTTCTTTTTCTTATAACTATAAATACAATACAAAACAACAGAAATAAATAGGCCATGGTTATAAGAGTTATATGGCTTAGCATACATTCCCAATGTCCAGTCCATATGTATTTGGCACCTGACTTTAACATTCTACTATCTAACCATCTCCATGAGTTTAAAGTTCTATATCTAACTCAGCTTTCATACTAACTTGCCTCACAATTTTAAAAATATCTTCTTAGATCCAGAACACCCTCTTGATTCCTAAACAACTCAAAATTTAACTATGAGACTCTAGCTATCTATTCTTCAACCACCTCAGAGACCTGAGAGGGATAAATATATCTGATTATATAGGAAGTGCAGGGCCTGCAGCTTCCAAAACTAAAAAATGACATACCAGTGGCTGCCTGGACAGTTCCCATTTTCTCTCCATACATTACAGCATCAATCTTCAGCCATTTGGCCCCATTTCTCTGACAGACATTGGTTGTAGAGCAGGAATTATGAAGGACTTAC
>CAJQZJ010000929.1:1170347-1197999 GCA_907164525.1 Lophiomys imhausi
TTTGTTAGTTACTATGACAGTCTATCACAGTTATTTTCTAAGCTACTTAGAAATCAAGTTTCTAAGAGACAAGCAATATTTGCTTATCTAAATATAAGACTTATCTTATCAGAAGGAAGATGGCGACGACCTACACTGACGCATTTTGAACTAAGGCTAAAAAGAGCCATAAAAAAAACACAGTAATTGGGCACTGTGCAAAAACCGGAGGGGCTAGACCCTCCCAGGAACACTCACAGCTCCCAAGGGACTGTTAAAAGTCCAGGGTAAGGCTCTCTCCCCACCTCGTGCAGACACAGAAGCCACTAAACCCGATATTCGGGAACTCCCATTTGGAGAGGTGCCTGGTAAGATTGTCCCCAACTCACAGCAGGCAGAATCAGAGGCTACTTGGCGATAGTTCACTAGCCTATTGGTCTCCCCACACCTCAGGTAGAACTTATACCCACTTAAAAAATTTTGCGAGATAGTGGAAGTCTTAGCAAGGAACAAACAGGGGGCTCAGCGGGTGGTCTGCAGCCGCTCGTGAAGCGGAGGGCGGGAGGTTCCGACAGAGCGCGGGAAACCAGGAACACAAAGGCGGGCGAGAGGGGCTGAATCCCACGCACTTACGGGAGCGCAGCTGGAGAGGGAGCCCGGCTGGCAGGGCCAAATCCCTGTGAACCCACAGCACAGCAGGACAACTGGGGAGAGAGTCAGGCATGGGGTGGGCCAGGGATCCGCACACCCACGGCTGAGCTGCTAGGGCAAGAGGTCCACTCAGGCGGCCTGGGGATCCGGGGCACTGTGCACTCACGGCCAAGCAGCCAGGGAGGGGGAGCCGCGGCTACGCAGACAGGGAGGGAATCAGGCTCAGAGGCCAGGCCTGTGGCGAGAAGCCTAGTGAGAAACCAGAAATCGGGACCGTAGCTGTATTCTGGAAAATCCAGACATATTAGGTGTGGAGCCAGACCCTGTCAGCCTCCGTGACGACAAACAAAGCCCACAGAATCGGTGCCTGGACAAACAGGTCCATACCATCAGAACCATTACAGGCTGAATACTCAGAGTGCAACATAGAGAAGTCTGAATTGGGAGCAGTGAAACAATTCCAGTCCATTACTCACAACCTGAGAATAGGCTGTACCAGCTCATAGTGCCTCAGATGATTAAAACCACAGTGACCCTGAAATCCCACTGTAAGCAACGACAGATAGCCAAGTAACTCGCCCCCGGAACCAAAGCATCCACTGTGGATCCAAGCACAGAAAACGACAAGAACAGACAGCTAAACACACCCAATAGCCAAAGGTCAAAAAAAAAATTGAAATCAAGGAAATATGACTCCAACAATGCAGAATTATCCTAGCTCATCCAATTCGATTGACCTCACACCAACAGAAACACATGAAAACGTTGACAATTCTGCATTATGGAAAGTGATAGAGTCCCTGCAAGAAGAAATTAAATCTATGAAGGAATTCAAAGAAGCCACAATTCTACAACACAAAACAAGGAACAATACCATTAAAGAGCTCCAAGCCAAGGTGACAGAGCTTGAACAGGAAAAGGACAAGGCTATGAAGGATTTTCATACAAAAACAAGCAAGCTGGAGAAGGAAATGTACAAAACGAACAAAACCATACAAGACATGAAAATAGAAATAGAAACAATAAAGAAAACACAGTCAGAGTTAAAAGAGGAAATGGAGAACCAAGGGAAGAGAACAGGAACTACAGATGTGAGTATCAACAATAGGATGCAAGAGATGGAAGACAGGATCTCAGGCATGGAAGATTCAGTGGAAGAAATCAGTACAACATCCAAAGAAAATGAAAAGACTAAAAAATCAATGAAAAGATGGAACCTAAGAATTATAGGTATAGAGGAAAGAGAGGACTCCCGACTCTAAGGTCCAGGAAATATCTTCAACAAAATCATAGAGGAAAACTTCCCAAACCTGAAAAAAGAGATGCCAATAAAAATCCAAGAGGCTTACAGAACACCGAACAGATTAGACCAGAAAAGAAACTCCTCTCGCCACATAAAAATTGAAACTCCAAATGTACAGAACAAAGAAAGAATATTGAAAGCTGTAAGAGAAAAAGGTCAAGTCACATACAATGGCAGACACAACAGAATTACACCTGACTTCTCCTCAGAAACTTTAAAAGCTAGAAGAGCCTGGTCAGATATACTACAAGTCCTGAGAGATCATAGGTGCCCAGCCAGACTACTTTACCCAGCAAAACTCTCTATCAACATGGATGGAGAAAACAAGATATTCCATGACAAAATCAAATTTAAAAAATATCTACCCACAAATCCAGCCCTACAGAAAATCCTAGAAGGAAAATCGCAACCCAGAGAAGAAAACTCCACCCAAGAAAACAAAGGGAATAGAAAACCCCTCAGCAACTAAACCAAAAGAGACACAGGACCATCACCTATACCAAACTAATGGGAAATAACAACCCCAGGTCACTATTATCCATCAACATCAATGGACACAACTCCCCAATTAAAAGACATAGGTTTACAGAGTGGATCCGCAAGCAAGACCCTTCCTTATGCTGTATACAAGAGACACATCTAACTATGAAAGATAGACACTATCTCAGAGTAAAGGGCTGGGAAAAGGTATTCCAAGCTATGGACCCAGGAAACAAGCCAGAGTAGCCATCCTAATATCAAACAAAACAGACTTCCAACTGAAGTTAATGAAGAAAGACAAAGAAGGGCACTATATACTCATTAAAGGGAATATTCATCAAGAGGAAATCTCAATACTGAACATCTATGAACCAAATACAAAGGCACCTACTTTTGTAAAAGAAACACTTCTAAAACTTAAAGCGCACGTAATCACAACACATTAGTAGTGGGAGACTTCAACACCCCACTCACAACAAAGGACAGAACATCAAGACAGAAGACAAACAGAGAAATATTGAGTCTAACAGAGATCATGAAACAAATGGACCTAACAGATATCTACAGAACGTTTCACCCAAACACAAAAGAATACACCTTTTTCTCAGCACCCCACGGAACCTTCTCCAAAATCAACCACATAGTTGGTCACAAGGATAGTCTCCATAGATACAAGAAAATTGAAATAACACCGTGTATCTTATCAGACCACCACGGAATAAAGCTGGATTTCAACAGCAAAAGAATCAACAGAAAGCCTACACACACATGTAAATTGAACAGCTCCTTACTGGATGACCACTGGGTCAGGGAAGAAATAAAGAAGGAAATCAAAGACTTCTTAAAATCCAAAGACAATGAAGACACAACATACCCAAACCTATGGGATACATTGAAAGCTGTGCTACGAGGAAAGTTCATAGCACTAAGTGCTTTCAAAAAGAAAATTGTGACAGCTCATATTAGTGAACTAACAGCTAAGCTGGGTGAATTGGAAAAAAAAAGAAACAAACACTCCCAAGAAGAGCAGAAGGCAGGAAATCATCAAACTTAGGGCTGAAATCAACAACTTAGAATCAAAAAGAACTATACAAATAATCAGTGAAACCAAGAGTTGGTTCTTTGAGAAAATCAACAAAATAGACAGACCCTTAGCCAAATTAACTAAAAGGCAAAGGGAAAGAACCCAAATCAACAAAATCAGAAGTGAAAAGGGAGAAATAACAAAAGACATTGAGGAGATCCAGAAAATATTCGGGCATTACTTTAAAAATCTATGTTCCACTAAATTTGAAAACCTAAGCGAAATGGACAATTTCCTCGATAAATTCCACCTACCAAAACTAAATCAAAATCAGATTAACCGCTTAAACAGCCCAATAACACCCAAGGAAATAGAAACAGTCATTAATAATCTCCCAACCAAAAAAAGCCCAGGGCCAGATGGCTTTAGCACGGAATTCTACCGGACCTTCAAAGAGGAACTAACACCATTACTTTTCAAACTCTTCCAACACATAGAAACAGAAAAAACACTGCCAAACTCATTCTATGAGGCCACTGTCATTCTGATTCCTAAACCACACAAAGACCCAACAAAGAAAGAGAACTTCAGACCAATCTCCCTCATGAACATAGATGCAAAAATACTTAATAAAATACTAGCAAACCGAATTCAAGAACACATCAAAAGTATCATACACCATGATCAATTAGGCTTCATCCCTGGAATGCAGGGATGTTTCAATATACGAAAGTCTATCAAGGTAATTCACCACATAAACAAGATGAAAGAAAAAAACCACATGATAATCTCGCTAGATGCAGAAAAAGCATTTGACAAAATCCAACACCCCTTCATGCTAAAAGTTCTGGAGAGAACGGGCATACAAGGACCATACCTAGAAATAATAAAGGCAATATACAGCAAGCCAGTAGCCAACATCAAATTAAATGGAGAGAAGCTTGAAGCATTTCCTCTAAACTCAGGGACAAGACAAGGAAGTCCACTTTCACCATATCTCTTCAATATAGTACTTGAAGTCCTTGCTAGAGCAATAAGACAACTAAAGGAGATCAAAGGGATAAAAAAGGAAATGAAGAAGTCAAATTATCCCTATTCACAGATGATATGTTAGTATACATAAGCGACCCCAAAAACTCCACCAAAGAACTCTTACAGCTGATAAACAACTTCAGCAAGGTGGCTGGATACAAAATTAACTCAAAAAAATCAGAAGCCCTTCTTTATACAACAAACAAATATACCGAGAAAGAAATAACAGAAACAACCCCCTTCACAATAGCCACAAAGAACATAAAATACCTGGGGGTAACCCTAACCAAGCATGTAAAGACCTATATAACAAGAACTTCAAGCCCCTGAAGAAAGAAATGGAAGAGGCCATTAGAAGATGGAAAGAACTCCCATGCTCATGGATAGGTAAGATCAACATAATAAAAATCGCTATCCTACCAAAAGCAATATATAGATTTAATGCAATTCCTATCAAAATACCAACATAATTCTTTATAGACCTGGAAAAAGCTATTCTCAACTTCATATGGAACAACAAAAAGCCCAGAATAGCTAAATCAATCCTGTCCAATGAAAAAACATCTGGAGGTATCACCATCCCAGATTTCAAGCTGTACTACAGAGCAACAGTAATAAAAACAGCATGGTACTGGTATATTAACAGACCAGTGGATCAATGGAATCGAATTAAAGACCCAAACATGGACCCACACACCTATGGCCAACTAATCTTTGACAAAGAAGCCAAAACCGCACAATGGAAGAAGGACAGCATCTTCAACAAATGGTGCTGGTCCAACTGGATGTCCACTTGCAAAAGAATGAAATTAGACCCATACCTATCACCTTGTACAAAACTTAAATCCAAGTGGATCAAAGACCTTAACATCAGGCTGGCCACACTAAAGACACTAGAAGAAAAAGTAGGAGAAACCCTCGAACTCATTGGCACAGGTGACAACTTCCTGAACAGAACACCAACAGCTCAGGCCCTGATCAACAATTAATAAATGGGACCTCATGAAACTGAAAAGCTTCTGTAAGGCAAAGGACACTGTCATTTGAATAAAACGGCAACCAACAGATTGGGAGAAAATCTTCACCAACCCCACATCTGATAGAGGGCTATTATCTAAAATCTACAAAGAACTCAAGAAATTAAATGCCAAGAAACCAAATAATCCAATCAAAAAATGGGAGATTGAGCTAAATAAAGAATTCACAAAGGAGGAATCCCTAAGGGCTGAGAGACACCTGAAGAAATGTTCAACATCCTTAATCATCAGAGAAATGCAACTCAAGACGACCCTGAGATTACACCTAACACCTGTTAGAATGGGTAAGATAAAGAGCTCAAATGATAGCGCATGCTGGCGAAGGTGTGGAGAAAGGGGAACCCTACTCCATTGCTGGTGGGAGTGCAGGCTTGTGCAACCACTATGGAGGTCTGTCTGGCGATTTCTTAGAAATCTAGGAATAACCTTGCCTCAGGACCCAACCATACCACTTCTGGGTATACACCAAAAGGACCTCTCACGGAGACATAGGGAAGTCTCCTCAACTATGTTCATAGCAGCCTTATTTGTAATAGCTAGAAACTGGAAACAACCCAGATGTCCCTCAACTGAAGAATGAATTAAAAAATTGTGGTACATCTATACAATGGAATATTACTCAGCTATAAGAAACAATGAAATCATGCAATTTGCAACCAAATGGATGGATCTAGAGGAGCTCATCCTGAGTGAACTAACCCAGTCTCAGAAGGATGCACATGGCATCTATTCACTTATAGTAGGATTTTAACTATATCGTACAGGATATCTGTACTACAACCAACACACCAAAAGGAACATGGACATAAATTTTTTTTTATCTTTTTCTTTTTCCTTCTTTTTTTCTTTTTTCTTTTTCCTTTTCCCTTCTCTTTTTCCTCTCTTTTTTGTGGATATTCTGTGTTTTTGTGGGTTTGTGTGTTTGTTGTTCTTTTTTTTAGTATTCCCCCAGTAGCAAGGAGACACCTTTCACTGGCAGTACTGCCTCGTAGGCCCCCGGAGTATGAAGAGGCTCTTGGCCCTCATATGACTCCTGATCTGTGGTGAGAGACTGCTAGGCAGGGACACTCCACCCCAGAGGAACAAGACGGAAGGGTCAGGGGGTAGAGCATGGGAGGGTGGGGCTGGGAAGCGGGAAAAGAGGACAATATGATAAGGATGTAACCTGAAGCAACAAACAAATAAATTTATTAACTAAAAAAGAAAAAAAAAAAGGCAGGTGGCAGGGCTGAAACACTGTGAATGGAATAGAGGATACAGCCATTCGGCCTGGTTTTGCAGACCTCCAGGTGTAGAGAAGATGTGGAGCTAAGGTAAAATACAAGAGAATTGTGGTATTGGCCCATGCCTTTGACTTCAGTGGAGATGGGGGAGCACCGTAGAGTTGGTTGTCTTATGTATTCTGGAGTCATACAGAGCAGGGTGGTGAGGGTGCATATTCTTGGTCCCACCATTCAAGAAGAGTACACCCTTGGTCCCAGCTCCCAGCACACTGGAGACAGAAATGGGCAGATCCCAGAGCTCAGGGTCAGCCTGATGCTGGGCAAACTCTAAGTAGAGAAAGACTTCGATCCAGGAGTGGTGGAACACATCTTTGATCCCTTCATATGGGAAACACAGGTCTCTGATCCCAATAATTAGAGTTCAAAGACACACACATGTGATTTGGAGGGACCTAGGTTTGGAGGTTACTTACAAAAGGCCTTCTCGATGCAGGCAGATTGTTCTTTGGGATCTTAAAATATATACACTAGAGCTGGTTTAGCTCTAAGGTGACAGAATGATTTCTTCTTTAACCCGGATTGAAAGATAACGCTTTGTATGTTGTAGGAAGGCCAAATTTGCTTCAGGAGAAGTACTACCTAGCCCCCCCCCCCCTAAAAAAAAAAAGAGGGCAATTGTCCCAGGGTTGGGATTGGGGCAGGGCTCTGTTCTTATCTTTCCAGGAGAATCGAAGTGTCCATTAGGTGAGCCCGGGGATGGCAGGACAGCGGAATCCTCAGCGGAGAGCAGAATCAGGCACCAAGGAGGACGAGTGACCCAGTTGATTCTGCCTGGCAGACTTCCTCAATAGCTGTCTCCATCGGGGGCCTGCAACCACCACAGCAATCCAATGTCACTGGGACCGCTCAGCTCTACACAATGCCCCGGCAGGAACCTCAGTGAAGCCTGCAAGATCAGCTTCTCCCTACAAACCCCTTAGGTCATCTAAACAGCTGAGAACAGAAGGACTGAACATAAAAGGATTGTACTAACATTTTTAACCATTTCTTTCATTTGGGTTCGGGCCCCAAACAGGTCTACTATGACCCAAATCAGCAATAAGTCACTTTAAGAGAGCGACGTCCAATGCCCAGAGGCTGGGGAAGGTGTTTCTCCGCCCTTCTTTTTGGTTATTTGAACGATAACTGAAAACTCCGATATTTAGGGGAGGAGATTACAAGCTGATAAATGGTCCTGTTTAATGGGTTTTGGAGGTTAGCCCCAGGGAATTCCTACTTTTCCTTTTCTGTATCCTTCTTCCTCTCCTATGTAGGAGTGCATAGGCTTGAGAAAAATGAGATATAGACATAGCACAGGAAGGTCCAAGAAGAAGGGGTGGATTATTGAATATGCCCTTATATCTTTGTATATTGATGCAAAATTAGTAGTTTATTTGGCTAAAGTGGTATTGACCATTGTTTATTGTGCAAAAATAAGATTGTATTGGATTACATCGGTATTGATCTTTGTATATTGATACAAAATTAAGATTATAGTTGGCCACAATGGTATTGACCCTTGCATATGGATGTAATATTAAGATTGTATTGGGCTACATAGGCATTGATCTTTGTATATTGATACATAATTAAGAGTATATTTAACCACAATTGAATAGATCTTTTTATATTGATACAAAATTAAAGGTAATGCTTCCTAATGGTATCATACCTAGAGATACTTAAAAATCAAATGTGAAGCTCTGGCCTCTTGATACCAACCATCTAAAACGGTCTAGGATAGTTAAGTAAAACAAACTGTTAATCATGCAAACATGTCACTTTGTTAGCTACTATGACAGTCTATCACAGATATTCTCTAAACTACCCAGTAATCAAGTTGCTAAGAGACAAGCAACATTTGCTTATCTAAATACAAGAGATGGATAGGGCATCTTCAAAAACCCCAAGAGATCTGCAGAATATGGCATTTAAAGATGTTATCTTAAATTAAGATTTTCTTGTTTTTTTTTTTTGATATAGAGACATATCAGCGCCTGACAGCACCCCTATTCTACTCCAAGTAGAAGATAAGCATCAAAGAACCTCCACTGTAAGATGGTTGAATTAGTGGCAAGCCTATCTCTTGGCATGAAAAAACCCCTTGCACCAACTGCAGACAGACTGCTGTCCAAAAAGGACAAAACTTGGTAGCAGGGAAGTCAACAGCCTAACTCTGCCAAGACAGGGTAGGTAAGTCCTTCATAATCCCTGCTCTACAACAAACGTCTGTCAGAGAAACAGGACCCAAAGGCTGAAGACTGATGCAGGAATGTATGGAGAGAAAATGGGAACCTTCCAGGCAGTCATTGGTATGTCCTTTCTTAGTTTTGGAAGCTGCAGGCCCTGCACTTCCTATATAAGCTGATATATTTATCCCTCTCAGGTCTCTGAGGTGGTTGAAGAATAGACAGCTAGAGTCTCATAGTTAAATTTTGAGTTGTTTAGGAATCAAGAGGGTGTTATAGATCTAAGAAGAAACTCTTAAAAATGTGTTGCAAGTTAGTATGAATGTTGAGTCAGATATAGACCTTTAAACTCATGGAGATGGTTAGATAGTAGAATGTTAAAGTCAGGGGCCAAATATGTATAAACTGGACATTGGGAAGGTATACTGGGCCATTTAACTCTCATAAATGTGGCATATTTATATCTGTTGTTTTGTATAATACTTACTGTTATAAGAGAAGGAACCATCTGTTGGACTGAAAGGGGAAACTTCTGGGGGGAAGAGGGTGGAAGGGCGGGATAGGAAGGGGGAATAGGGAGGGGTTTGTGACTGAGATGTAACTTGAAGGAAAAAAAATAAAGTATTTAAAAAAAAAGACATCTTATCCTCCCTTCATTGACTTGTGCAGCTTTCACTCCTCACCAGAGAAGCTTCTTTTCGGTGGATTTCATGAAGTTAATGCAGCCTCACAACAGTCCAAAGTGAAAATAATAAATAACTGTGGAGTGATCACCCATAAATGGGACATGTATATCATGTGTCCTCCCTGCAAGGCTCAGACAATTTGTAAGAGAAAAAAAGGAAGACTGTAAATCCAGAGGAGTGGAGAAGATGTCAATAATCAGTATTTTCTGGACATGAAAAGATCAATGTATAGTGAGACTTTCTTGGACTTGCCAACCGATGACTAAAAACACAGCAACTTTTTATTATTTATAAAAGATTAATATATATTATATAGCTGGGCAGATCCACAGCTATTCTAACCTGACAAATCTTGGCTATGTCCAGCCATGTGGCTCATTTGTTACCTCTCTCACAGCCCTTGTACCTGTTCTTCCTTTTGTGGCTTTTAAAAAAATATTTATTTATTACTTCAGGTTATATCTCCATCTCAGTGTCCTCTTTCCACCCCTCCCAGTCCCACCCTCCCATCCTCTACCCCCTATCCTTTCCATGACACTCCTCTGGAGTGGAATGTCCCTACATAAAAGTCCCCTGCCCCATTTCAACAGTCATATGAGGGCCAAGAGCCTCCTAATACACTGGGGCCTACAAGGCAGCACCACTAGGGCAAAGCGTCTCATTGACAGGAAAATCTATGTTCCTGATACCTTTGGTGCATTGGTTATAGTATAGTTATCCTGTACTATAATGCTAAAATTGACTATAAGTGAAAAGAAGCCATGTGCATCCTTCTGGGTCTATGTTAGCTCAATCAGGATGAGCTTCTCTAGTTCCATCCATTTGACTGCAAATTGCATTATTTCATGGTTTCTGATAGCTGAGTAATATTCCATTGTGTAGATGGAGTGTACCCAGGTTTTTTATCCATTCTTCTGTTGAGGGAAATCTGGGTTGTTTCCAGTTTCTAGCTATTACAAATAAGGCTGCTATGAACACAGATGAGGAAACTTCCTTGTGATTTGGTGAGGAATCAATTGGATGTATACCCAGAAGTGGTATGGCTGGATCCTGAGGCAGAGCTATTCCAAGTTTTCTAAGATATTGCCAGACTGACCTCCATAGTGTTTGCAAAAGCCTTCACTCTCACCAGCAATGGAGGAGGGTTCTCCTTTCTCCACACCCTTGCCAGCATGTGCTGTCATATGAGCTTTTGATTTGAGCCATTCTGACAGGTGAGAGATATAATGTCAGAGTCATCTTGAGTTGCATTTCTCTGATGATTAAGGATGTTGAGCATTTCTTCAAGTGTCTTTCAGCCTTTGTGAATTCTCTGTTTAGCTCTGTTCCCCATTTTTTGATTGGATTTTTTTATTTCTTGGCATTTAATTTCTTGAGTTCTTTGTAAATTTTGGATATTAGCCATCTGTCAGATGTGGGGTTGGTGAAGATTTTTTCCCAATCTGTAGGCTACCTTTTTGTTCGAATGACTGTGTCTTCTGCCTATGGAAGCTTTTCAGTTTCATGAGGTGCCATTTATTGATTGTTGGTCCTAGATCTTGAGCTGTTGGTGTTCTGTTCAGGAAGTTGTCACCTGTGCTGATGAGTTCCAGGGTTTTCCCCACTTTATCTTCTAGTAGATTTAGTGTGTCTGGCCTTAAGTTAAGGTCTTTGATCCACTTGGACTTACATTTTGTACAAGTTGATAAGCATGGGTCTAATTTCATTCTTTTACATATCGACATCCAGTTGGACCAGCACCATTTGTTGAAGATGCTGTCCTTTTTCCATTGTGCGGTTTTGGCTTCTTTGTCAAAAATTAAGTGACCATAAGTGTGTGGGTTCATTTCTGGGTCTTCAATTCGATTCCATTGATCCACTGGTCTGTTTCCATACCAGTACCATGCTGTTTTTACAGCTATTGCTTTGTAGTACAGCTTGAAATCTGGGATGGTAATACCTCCAGATGTTTTTTTTTCTTTATTGCACAGGATTGATTTAGCTCTTCTAGTTTTTTTGTTGTTTCATATGAAATTGAGAATAGCTTTTTCCAAGTCTATTAAGAATTGTGTTGGTATTTTGATACGACTTGCATTGAATCTGTATATTGCTTTTGGTAGGATGGTCATTTTTATTATGTTGATCCTACCTATCCATGAGCATGGGAGATCTTTCCATCTTCTGATGGCCTCTTCAATTTCCTTTAAGAACATCTGCATAATATGGTCTACAGTATTCCCCTTATGTTCATTTCCACCAAACCACCTTTCCCAACTATGCCATATTATTCTCTCTGGTCTTGAATTTTTATATTCTCTTTGATTGCCACTTCAGTTTATTTCCTCAAATAGCAGCTAAATTGACAGAAAACATAACTGACATCAGGAAAATCCTTAAATAAAGGTTATCCTCCATAGACAGAAAACATGAATTCACTAATGTAACTCAAAAATTGTTGTCTTTGCATCTACATCCCATGTGACTCTTCTTTGCCTTCATTTTATTGGAATGGAAAAGTAAAGAAGAAATGATAGTTTGGTAGTTTTTCATGTGTGCTATCTATTTTCTTTTTATGCATTCTATGCAATATGTTTTATCATGTTCTTCATCATCCAACTCCATGCTCTGTCTCTCTCTGTCTGTTGTTCTTCCCTTTATATCTTTTAAAAACAAAACAAAAATGAAAATCAAAACAAATAAACAAAAAACATTAAGACAAAATCACCAAATAAAACAAAAGACCACGAAAGAAAAATGGAGTCCGTTTGTGTTGTACAAATATTCCTAGGCAGGGACCTCCTCTCAGGTGTGCTTAATATGGTCAGTGGCTGTCCAGTGGAGAAAGGTGACTTTTTACTCTCCTGCCTTTATCACTTGCAAATTTCTTCTTGTTTAGGGGTGGAAATTTGTTTCTTCTTCCCCTTCAAAGTGCCACCATTTTGTCTTGTTTGAACCTGTTCAGGTTGTTGGCAGGTTATCACAGTCTCTGTAACTTCATATGTGGACTTGTCCAGTTGTATCTGGAAAACAGTTTTCTTGAAGACGTCCATTCCCTCTGGCTCTTGTGATTCTTTCTCCCCTTCTTCTGCACAGATGCCTGAGATTTGAGAGGAGGGGATAGATAAAGACATCTCATTTTGGACTTAGTGCTCCAAAGTCTCTAATTCACTACACATTGTGCTAGATAGCTTCTCAAGTACCTATTGTGCAGAAAAGAAAGAGGCAAAAAAACTAATTTCTCCTGTCATATACAGTGAAATTCAGTATAGTTTGAGCTTGACAATTGTCCAACATTTGCAAGATGTGCAGGAGCTGTCTCTGTTGATTTTGACATGACTCTGATGTTTTTTTCTCTTAGTTACAAAGGGCAAAGTAAAGGAAGGGAGAACACATCTTTTAATGATTGAATAAAGCTGCTAATGAATTATTACTGAGGAGGTCTATATAATAAATTCCGTTTCCATCTCCTGGTCTAAACTCATCATGCAATAATACATAGATATAAAAGAATATGTATTTATTAAGTACTACAGCATAGTTTGCTAAAAACTTGAGTTGATTGGACTGCAGAACTATCTCAATTGGTAATGTACTTGGTGAACAACTAGAAGGACCTGAGTTCAAATACCTTGATCCCATGTAAAAAGTCACATGTGACATTGCATGCTCATAAGCATAGCACTGGGGAGACACTGGCAGGACCTGTGGCAAAACCAAATACTACTCTGTGAAAAAAGGAAACAGACAAAGAGACCAATACAACAACAAATAGGCACATAGCCATAAATTGATTCCTAATGACATTCTGCTACACTCATAGAACAGTGCCTTGCTCGGCAATTATCAAAGAAACTTCCTCCGATAGCAGATGGAAAAAGTTACAGAGACCCATAGCCAAATAAAGAGAGTGAGGGGCTTTAGAATGGCTTCTAGTTTAGTGCTTTCATGGGTTTCCTGAAACTCCTAGGTTTCTATTTCTTGTGCGTTCACTTGAGCACGGTTTCTTCTCTTTGTTTGTTCTGTCCAATTACAATATGTCAGTTTTGGTTTTATTTTAGTATATTTTATTTTATTCTTCCTTAGAAGTCTGTTTTTTTTTCTAATGAGAGAGAAGCCAAGAATAGATACAATAGCATTGGGGAGGAATTAATTGGTAAGAGAAGACAGAAGGGAAAGCATAATCAGGATATAATGTGTAAGAAAAAAAATTAGTTTCAATAAAAGGGGGTTATGAATTGATCTGGGGATAGATATAGAAAGACACCTGATATCACCTTCTGATCTCTGAATACCTGTATGTTGGAAAGCACACGCATGCATACAACTATATACACTACATATCCATGTGTTTATGTATGTACACAAATATATACACACATATTTATTTTCCTAATATTGCACATTTGGGTCAAATAATATTTTTATTAGGCTATGTTGGTCTAAATATACAAAATTAAAAAAGTTAGAATCAGAGAGGCTACACTGAGAATGTTAGTAATCATTAGGAAATTAAACTTCTGGATTTGTACTAAATGTTTGCAGAATCTATCTAGAATTTAGATATTATAGATACTATAATATTAGGTAATACAAATATTAGGCCTTAAACACTCTAAAATATGATCAATTATGTATATGGTACCTAGGACATAATGGGAAATATAATAGGCATTTTAAAATAAGTTAACAATTACAAACATATTTTATATTTTTGGTTGTGAGCCTAGCCTTTAACGGCTGAGCCATCTCTCCGGCCCTACAAACATATTTTAATAAAGCACCCTTTAAAATATTAAATGATCATTACAACATTTATTCTTGATGATCACTTAGATTGGCAATGAATGGGCTATGGTAAAGCTGAGCAAGATATGCTCTTAGGAAAATAGTAAGGTTCATGACAAGGATATGATAGGAAATAAAGAGCAACACAGTGATAAAAAACTAAGTGTTGAAGAAAGAACATTAAAAATAAATGACTTTAATTGGAATACCTCAAGTGTGATAAGGAATGTGACCTTAACAGATCATATATACACAGTTGGAGAACCAGAAATCATAGGTATTATCTATAATTTTCCAATTGATTCCATTAAAATTTCTATCATAAATGGAAAGAAAAAATACATAGTATATAAACTTAGTAATGTTCACCATGACTTAGTATATTAAGTCGTGTAGCTTGCATGGTGTCAGAGCATGTTCAGAAGGAATCCATAGTAGGATATTTCTTATGGCTGACTTATATAAAGCATGCACTTGATGTCAAGAGCAAAAAGGCATGTTATGCTAGAAATGAGAATCTTAAATGTCATTCTCACAGGTTTGATCTTTATTTATTGAGTAATTGATCATTTTTAGTTGATTTCAGAAAAGTGTTATGAATATGCAAAGTACATTGTAAAAATAACTCACTGAGAAAAGGATGCACTAGACAGTTATGAGATATGGAGAACAAAATAGTTACCATCTTTCACAAGTGAGTGTTAGGTTGGGAAATATCTCTTTAGATATCATGGTATACTTTCTGAATGTTGGTTGTCATATCTAGGGGCAAAATGGCAAAGGTACCTAGTAAGCATGGACAATGGATGGCGCAAAATATGCTGTGAAGTATTTAGCACATGCTCCCATAACAAAAGGAATTATCTGATTGGAAAAGTCACTAGTATCAAGTTGTAGATAAAATCTGCTTTGTGAAGTTGGCTTCTCCAATATTGTACTTACCTAATTCCTATTCTCAGTTATATTTAAAATATTATTATGATGACTCATTTCCTACATCACCAAAGACTGCATAAATTAGTCAAAATAATGATTTATATTTTATTTTAATATCCTTGAACATAAGTACATTTCTGATATATATATATATATATATATATATATATATATATAGTTATTTGATGTTTGGTTTTTATTATCAAAACTTTCAGTCTTACTTCACTCTCTTCTTCAATTGATGGTTTCCAAGAAGTTAAAAGTATTTCTTATTTTAGGTCCCTCTGAAAGATGATTTTTACCAATAACCTCTTTTGGGTTTTTCTTTAATTTTGGTACCTTAAAAGCTGTATGTCCATCTGTTTTTTTCCTGTTTGTTTGTTTTTCATATCCTGTTTGCTCTTCTCTGATGCTCTTGGCTCTGTGTTGTAGTTTGACATTAATTTGATAACATTCATAGCAATTACTGTTTTAAATATTTTCTCTGAAAACATTTGTATTAATTCTCTTCCATAATTTTCCCATTATTCATATTTACTTCATCAGAAGTTCTTCTAGAGTCTTGAGTATTCTCTTTGGTTATTATGTTTTAGTTTCCTTCAAAACTTTGTTATAGCATAGGAGATGGTATAATAGAAATATGTCAGAATTTCTTATTTACCTACTTTTCATCTGATTATTTGCAAAGCTAAATATACTTATGTTCATAAATAGTTTTTATTTTCATTTTTGTTCTATATATATATTGGATGGCAATATAATCTGTTCACATAGCTGACTCTCCCTCACCATACCTCCTCCCCCTTCCTTATCCCCCCTCTCTGTTTCACTCCCTACCAAGTGTCCCCTTCTTCCTATTTCATTTCCAAGTGCCTTCTCCATGGAGAGGCCTATCAGGAAGATAAACCTAGCTAGTCTTTTGTGGTGTCAGGTTTATGTAATCAATACTTTCTTCAACCAACTTTTAACTTGGGCTAATAACTCTTCAGTTCCAGATATTGTTCTGAAGTATACAGGACAAACTTTAGGCAATTGTTCTTTCTTCTCGTGCCTGGTCTGTCAGGTGTCTTTTGTGTCACATCCTGTTCTGCCACACAGTCTCTCTATTCACTGTTTATCCAGTGGCTTAATTGTTGAAGCTCTATACAAACTCATCTACTAATTTTTTTTAGCCATTCAATTGTTTTAATTCCTCCATGTAAATTTTGTTTTTGTTTCCTCAGATGAGGGAATTCAACGAGAGCCACACCTCACTGAGTTGAGCTTTATGAATATTTGGCTTAAGATGATCCCAGAATATTTTGTTTCTAACTATCCATTCCTAGGATTAGGCCTTGAAGCTTCTAGCCTCCATGCAAACTAGTCTTCTACAAGCCCAGACCTTGAAGGCTTCAGCTTCCAGCCTCCATCTGCTAACTTAGACCTACAATGTTTTCAGCCTCCAGGACTTACTGCTGAATAAAGTCACCCTTTCTAGCTCTTTCTGAATACTGGCCAGCTGGTTTAACTTTGCTATTCTGGCTCAAAACTCCTCTCCAAACTGACTGATTCAAATTGACTTCTTTCTGCTTTTCACTGAAATGCTCTGCTTAGAAAAACTACCTCTTAAATACATGAACAGTACTGCAGGAACTCAACTGCACATAATTAAACTACACTAAACTTAACAGAACTGTACTGTACTCATAAACTCTACTGTACTATCTCCACAAAATCTACTATACTGCCTCTATGAACTCTCTTGCTTCTCTCTGCGCTACTCTTAAGTAGTTTCTCTCTGATCTGTTCTCCTGAGAGTTGGGCATACCCTATCTCTGACTCATTTTGTCAAATCTTTTACTGATTCATCACTTTGTCTGTCCCTCAATTAGACACTTTAGTTTCTGATTAAAGGTATGTACTAAATTTCAGTCAGAGGTATTAAAGGTGTGTTGTATCTATTTTCAGCCATAGGGATTAAGGGTTTGTGTTTCAACTCGAGGGATTAAAGGTATGTACCAAGGCCATGTCTGTATTCAAGCCAGATCACATACTTCTAGTTCTTTGCATGTGAACTCTTGTCAGAGTAGCCTTGCTGCTGCATTACAATTCCTCCACACCTGTGAATAAAATTGCAACCTATTCTAAAACTTTACTGCTTTTCCTTTTATCACTTTTCCTTAATTACCTTCAGTTTTTCGTTACTTGAAATTATAGCTTAGTCAGAGTGTTGGTTATGATGATTTATGACAATTTATTCAGCTGTAATTGTAACACCTAACATACTAATATTAACTAAATGCAGATTTTAGTCCTTTTAATTTCTTTTCTAAGACAAGGACAGCTTCAAGCTCCATTTCATCTTGCCTCTGTCTTTTCAGTATTCAAAGATAGACCTGTGTGTACCATCATGGTCAGTTCAAAATTCATAATGAGCAGGGTACTATTATGTCTTTTATTGAATTTGGCCTGTCTTTGGGATATAATTTTCAGCTGTAGCTGATGCAGCTATAATTATAAAGACATGTATTCATCTGGAAAAGCAGTATCTAAGAAATCAACAGATTTTAGTTCAGGACAAATAAAAAAGTACAGCAGGTCCTTGAATGGAACAAGAAATCCCATTTTCTTACTTTTAGCTATACTGAACACTTCACTAAAATAATTTTGACTCAGGGAAAATGCTCCCTTAGGAAATAACAATAAGGAAACAGAACATTCAAGACACATACATTAGTTGTTGTAATAGTAAAAATAGTGATGTGAGTGTGTATAAAAACAACGAGTAATCTTACTGGGAGATCACAAAAGTGTTTCCTTTAAACAAAGTTGAAACCTTTAGTTTTTACCACTATGAAAGAGAAAACTGATATGCAGAGCATTTTATTTTTTTACAGAACATTATACATAGGTAAGGTATATTTTTGCTTTGGTCAAAGAAATCTAGATTCTAGGTACACAAAGAGGCATGATAACGGAGAACTGAGTAATGGCAGTAATCCAGATTTCAGGAAATTTTTGGATGCTGTCCTCTTCAAAATTTTTAGTAACTTTCCAATGAGTTATTAAAATTTGTGTATTTTCATATTGCCTATTTATGTTAGATCTCCTAACTTATTAATATAAATCAAATCACCTTTACATGGTAGAAATAACAAAAAATCCTTTCAAGAGTTACGAAGATGGGACCACCTAACAAATACTGCCATTTGTCCTCACCCACATTTAAGTGAGAAATCCATTGAGAAGCCTGTTTTAGAATTTCCCTTCTTTGGGATGGAAATCTGATCTTTGCTTCTTCTCTCATATGCAAAGAGTGGTGTACCCCTCACCCATACAAAAGATAGAAGAACTGGAAGATAGAAGACAGCATTAGTGGAATGTTGAGGGAAGGTCTAATATTGTTTCTGATACATTCAATTCAATGCTGAGATCTGGTTACCGCCCCTTCTGAGGCATTCTCTTGATTGGTTAATAAAAGTCTCTTATGGCCAATTAGCTGGGCAGAAAGAGTCTCTGGGCAAACACAGAGACTCACGCTCTTTCTGCCAGGAGACACAGAAGGAGACAGACAGCTGGAGAATACTAGAAGGTAATCATAGGCATATGGCGGTTTGGGATTAGGTGATCCGATCCGGGTTAACATAGAGTAGCTAATTGAGAGTCTGCCCCGCTAAGGGCTAAGTGTTAAAACATTAAAGATCTTGGTGTGTTTAATTATTGGGGAAAAGACTGTGGCGGCTTATAGGCCCTCAGTCCAAGCAGTCCCGGGCTGTTGGACTTCCAGACTCTCAGACTCCCCTTGAGCCAAGGCAAATCTCCCGCCAAGCTGCTAGTAATTCTATTGGCCTAATATAACAACTTATATTAATTAACAGAGTTACAGGCAGTGTAGGCCTCCTTTGGTCCTGGGGGCTCTTTCTCCAGGATAAGTTAGGCAACCGGTTAAGGCACTCAGGCCAGGCCACCTGCTCCTCTGCCAAGCCGCCGGCTACTCTGCCGGCCTAATATTACAGTTTATACTTACTAATAACTACATTAATTAATTAATTAATTAATTAATTAATTTGCAGTTTTCAGTGGAAGACTAGCAATAGTACTCCAGTAAGTTTGTTATAAGGGACATAGAGACTGGCCAGTATTCACTAAGAAAGAATCTAAAAGGAGGAAAGTGGGTTGTAAAAAAGAGTCTTTAGTGTCAAAACAGAGGATCTTGCCTTGTGAATTTCTTTCCTGGGAGATCTTCCAATTCTCCTATACCCTGGCTCTCACTGTGGAGGAACCAATCATATAGAATCAACCAAACAGGCAATAAAATGGGAAAAGGAACAGAAATAAGAGCTGCAAGCCCACACAGCACTGAATTACAAGGAAGATTCACACTCAAGTTAGGAACAGCAATGGTGCTTTGAAAGTAACATGAGGAAAGGGATCAGTCTGGATTGTGAATGGCTAAAGTTAAAGATGAAGTCAGATACTCATAAAAGCCTCCTCTTAATCTTACAATATATCTCTAGAACATTTTGTAGCTTCTGTCTGCATAAATAAATTATCTGCATGCAATGGCAGTTTGTTTAATCCCTTTCCATTCTTTTCAATCCTAAAATACTTCTATTCATTTATTTTTTTATTTTTTTATCCTTCACTATCCAGTAATCCTCCACTATTGACAACAACAGTGTTGTTTCATTGTTACATTTTCCAAACTCAGGGAGATTCATCAGTGAATACTCCAGAAACAATTTTTTTTTTCTGAAATATGTTCTTGAAATTTTCTTCTCAAATTAAAGAAATTTCTTTTTAGTGCCATAGATGATTTTGATCAAAACAAATGTGCTGAATTTTAACATATTTATTTTTATATTACATGGTTAATCACATATGTAAATGTATTATATATACACATACAATCTTCAAATGTCTATTAACTTGAATATACAATATATATATGAATAAATACTCCAGTTTTAAATATAGATAGTTGTATTTTTCCAGCCATTATATACAATAAGTAAAAAATTCTATACATAAATTTACAAAGAATGTCAAATAACTACACAAAACAAGAAAACATCTTGTGTCTCATTGGTGGCCAGTAATTTTTACATCTTTTAATGGTTTGATGGATATTTTGTAAGTGTGTGTGTGTTTGTGTATGTGTACATACATATATATGTTTTACTTTTTTAATTTAAGAGTTTTTCATATAGTTCATACAATATACCTTGATTATGATTTCCCCTTCCTCAAATCTTTTTAGATTTTCCCCATTTTCCTCCTCTCACAACTCCATATTCTCTCTTTCTCTATTCCTCTCCCTCTCAAACCACCCAATCTCCCCCAAAACACCCCAACATAAAAATAAGCTAAAAATAAAACCAGTAAGACAAAAAAATTCTGAAGCAAAACAAAACCAAAAGACATCCCTCCATCTCCCTCCACAAAAAATAAAGCATGGAATTTGTTTTAGCAATTTGACATTTGGGCCAAATATAACACCTTTATCCTATGGAAGTAATGAATCTTATGTTAGCATTGTTACTGCTATTCAGATGAGTAAAGAGATCCTTTAGAGTAGTGATTATTTGCCCCAATAACATAAAGCTGATAGAGCTCATATTTCCTACACAGATATATGGGTGGTTTATAATTATCTCACACTATAAGTTGAATTAAATCCCCACTATACCTCTATATTCATATACTGAAGTCCAAATTCTTACCATATGAAGGTATGTGGAGACCTTTAAAAAACCTCCCTCCTCTCCTCCCAGTCCCACCCTTACACTCACTCTCCCATTCTCCCTCCCCTTCTCCTCAGAGAAGGGAAAGCCCCCCCCCCATGGGTACCAACCACCCTCATACATAAAATTGCAGCAGGACCAAATGCATCCTCTCCCAATGAGGCCAGAAAAAGCAGGTAGCTATGGGAAAAGGATGCAAAACAGGCAATAGAGTAAGAGACAGTGCCTGTTTCAATTGTTTAGGAACTCACATGAAGAACAAGCTCCACATCTGCTAAATATGTGTAGGGTGCCTAGGTACAGCCCATGTATACTCTGTGGTTGGTGTTGGTGGTTGAGTATCTGTAAGTCCCAATGGGCCTAGGTTAGTTGGTGTCCTCTGGCTCCCTCAGTCTTCCCACCCATACACACACACACACACACACACACACACACACACACACACACACACACACACACTTGTCCACAAGATTGCCAGAGCTCCTCTTATTGCTTGTCTATGGGTCTCTGTATCTGTTTCCATCACCTGCTGAAGGAGGCATGAAAGCATAGCAGGATTTCATTAATAGTCTCAGGGGCTGGCTCCCTGCTATGGGGTAGGTCTCAAGTTGGGCCAGTTATTGGTTGGCCATTCCCTCAATCTCTGTTACATCTTTATCCTGGCACTTCTTGTAGACAGGACAATTTTGGGGTTGAATGATTTGTGGATTGGTTGATTTTCCCCTCTCTCCACTGGAAGTCCTACCTGGCTACAAGAGGTGGCCTCTTCAGGCTCCATACTCCCTGCTCTAGGAGTCTCAGCTAGGGTCACCCCATAGACTCTCAATAGCCTTGCCCTTGCCAGAGCTACTCCCACCTATTTCACCTTCTCTCTCAGCCTTCCTCCCCACAACAGATTTCTACCCTGTTCCCCCTTGTCCCCTCTCCCATCTAGTTCCCTTCCTCCATCTACTTCAGATTTCTATTTTATTTCTTCTTCTGAGTGAGATTCAGGCATCCACCCTTGAACCCTTACCTTCTTTGGTCCTGTGGATTGTAGCATGGCTATTCTGTACTTTGTGACTAATATCCACTTATAAGTGAGTAGATAATATGCATGTTTTTTCTGAGTCTTGGTTGCCACACTCAGGATGATTTTTTTTCTAGTTCCATCCATTTGTCTCCAAATTTCATGATGTTCTTGTTTTAATAGCTGAGTAGTCTTCCATTGTGTAAATGTACCCCATTTTCTTTATCCATTCTTCTGTTGAGGGACATCTGGGTTGTTTCCAGTTTCTGGTTATTACAAATAACACTGATATGAATATAGTTAAGTAAGTGTCCTTGTAGTATGGTAATGTATCTTTTCAGTATATATCCAGGAGTGGTACAGCTAGGTCTTGAGGTAGAACTATTCCCTTTTCTGAGAAAACATCAGATTATTTCCAAAGTAGTTGAACAAGCTTGCACTCCTATGAGGAATAGAGGAGTGTTCCCCTTTCTCTATATCCTCTCCAGAATGTGATGCCACTTGAGTTTTGATCAGAATTGATATGCTGTCTTGGTAGATTTTTTTTGTTTGTGAGTATGAGGTGTCCTTCTCCATCTCTTTTGATTAATTTTGGTTGAAAGTTTTTTTTTTATTAGACATTAGAATGATTAATCCAACTTGCTTCTTGGTTCCATTTGCTTGGAAAACTTTTTGCTACCTCTTTCCTCAGAGGTAATGTCATTCTTTGTTGCTTAGGTGTGTTTCTGCTGTATAGCACAAATATGAATCCTGTTTTCACATCTGTTCTGTTAGTCTGTGTCTTTTTATTCAGAAATTGAGTTCTTTGCTGTTGAGAAATTTTAATGACCAGTGATTGCTAATTCCTATTATTTTGATGTTGGTGGTATTAGTGTCTGTGTGTTTGTCTGTATGTGTGTATGTTAGTCTGTATGTGTGTGTGTGTGCACATGTGTATGTATTTATGCGTGTTCATCCATTCCTATGGTTTTGCTAAGGTGAGGTTACTTATTTCCTGTGTTTTCTTGAGTGTTGTTAACTTCCTTGGGTTGGAGTTTTCCTTCTAGAGTCTTCTGTAGGGTGGATTTGTGGATATATATTGTATAAATTTAGTTTTGTCTAGGAATATCTTATTTTCTCCATCTAAGGAGATTAAAAATTTTGCTGGGTATAGTAATCAGGGCTGGCACCTGTGGTCTGCTAGAGACTGCAAAACATCTGCCCAGGCCCTTCTGGCTTTTAGAGTCTGTTGAGAAGTCGAGTGTAATTCTAACAGGTCTGCATTGATACGCTACTTTGCCCTTTTCCCTTGCAGCTTTTAATATTCTTTCTTTGTTCTGTACATTTAGTATTTTTACTATTATGTGGCAGGAGGATTTTCTTCTTTTCGCCAATCTATTTGGTGTTCTTGTATGTTTATAGACACCTCTTTCTTTAGGTTGTGAATTTTGCTTCTATGATTTTGTTGAGAATAATTTTGTTGTACTTGGAGCTTAGAATCTTCTTCTGTTCCTATTATTCTTAGGCTTGGTCTTTTCATAGTCTCCCAAATTTCCTCGAAGTTTTGTGTTAGCAACTTTTTTTTGTATTAAATACTTTATTTTTTTTCTTCAAGTTACATCTCAGTCACAAACCCTTCCCTATTCCCCCTTCCTGTTCCACCCTTCCACTCTCTTCCCCCCAACAGCTTCCCCTTTCAGTCCAACAAATTGGTCCTTCTCTTATAACAGTAAATAATATACAAAACAACAGAATTAAATATGCCACATTTATGAGAGTTAAATGGCCCAGTATACGTTCCCAATGTCCAGTTAATACATATTTAGCCCCTGACTTTAACATTCTACCATCTAACCATCTCCATGAGTTTAAAGTTCTATATCAGACTCAGCTTTCATACTAACTTGCATCACTATTATAACCATCTTCTTAGATCTAGAACGCCCTTTTGATTCCTAAACAACTCAAAATTTAACTATGAAACTCTAGCTGTCTATTCTTCAACCATATCAGAGACCTGAGAGGGATAAATATATCTGATTATATAGGAAGTACAGGGCCTGCAGCTTCCAAAACTAAGAAATGACATACCAGTGACTGCCTGGACAGTTCCTATTTTCTCTCCATACATTCCAGCATCAGTCTTCAGCCTTTAGGTCCTGTTTCTCTGACAGACATTGATTGTAGAGCAGGGATTATGAAGGACTAACGTATCCTGTCTTGGCAGAGCTAGGCTGTCGACTTCACTGCTACCAAGTTTTGTCCTTTTTGGACAGCAGTCTGTTTGCAGTTGAAGCAAGGAGTTTTTTCATGCCAAGAGATAGGCTTGCCACTAATTCAACCATCTCACACTGGAGATTCTTTGATGCTTATCTTCTACTTGGAGTAGAATAGGGGGTGCTGTCAGGAGCTGATATGTCTCGATATCAAAAAAAATTTTAATTTAAGACAACATCTTTGAATGCCATATTCTGCAAATGTCTTGGGGTTTTTGAAGATGCCCTATCCATCTCTTGTATTTAGATAAGCAATTGTTGCTTGTCTCTTAACAACTTGATTACTGAGTAGCTTAGAGAATATCTGTGATAGACTGTCATAGTAGCTAACAAAGTGACATGATTGCATGACTAGGAGTTTGTTTTTCTTAACTATCCTAAACAGTTTAAGACGATTGGTATCAAGAGGTCGTAGCTTCACATTTCATTTTTAAGTATCTCTAGGTACGATACCATTAGGAAGCGTTACCTTTAATTTTGTATCAATATACAAAGATCTATTCAAATGTGGCTAAATATACTCTTAATTTTGTATCAATACACAAAGATCAATGCCTATGTAGCCCAATACAATCTTAATATTGCGTCCATATACAAGGGTCAATACCATTGTGGCCAACTATAGTCTTAATTTTGTATCAATACACAAAGATCAATACCGATGTAGTCCAATACAATCTTATTTTTGCACAATAAACAATGGTCATTACCAATTTAGCCAAATATACTACTAATTTTGTATCAATATACAAAGGTATAAGGGCATATTCAATAATCTGTCCCTTCTTCTGGTCCTTCCTGTGCTATGTCTATGTCTCATTTTTCTCAAGTCCGTGCACTCCTACATAGGAGAGAAAGAAGGATACAGAAACGGGAAAGAAGGAATACCCTGGGTCTAACCTCCAAAACCCATTAAACAGGAACATTTAACAGCTTGTAATCTCTCCGCCTAAATAACAGAGTTATTTAAAGTTTGTTTTGTATCAGACTGACTTTGAGCTCTGAGATCTGCCTGTTTCTGTCTCTAGTGTGTTCGGATTAAGGGTGTACTCTTCTTGAATGATGGGATTAAGGGTGTGCACCCTCACCACCCTGTTCCGTGTATCTCTAGAATTTATAAGACCACTAACTCTATGGTGCTCCTCCCGTCTCTGCTGAAGTTAAAGGCATGGGTTAACACCACATTTCTCCTGTATTTTACCTTAGCTCTACGTTTTTTCGACACTTGGAGGTTTATAAAACCAGGTTGAACGGCTGCATCTTTTCTTTTATTTACACTGTTTTAACATTGTTACCCGCTTTTTTTTATTAATAAATTTATTTGTTTGTTGCTTCAGGTTACATCCTTAACATATTGTCCTCTTTTCTCGCTTCTCAGCCCCACTCTCCCATGCTCTATCCCCTAACACTTCCGTCTTGTTCCTCTGCGATGGAGTGTCCCTGCATAACAGTCTCTCACCACAGATCAGGAGTCATATTAGGGCCAAGAGCCTATTCATACACCGGGGGGCTATGAGGCAGTCCTGCCAGTGAAAGGTGTCTCCTTGCTATGGGGGGGAAACTAAAAATAGACCAACAAACACACAAACCCACAAAAACAAAGAACAACAAAAAAAAAAGAGAGGAAAAAGAAAAAGAAAAAGTTTATTTCCATGTTCCTTTTGGTGTGTTGGTTGTAGTACAGATATCCCGTACAATATAGCTAAAATCCTACTATAAGTGAATAGATGCCATGTGCATCCTTCTGAATCTGGGTTAGCTCACTCAGAATGAGCTTCTATAGATACATCCATTTGGTTGCAAATTGCATGATTTCATTGTTTCTGATAGCTGAGTAATATTCCATTGTATAGATGTACCACAGTTTTTTAATCCATTCTTCAGCTGAGGGACATTGGGGTTGTTTCCAATTTCTAGCTATTACAAATAAGGCTGCTATGAACATAGATGAGGAGACTTCCCTATGACTCTGTGAGGGGTCCTTTGAGTGTATACCCAGAAGTGGTATGGCTGGGTCCGGAGGCAAAGTTATTCCAAGACTTCAAAGATATCTCCAGACAGACCTCGATAGTGGTTGCAAAGCCCACACTCACACCAGCAATGGAGTAGGGTTCCCCTTTCTCCACACCCTCGCCATCATGTGCTGTCATTTGAGCTCATTATCTTAGACATTCTGACAGGTGTGAGATGGAATCTCAGAGTCCTCTTGAGTTGCATTTCTCTGATGATTAAGGATGTTGAGCATTTCTTCAGGTGACTCTCGGCCATTAGGGATTCCTCCTTTGTGAATTCTCTATTTAGCTCCGTCTCCCATTTTTTGATTGGATTATTTGGTTTCTTGGCATTTAATTTCTTGAGTTCTTTATAGATTTTAGAAAATAGCCCTCTATCAGATGTGGGGTTGGTGAAGATTTTCTCCCAGTCTGTTGGATGCCGTTTTGTTTGAATGACAGTGTCTTTTGCCTTACAGAAGCTTTTCAGTTTCATGAGGTCCCATTTATTGATTGTTGATCTCAGGTCCTGAGCTGTTGGTATTCTGTTCAGGAAGTTGTCATCTGTGTCAATGAGTTCGAGGATTTCTCCTACTTTTTCTTCTAATATATTTAGTGTGGCCGGCCTTATGTTAAGGTCTTTGATCCACTTGGATTTAAGTTTTGTACAAGGTGATAGGTATAGGTCTATTTTCATTCTTTTACAAGTGGACATCCAGTTGGACCAGCACCATTTGTTGAAGATGCTGTCCTTCTTCCATTGTGCGGTTTTGGCTTCTTTGTCAAAGAATAGTTGGCCATAGGTGTGTAGGTCCATGCTTGGGTCTTCAATTCGATTCCATTGACCCACTGGTCTGTTTCTACACCAGTACCTTGATGTTTTTATTACTATTGCTCTGCAGTACAGCTTGAAATCTGGGATGGTGATACCTCCAGAAGCTTTATTATTGTACAGGATTGATTTAGCTATTCTGAGCTTTTTGTTGTTCCATATGAAGTTGAGAATAGCTTTTTCCAGGTCTATAAAGAATTATGTTGGTATTTTGATAGGAATTGGATTAAATCTATATATTGCTTTTGGTAGGATAGCGATTTTTATTATGTTGATCTTACCTATCCATGAGCCTGGGAGATCTTTCCATCTTCTAAAGGCCTCTTCCATTTCTTTCTTCAGGGGTTTGAAGTTCTTGTTGTATAGGTCCTTTACTTGCTTGGTTAGAGTTACCCCCAGGTATTTTATATTGTTTGTGGCTATTGTGAAGGGGGTTGTTTCCCTTATTTCTTTCTTGGTATATTTGTTTGTTGTATAAAGAAGGGCTTCTGATTTTTTT